>JAEMWC010000288.1:477500-650000 GCA_016490735.1 Pachyseris speciosa
CAAATTCCCCAGTTTGTTCAAGTTTAATCATAGCGTTTTCGAAAAATGACCAAATGTCGATACCTCATCCTACCAAGGTAAGGTTGTCAGGAATGTCACATATGCGGGATCAAGTAGTGAGTTATGACTTTTACCCAGTTTTGACCTAAAAACAGTAAAATCACCATGTCAGGTTTTCTTTCACTGCATCGATGAGGAAGTAAAACGTTCATTCTTCTGATATTTTCCATGAACGAGAACTTTGTTCAAGTAGACCAGTGAAGTGAAGTGAAGGTTCTGGAAATTCTGTTGAAATGTTTCTCAGCTTATTTCCTGATATTGTTTAAACTGTAATTTCTTTCCTAATAACTATTATATTATGCAGTTGGTTCATTTAAGATGCAGCAATAGCTTAAAGTAATGCATCATCTGCCTGTGAACTGTTAAAGAAGAAAGGATAAAAAACGTTTCAAAATCAAGAGTGATATTCCAAATTAAAAGAAATTCTGCTGAAATTCTTAAATTGCTTTAAATTCTTGACGAAAATAACAAATTCGTCTAAAATTTTACAATCGAGTATCTTTTTTGGCGCTTGAATTCCCCCTTGGTCTGGAATAGCCCTTACGTGCCGGTTTTAGAACTGAATGGGAAGTTCCAAAATCAATCTTAAAGTCAATGACTAAAAAAGTGGCTTCGGAAATTTATGAAACCACATGGCTGAGAAGCTGCTCTAGGACTGAAATTTCTGAAGCGACTTCAAAGTACGGCTGGAGAAACTGCTTCGTTAATTTCTGACCCAAACTAGCTGCTTCGGAAATTTCTGAAACAATTTCAAAGTATGGCTGGAAAACATGCTTCGGAAATTTCTGACACAATTTCAAGGTATGGCAGGAAAACATGCTTCGTAAATTTCTGAAACCATTTGAAAGTGTGACTCAAAAGTTCCTTCGGAAATTTCTTTAACACCAGTTTTAAAGTAGTCTAGAGCTTAAAAAAATTTCTTCTGGCATTTCTGAAACAATATTATATTTTTAAATTTTGCTCCAGAAAACGCTGGGAATCGTTCCGTTCGTAATGTGTTACTGCTCTCATTTTTTGCTAACTGATGAGTCCGCGTGTTTTGTTTTGGGGGAGAACTCGAAAGGGGGCGTTGTTAAAGCTTTACGAAGCCCTTTTTTTTAGCCACACTTTGAAATGGTTTCAGAAATTTCCGAAGGAACTTTCAAGAAGTTTTTTAAAAGTTGTTTTAGAAATTCCAAAGCAACTTTTTAGGCATACTTTGAACTGGTTTCAGAAATTTCCGAATCACCTCTTTAGCCATACGTTGAAATGGTTTCGGAAATTTTCAGAAATTTCCGAAGCAACCTTTTAGGCACACTTTGAAATGTTTTCAGAAATTTCCTAAGCGGCAATTTTTTAGCCGGTGAGGGTAAAAGGAGGAATGAGTTTCCGGAATGGCATGTGGCATGACTTGCGGAATCGCGTAATTATGCGGAATGTAATGTATGCAAAGTGGCGCGAAAAAAAAAATTAAACTGAAGGAGTTAATTATTCAACAGCCAACCGCAAGCTATGTAGCTGCCGATCTCGGTCACAACTACTCTCCAACGGACTTGCTTTCGTATAAACATAACACTTATGAACTATTGAGGTGATTAAATTTGCCCTGAGTTTTGCTTTCATAGGATTAGCCTGTTCGCGAATGATAGACAACAGAGTCAAGCGAGCTTTTGCCATCTTGTCAATTTCACAGTGTAGGTCAAATTTTGAAATTAAAATTTTATTTTTCCGGAGTCGATTGTAAGCGATTTAGGAACGGAGTCTCACAGAGGCTTATCAGTTATGGTTTTCAGAGTTTTACAGGAGTCTCAAATCGGTCGAGCTGCTTTTGTTGTTATAGCGGTATGAATAACTGAACTCTCGAAGATCGAGCGAAAAACGAGGAAAATATTATAATCAGTTGCGAACTGACTAATCCTATAAGCGCAAACTCAAGAGAAATCACTTCAAGCGGGTTCATTTGTAAAATATTTATATCAAGTCTATCAAAGCACAACTCCCCTCTACACTGAAAAATTTCTCGGTCAAATCCAATTTGTTTTCAACATTTTGTTGTCACCGAGATCAGGAGATCAGCAACTAGCTTACGATTATTCACTGTGTTAAGGCTGGCAGACACGATTAATAATCGCAAGCGGAGCTCCGATACGCAAGATCAAGATTATTAACCATAAAATTATTATCTAGAGAAGGGGCTAGTTGTTGATCTCGGTAACAACAACTTGCTGAAAACAAATTGGATTTGACCGAGAAATTTTATAACATTTGATACCTAGGGTACTCGATCTTCGATGAGGCGACTCTTGAACGCGAGCACTGAGTTCAGTTGTTCATATCATAACAACAAATTAGCAGCGCGACCGCTGTGAGACTCTTGTAAAACTCTGAAAACTATAACTTGAATAAGCCTCTACGAGGCTCCGTTCCTTAAATCTCTTACAATCGACCCCGGAAAAACAAAATTTTATTTAATCCATTTCAAAACTGTCAAAGAGTTTGACCTACACTGTGAAATTGACAAGATGGCAAAAGCTCGCTTGTCTCGCAGCCGCGAACGATTCGCGCAAATACACTGAAATATCATTCCCGAACAGACTAATCCTATGAAAGCAAAACTCAAAGTAAAATTTAATCACCTCAAGAGTTCATAAGAAAGCAAGCCCGGTGAAGAGTAGTTGTGACCGAGATCGACAGCTAGCTTGCGATTTATTCTCTGTGTTAGACTGTAGAATAATTAACTCTTTCAGCTCAATTAATTTCTTCCAGCCATTTTGCATATGTTACTTTCCGCATAATTATGCGATTCCGGAAGTCATGCCACATGCCATTCCGCAAACTCATTCCTCCTTTTACCCTCACCGTTTTTTAGCCACACTTTGAAATGGTTTCAGAAATTTCCGAAGCAACCTTTTAGCAACACTTTGCAATGTTTTCAGAAATTTCCTAACTTTTTAGCCATACTTTGAACTGGTCTCAGAATTTCCGAAGCAACCGTTTAGCCACACTTTGAAATATGGTTTTAGAAATTTCTGAAGCATTTTTTAGCCATAAGTTAAAGAAGTTTAAGAAATTTCCGAAGCAACATTTCAGCCATACTTTGACGTTGTGTAAGAAATTTGTGAAGCAAACTTTTAAGCCGTACTGTGAAGTCGTTTAGTTGGTTTTCTTTAATTCACAGTTTTTGAGCCTTCTCGCCATATTCACATTACAATAGTAGATTTTGAGACGAATAAAAACCCTTCTGTCTAAAAAAATGCACTTGGGGTATAATTTCAGCTGCAGTAAGTCAGCTGAACAGTGAATATATGTTTTATGTCTAGCCGACACGTCTAAACAACAGCAAAAATAGGCGCGTGATTTTTGTACAATTGTAAAATAGCTAGTTTCGTCAGGAAAGAACCAATTTTCTTACGAAAATGACCTGCTAGGAAGAAAACACGTTTTAAAAGACATAAATCAGCTGAATATAACGGCAATATCGGATAAAAGTAACCAAAATGGGGCATTTTTAGCCGGTTTTTTTTACTTTAGAAAATCGCACTTGACTTTGGACCGTGTTTGTTGCTATGATCTGTCCCATTCTCGTGTTATTTGACTTAAATCTTGTTTCATCAGTTCATTAAAGTCATTAAAACTGTTTTGATTGTCCAATCATGTTTGAGTTAGTCTACCTAGATGTGCCCCTCTCCTATTTAGTATTAATTCATTCTCTATAATTAATAGCTATGTAATTAATGGAGAAATAAATAATGGAGAAAAAATAAAATACAAATACAAATACAAATCATGTTTGAGCTCTATTTTGGAAACGATTATTTTTCATACATCATATACTCTATTGACCGACAGTTCTGGACCTGATTTTGTTAATCATTACATCGTCAACACCCAAAAGCAAGCATACTAAATGAGTATCAGCTATTTCCTTTTTTTGGCGGGGGAGGGGTGGAGGGGGAGGGGGGTAAGTGGTGGGTATTGGCATAACTGTATTACAAAAATTACATGTGGCTGTGTCAAATTCACGCAATCTTTGACAATTAGAAAAACTCTTGTTATTAGAACATCGTAGCTTGATTAGAATGACACAGAAACAGCGGTGATTAACATGTTAAACCAACGTATTCTATATACACTTGACATTTCGTATGTGTAGTATTGATGATGTAATCATGTGAGATCGAGTGGAATTATGGGACATTAAAGTGAGCACATGGCGTGTGTTACACTGGCAAGTTAAATCTGTGCGTGTTTTGGTTTAATCCGAATGTTTCAGGTGTTGTGAAACACTACAATTGGCGACGAGGACTAAATAGTGTGAAGGCGTGCCTGTTGGAAGAAAAGTTATGGCGACAAATGAAGAACCTCGTGGATTACAAGCATTTGATTGTCGAGGAGATAACACGAGTGTGGGGCCAAGATGGCGGCGATGGCGAAAGGCGTTCGAATTTTATGTCGATGGCCGTGGGATCACATCAGCTGCTCGAAGGAAGGCCTTACTTTTACATTGTACAGGAATGGAGGTTCAAGATATATTTGAAACACTGACAGATCCAGGTACACCTGCAGGACAGGAAGACGATGTTGACAAAGCTGCACTTCGAACACTCGATGCTTATTTCACTCCGCAAGTAAATGTACCATACGAAAGGCACATCTTTCGTCAAATGAAGCAAGAAGAGCATGAAACGGTTGATCAATTTGTAGTACGGCTCAGTACTCAAGCTGCGAATTGTGATTTTGGTGCTACAAAGAATGAGCAAATACGTGATCAAATTATCGATAAATGCAAGTCTACGGAGCTTCGGCGAAAACTTCTGGAAAAGGGACAACAACTAACATTGACACAGACGCAGAAAATCGCTCGATCGTTGGAGTTGTCGCAGACACAAGCTAAGAAGATAGAAGGTGCGTCGGGAGCGAGTGTTAATGCGATTAAAGAAGACAGAAAATTCAAAGAATCAGAGAAGAGGTATCAGAAGAACAGTCTGCAATGTTATCGATGTGGTCAAAGCGGACATTTTGCACGTGATAGGCATTGTCCAGCAAGATCTAAAACCTGTACAAAGTGTCACATGGCAGGACATTTTGCCTCAGTTTGCAAAACGAAGAATAAACAAGAGCAGAAGAAAAAGGACATTGGAAAACAGAGTGGACGGAGAAAAGTTAACTGTGTGGAAGAAGATGAAGATGATGAATATGCTTTCACTGTGGAAGTCGGTAAGTCATGTGAAACAAGTAGCTTAGAGACGGTTGATATGCAAGTTGGAGGTGTTACTCTCAGTGGAGTTCTGATTGACTCAGGATCATCTTGTAATATTATTGATCAGAAGACCTGGGAGAAATTGAAGCAAAATAGAATCAAGTGCAAATCAGAGAGAACCAATCAGAAATTGTATCCTTATGGAACCTCAGAACCACTGAACACTTTGGGAAAATTTGAGGCCCCCGTAAACGTAGCTGGCAAAGAAGTTACTGCTGAATTTATTGTCATTTCCAATGATGGCAGACCAATAATGGGCAGAAAGACAGCCATAGAGTTAGATGTGCTTAGACTGGGACCACAAGTTAATACTGTGCTTACACCAGAAATTGATGATAAATACAAAGCATGTTTTGAAGGAGTAGGCAAGTTAACTGATTATCAAGTTAAAATTCATGTGAACAAAGAAGTCAACCCTGTTGCTCAGCATCCTAGACGAGTGCCATTTAGTCTGAGAGAGAAAGTGGAAAGAAAGTTGCATGAGTTAGAGCAGACGGATATCATTGAGAAGGTACAGGGACCAACACCGTGGGTCAGCCCGATAGTTGTAGTTCCTAAGCCGTCGGGGGAGATTAGATTATGTATCGACATGCGCAGGGCAAATGAAGCCATTGTGAGGGAAAGACATCCAATTCCCACCGTTGATGAGGTCCTCCAGGACATGACCCAAAGCAGTGTGTTTACCAAGTTAGATCTCAAATGGGGTTATCATCAACTAGAGCTCAGTGAAGAATCGCGCGACATCACAACATTTACGACACATGCTGGTCTTTATCGGTATAAAAGGTTGATGTTTGGCATAACATCCGCCCCTGAAATCTATCAGCATACCATTCACCAAGCTCTACATGGATGCGAAGGAGTGCGCAACATATCTGACGACATCATCCTCCATGCTAGAGATGACCAAGAACACGATGAAAGGCTGGAGAAGTTATTGGAACGATTGCAACAGAGGGGTTTGACCTTGAACCCAGAGAAGTGTAAGTTCAGGATGGCCCAGTTAGAGTTCATGGGATACCTATTGTCTACACGTGGTATTGGTCCAACAGAATCCAAAGTTGAAGCTGTAGTCAATGCCAAAGAGCCTGAGTCTGTAGCAGAAGTGAGAAGCTTCCTAGGACTTGTGAATTTCAGTGCGAAATTCATTCCGAACCTAGCCACAGTTGCTGAACCACTTCGACAGCTGACACGAAAAGGCGTGACGTTCAAATGGGGTGAAGAGCAACAAGAAGCGTTCCAGGCTCTGAAAGAATCTTTAGCAAGTGCTGAAACACTAGCCTACTATGACAAGGATGCCAAAACAAAGGTTATTGCTGATGCAAGTCCAGTTGGACTAGGTGCAGTTCTTGTCCAGCAACAAGATGGAAATTGGAGACCAGTCTACTACGCAAGCCGAAGTTTAACAGCAGTTGAAAGAAAATATTCTCAAACAGAAAGAGAAGCTTTGGCTCTAGTCTGGGCTTGTGAAAGGTTTCATGTTTACCTGTATCGAAAACATTTTGAATTAGAAACTGATCACAAACCACTTGAAGTGATCTATTCAAGTAAATCTCACCCATCTGCAAGAATTGAACGTTGGGTCTTACGACTTCAACCATACGAGTTCACAGTGAAGTATTGCCCCGGACCACAGAACATAGCTGATGCTTTGTCTCGTCTAACCCAAGAAGTCTCCAATGAAGACAAGAATGTGGCAGAAGAATATATTCGATATGTTGCGGAGAATGCAGCTCCCAAAGCCATACCTATCCAAGAAATTGAACAAGCATCTGCCGAAGATGATGAAATTATGGTGTTAAGAAAGTGTGTGCTGACCAGTGATTGGACTTTTGGCGAACCAGCCTACAAAGCTGTGAGACACGAATTAACTGTGCTGGGACAGTTGGTGCTAAGAGGGACGAGATTAGTCATGCCACAGAAACTTCGCAAACAAGTGCTCGAACTTGCACATGAAGGCCACCAGGGCATTGTTAAGACCAAGCGCAGACTCCGCACAAAGGTGTGGTGGCCGGGCATAGACCGCGAAGCAGAGCAGAGGTGTAGAACATGTCATGGTTGCCAGCTTGTTGGTAAGCCGTTGCCCCCGGAACCAATGAAGAGAACTGAACTGCCGACACAGCCATGGCAAGACCTTGCAGCAGACCTGTTAGGACCCCTTCCGACAGGAGAATATTTGCTGGTAGTTGTTGATTACTTTAGCCGATTCTTTGAAGTAGCCATAACCAAATCAGTAACTTCAGGCAAACTGATCAAGTGTCTAGAAGAAATCTTTGCTACTCATGGACTGCCGCTGTCAATAAAAACTGACAATGGACCACAATTTGTGTCCAAAGAATTTGAAGCTTACCTCAACGACAACAACATTGAACACAGGGTGTCAACTCCTTTATGGCCGCAAGCCAATGGGGAGGTCGAGAGACAGAATCGAAGTCTACTGAAAGTTATGCGGATTGCACACAGTGAAGGGCGTGACTGGCGAAAAGAAATGCAGAAATTCTTACTCGCTTACAGAAGCACTCCACACACGACTACTGGAGTAAGCCCAGCAAAACTGTTATTTGGAAGAGAGATTCGTTCAAAGCTACCTGGTGTGGAAGAATTGCGTTCAGCTAGTAATGACAGTGAAGTTCTGGACAGGGATCGTGAAAGAAAGCAAAAGGGCAAAGACTATGCTGACAATTTGAGAGGTGCTTGTGAGTCTGATCTGAAGGAAGGAGACAAAGTGCTTCTACAGAAACCCAAAGTTGATAAGCTGTCCCCATCATTTGAAACCACACCGTATTAGGTGGTCAACAAGCAAGGAAGTCATGTTGAAATTAAGTCTCCTGCTGGTGTTCGCTACAAGAGAAATATTACTCACCTACAAAAGTACATGGAAGACAAATCACTGGAACCAGCAGACAGTGATTCACAAGAGACATTACCACACGATCGGAAACCGAGTGTGGAAAAGGAACAGAACGTTCCCACTCAGCATTATTTGTTGAGACCCAAGCGCAATTGTCTACCAGAGAGGTTCAAGGATTATGAACTTGGTTAAGAATAACTTGCGTTTGAGATGCACATTTCATGACTGAGTCATATTTCACATTTATAGTCGTTGTGTTTGTTCTGATTTAAGGCTTGGACATTGGAACACTTTTCTTTGATTTAGTAACCATTTGGAAAAAGCTCAAGTATTTGTTGCTGTTATTTTGCATAAGTTGGACAGTGGACATTTTATTCCAAACAAGGGAGAGATTGTAGTATTGATGATGTAATCATGTGAGATCGAGTGGAATTATGGGACATTAAAGTGAGCACATGGCGTGTGTTACACCGGCAAGTTAAATCTGTGCGTGTTTTGGTTTAATCCGAATGTTTCAGGTATTGTGAAACACTACAGTATGCTTGGCAACATACATTTTCAAAAGAGGCCGTTACAATTGTTGAAAACTTTGAAAACTATTTATGTACTGTGAATGACGTATATGCAATAAATCTTAATTTTAATATAGGGATCTGGAATTGAGCTAAGAAAACCTTTCTTAACAGTAACTCTATAAAAAGATACAACTATCATTAGTAAAACAATAACTCCTCACTACTGAGGTTAAAATTAAAAGCTGGCTTAAGTCCTTCAATAAATAATGCTTTCTTAATTATTTCTCATACATCATATACTCCATTGATCGACAGTTCTGGACCTGATTTTGTTAATCATTACACCGTCAACACCCTAAAGAAAGTATACTAAATGAGTATCAGCTATTTCCCTTTTGTGGCGGGGGAGGGGTGGAGGTGGGGGGGGGAGGGTAAGTGGTGGGTATTGGCATAACTGTATTACAAAAATTACATGTGGCTGTGTCATATTCACGCAATCTTTGACAATTAGAAAACTCGTGTTATTAGAACATCGTAGCTTGATTAGAATGACACAGAAACAGCGGTGATAAACATGTTAAACCAACGTATTCTATATACACTTGACATTTCGTATGCTTGGCAACATACATTTTCAAAAGAGGCCGTTACAATTGTTGAAAACTTTGAAAACTATTTATGTACTGTGAATGACGTATATGCAATAAATCTTAATTTTAATATAGGGATCTGGAATTGAGCTAAGAAAACCTTTCTTAACAGTAACTCTATAAAAAGATACAACTATCATTAGTAAAACAATAACTCCTCACTACTGAGGTTAAAATTAAAAGCTGGCTTAAGTCCTTCAATAAATAATGCTTTCTTAATTATTTCTCATACATCATATACTCCATTGATCGACAGTTCTGGACCTGATTTTGTTAATCATTACACCGTCAACACCCTAAAGAAAGTATACTAAATGAGTATCAGCTATTTCCCTTTTGTGGCGGGGGAGGGGTGGAGGTGGGGGGGGGGGTAAGTGGTGGGTATTGGCATAACTGTATTACAAAAATTACATGTGGCTGTGTCATATTCACGCAATCTTTGACAATTAGAAAACTCGTGTTATTAGAACATCGTAGCTTGATTAGAATGACACAGAAACAGCGGTGATAAACATGTTAAACCAACGTATTCTATATACACTTGACATTTCGTATGCTTGGCAACATACATTTTCAAAAGAGGCCGTTACAATTGTTGAAAACTTTGAAAACTATTTATGTACTGTGAATGACGTATATGCAATAAATCTTAATTTTAATATAGGGATCTGGAATTGAGCTAAGAAAACCTTTCTTAACAGTAACTCTATAAAAAGATACAACTATCATTAGTAAAACAATAACTCCTCACTACTGAGGTTAACATTAAAAGCTGGCTTAAGTCCTTCAATAAATAATGCTTTCTTAATTTAACAATGCTAATCCGTTTTACCCAACGCTAAAATGTCAAAATGAACCCAATTGATTTTGTGTCCAGTGGTTTCAACGTGGTCAGCAATGGCTGATGTGTGGTCATTTTTAGCGAGGGCCTTGAAATGATCATTTTTTTTTTGTCGTGAAGTCTTCTTTGTGCCTTGCCAATATAAAAATGGTTGCAGTCCCAGCAACAATTATTTAAAATAATAATAATAACGTCTGTCATCATCAACATTGACATGCGCCTGTTTGGCGTCCATTTTGTTTGCAGAATTGACAAAGAAACGAGAAGAGATAAATGTGGTGGAACAGCGGCTATATCAAGGGCAGGAACTATAAAAACAACGAGAACTTTTGGAAAGATATGTTGTGCTGTTAAACAAAGCAGATTCCATTTGTCAGTGCGTGTGTACTCTGAAAACGCACAGAGGAAGTCAAAACATCTTAAAAACATCGGCCACGCCACTCGCCTGTAGCTCGTAGCGTAATTCTTTGTTCGTACTACGTTTTGACCTCATCCGTGCGTCATCAGAGCACACAGGCTTGGACAAGTGGAATCTATTTTGTTTAACACCACAATATTCGTTTGCTATTTGGATATAACTGAATTCAGTGTCCTTCAGCGTCTTCCAGTGCACTCTGATTGCTTGCACTTGCCTGTGAATCTGTCCAATCAGTTAGTGGTCTTTGTCTTATTATTTGGATATCATGTGTTCATATTGCTTATAAATATTTGCCTTCCAGCATTGTAAATACTGCAGACAGATTTTATGGAAAGATCACTATTACTATCATCTGTTAGCCTGCGTAGCAAGCGTTTCCGTGTGGTTTGAGGGCTAAAAAATAGCTGTAGGGGATGAAATGCTGTCGGATTTATTGATCTATTTATTTATTTATTAATTAACTTTATTATTATATTTTTTGGCGGGGGGAGGGGTGGGGTTGGTCACTTGATTTCGCGGTGAACAAGAGATGAAAGCGGACATTAAGTTAAGCTAAAACAGAATAAGGGTATGTCAAAGGGTCTTTTTCTTTTATTCTTGAGTATGATGAAGTATTTTGGCCAAAGATGTGGGTGATTTTTACTAAATATAAATCAGTGTTTTGATGTATTTCCAGCCATTTGATACGATATTTCGATACGATCTTAGGAAACATTCTGTGGGGAGTATCTCCCGGGCTCGCCATCGAGATCTTAACTATTGTTGCCTTTCTAATAATCTATTGCTCATGTGGGTCCGTTAAAGGCATCTACGTTTATCGCTTTTCTCCGCAAGTTCGTCTCATAAGCATAGACATCGTAATAGATTTAACATTGTTTTTAAACGCGATTAATATGGATCGATAAAATGGTACAATATTCGTAAATTGCGAGCTTAATTGATGGTTGTCTTCAGTTTTGCATCAGTTTGCGACTAAACTTACCTTCGGAGGTTTGAGGGGAATTTACTTTAAGGGGTAATAAGCATTAACCGAGGAGGGTATGCAGTAGGAAAAACAAAGGATAAAATTAGGGAAGTGGCTCGTTAGGCCAGTGTAGAGTGGCTAAAAACTCGTTTTCAAGGTTTCTTTTACTAAGGTTGGTTGTGGGTAAACGGAGCCAGAAGTACAATAGACGTATGGAGTTTGAGCCAATTATGAAACTCCGAAACTGACAGCTCAGAATGGATGGAATAAAGTATTTAAAATTGTTAATTAAAACACTGAAGTTACATCACTAGTAGTGTCGAAATTAGACCGTTACAGTTTTGTAACTTTAACCCACGCATTAGCGAATCATATATCGGACCTGACCTCTTCTTTGTTGGAGCTCAAGCAGTCCTCCACAGGAGCCTGACAGGAACGGCAGTTTTAGTGAACATCTCTGAACTGACTCCTGTTCCGCGCAGAGTGATCGCTCAAAGCTATCAGTGCCATGCACTCGGCAAAATCGTCTCTTTGATGATGTTGATTGTCGACGAATTCAGACAACAAACCATTCGTTTTTCGTCTCTTAATTTGTTTTCTTGTGATCACTCGAAGGGTGCGAATTAGCATCGAAAGCATGGATGCTCCTTTTTAACCTTGGAAAAAAAAATTCAAGCTGTTTTGCAGTCTCCGGTGAATTCAGTCTCGTTTCTGACGTGACTGACACGGTGCATAGAGCATAAGAATTGAGGAATAAAGAAAATTGGAGGGCCAAAGAGAAATAGGAAAATGAGAACTCAGAGCTACTCAGAAGTTGTGGATTGGGATTTGAAGTATAGTTAGGTCATTGCTGGTAGTTAGGCCTGATATTTGACAAGGAACAAGCGTAAACCGATAGTTCTCATGTCAGGTCAAACTTGCAGGAAACGTTGCTGTCAACATGTTTCATAGACTTCCATAACATTTCCGACCATGCACTTGCCGTAAAAGGCACCATCTTTGCTTGGTTGAGCTGGTTTTTAAGATTCTTGAGTCGGATTCCACTGCTATGGCAACTCAGTTCGACCAGTCAACCTCGGTAAATCGCCAAATGACCGGTAATGGAGGAATCCTTAAATTTAGCAGGTACCATGGTAAAAATTAAACCAGAATGCGAGATTGATCACATGATGTACATTATTAACAAAGGCTGACAGGTTGCGTAATCTCCGGCATAAAACGTTTGAAAACCCTTCATATTTTTTCTCTAACGAGTATGTCTTCGTACTCCTCCAGCTTTAAAGTGTATATGACATAATTTTTTTATTTGCTTAATCTAAGCTTTACGGTGTATCTGAATAGAAATTGAAAATAAAGATTTCCTAAAAATGTTTCTTCCCCGGTTGTTAGCCCGGTAAAAACGTGAAATCTTACTTTCGTTGGGGTACATTACCGCGCGTATGACTGGAGACGAGAATAAGGAGCTGTGACATGAAACCAGACTCTCTTAGAAAACTGTGAGCACTAAGAATTATTTCTAGAATGTTTGTTTTTTAGCTAGTCAGATGAGTGATAAACTGCAAGAAGAAACCACTAACAATAAAAGTGGTCGACGTTACAGGTTGCGGTTTACCTATCTTACCTATCTTGTATCCGTCGTCATGTTCTTCTTTCAAATTTTCATCTTGTAAAACAATAACTGAGGAGGCCTTATTAACATAAACTTCTTAGTTTCCTTTAGGCCTCCTCGCCATTGTAACTTCTATCCATTCTATCTTTTTGTTTTCTTTATAATAATGCTATTTGTGGTTTGGACAATAAATTAAAAAAAATGATTGGTGCTCATTAGCAACACATAGACATTCCAGTAATATTTCTAGTGTCGACTTTGAGTTGTTCCACAATGCATTTAATACGTTTTGTTAGTATTACTTATAGAAATACTAAATAACGATATAGCAACTTCTGTTAAATAGATCTGACAAAATTGCTCTATACAGTTGCTATGATCTGTCCTAATCTCGTGTTATTTGACTTAAATCTTGTTTCATCGGTGCATGAAAATCATTAACACTGTTTTCATGGTCCAATTATATTTGAGCTCTATTTTGGAACTGTCTAGTTTTCATACAACATATACTCTATTAACCGAATGTTTTGGACCTGATTTTGTTAATCAATACGCCGTCAACACCCACAAGCAAGTAGTAATTGATAAACACCGCTATCCCTTTTTTGCGGGGTGGGGGGTCATAACTGTATTACAAAAATTACACATATACACTTGACATTTCGTATGCTTGGCAACATACATTTTGAAAAGTGGCCGTTACAAGTTTTGAAAACTTTGAAAACTATTTTTATGCTGTGAATGATGTATATAAAATCTTAATTTTAATACAGGGATCTAAAACAGTAAATCTATAAGGGATACAACTATTATTAGCATAATAATGAAAAATTTTCTCGATTCTGATTGGTTAAGAGAAATGTAGTTTTTAGGAAACACTATGCAGAAAAAAGGCAATTCAGTGCAGGAAAAAGGTAATACAGTAAAAAAAAAAGATAAAAAAAAAAACTACGGATTCTGATCGGGTGATAAAGGAAGGCACTGTACATCGATGAGCTTCGAGCGAAAACAATGGCTGTCGTTTAGGGCAGGTTTTCTTTCGCACTCGCAACGAGGAAAGAGCTGAAAAACAGCTCTGAAACCGAGAACAGTGCGAAAAGCACTGCTTTTTGGCCTTTTTTTTGGAGAAAGTGATGTAGAGAAAAGGAAATCGAAAATTATGAGCCTGTTGGACCTCTTTTACGCCGATATAACAAAAAATAACAAGGCGAAGATTATGAACAAGAAACGCTGAAGGTAATGATTACAGCGCTTGATAGACACTTGAAAGACAAAGTAGCCTTACAGCTATAGCCTATAACTGTTAAGCCCATTTTTGCCGTGAGCTTAAAAGTTTTTAAAAACATTGACAAAGCTGTTGTTTTGACTGAACACGTAATGAATAATATGCGTTGCTTCTGCAAAATTATGGTAGGCTATCTCGCACTTTTTTCAATCATATTATTAATAAGTAATCACATGATTTTTCTCTTGCAAATTGGAATAAATAAGCACTTGTAAATGTTTTCAAAGACCACAAATTACACTCGCCCAACGGGCTCGTGCAATTTTATTAGTCTTTGAAAAAATTTACGCGATCTCATTACACCAAATTGCACTGAAAATCATGTGATTACCTATACAAACAATAACTCCTCACTACTGATGTTAACATTAAAAGCTGGTTTAAGTTTCCTGAATTAAACAATGTTAATCCGTTTTACCCGACGCTAAAATGTCAAAGTGAACCCAACTGATGTTGCGTCCAGTTTTTAACGTGGCTCAGTTAGGAATGGCTGATGTGTGGTCATTTTTAGCGAGGGACTTGAAATGAACAGTTTTTTTTGTCGCGAAGTCTTCTCTTTGTCTTACCAATATAAAAATCGTTGCAGTCCCAGCAACAGCTGCTTATAATTACAATGAAAACGTGTATGATCAACAACATTGACTCGCGCCTGTTTGGCGTCCATTTTTTTTGCAAAATTGACAGAGAAACTTCAGGCCATAGCACAACAACGACGAGAGATAAATGTGTTGGAACAGCGGCTATATCAAGGGCAAGAAGGTAGGTACGAAATAAATAATAATAACAATTGAGCAAGTTGATTTTCTTAATAATGTATAAACATTAGCTATGGCGTTATTCAACTGCACTCATTTTAAGGTATTTAAGGAAAATGACAATTATAAATTTACATATATAGAACTGGGTTAATTGAAGCAGGAGCAATAAAAACAACGAGAACTTTTGGAAAGAAATGTTGTGCTGTTAAACAAAACAGATTCCATTTGTCAGTGCGTGTGTACTCTGATAACGCACAAAGGAAATCAAAACATCGGCCAGTGTCTTCCAGTGCACTCTTATTGCTTGCACTTGCATGTGAATCTGTCCAATCAGTTAGTGGTCTTTGTCTTATTATTTGGATACCATGTGGTGATATTGCTTATACATATTTGCCTTCCAGCATTGTAAATACTGTAGGCAGATTTTATGGAAAGCTCACTATTACTATTGTCTGTTAGGCTGCGTAGCAAGCGTTTCCGTGTGGTTTGAGGGCTAAAAAATAGCTGTAGGGGATGAAATGCTGGCGGATTTATTTATCTATTTATTTGTTTATATATTTATTTATTTATATTTTTTGGCGGGGGGAGGGGTGGGGTTGGTCACTTGATTTCGCGGTGAACAAGAGATGAAAGCGGACGTTAAGTTAAGCTAAAACAGAATAAGGGTATGTCAAAGGGTCTTTTTCTTTTATTCTTGAGTATGATGAAGTATTTTGGCCAAAGATGTGGGTGATTTTTACTGAATATAAATCAGTGTTTTGATGTATTTCCAGCCATTTGATACGATCCAATTAGGAAACATTCTGTGGGGAGTATCTCCCGGGCTCGCCATCGAGATCTTAACTGTTGTTGCCTTTCTAATAATCTATTGCTCATGTGGGTCCGTTAAAGGCATCTACGTTTATCGCTTTTCTCCGCAAGTTCGTCTCATAAGCATAGACATTGTAATAGATTTAACATTGTTTTTAAACGCGACTAATATGGATCGATAAAATGGTACAATATTCGTAAATTGCGAGCTTAATTGATGGTTTTCTTCAGTTTTGCATCAGTTTGCGACTAAATTTACCTTCGGAGGTTTGAGGGGAATTTACTTTAAGGGGTAATAAGCATTAACCGAGGAGGGTATGCAGTAGGAAAAACAAAGGATAAAACTAGGGAAGTGGTCGTTAGGCCAGTGTAGAATTGCTAAAAAGTCCTTTTCAAGGTTTCTTTTACTAAGGTTGGTTGTGGGTAAACGGAGCCAGAAATACAATAGACGTATGGAGTTTGAGCCAATTATGAAACTCCGAAACTGACAGCTCAGAATAGATGCAATGCAATATTTAAAATTGCTAATTAAAACACTGAAGTTACATCACTAGCAGTGTCGAAATTAGACTGTTACAGTTTTGTAACTTTAACCCACGCATTAGCGAATCATATATCGGACCTGACCTCTTCTTTGTTGGAGCTCAAACAGTCCTCCACAGGAGCCTGGCAGGAACGGCAGTTTTAGTGAACATCTCTGAACTGACTCCTGTTCCGCGCAGAGTGATCGCTCAAAGCTATCAGTGCCATGCACTCGGCAAAATCTTTTCTTTGATGATGTTGATTGTCGACGAATTCAGACAACAAACCATTCGTTTTTCGTCTCTTAATTTGTTTTCTTGTGATCACTCGAAGGGTGCGAATTAGCATCGAAAGCATGGATGCTCCTTTTTAACCTTGGAAAAAAAAAAAAAAAGAAATTCAAGCTGTTTTGCAGTCTCCGGTGAATTCAGTCTCGTTTCTGATGTGACTGACACGGTGCATAGAGCATGAGGATTGAGGAATAAAGAAAATTGGAGGGCCAAAGAGAAATAGGAAAATGAGAACTCAGAGCTACTCAGAAGTTGTGGATTGGGATTTGAAGTATAGTTAGGTCATTGCTGGTAGTTAGGCCTGATATTTGACAAGGAACAAGCGTAAACCGATAGTTCTCATGTCAGGTCAAACTTGCAGGAAACGTTGCTGTCAACATGTTTCATAGACTTCCATAACATTTCCGACCATGCACTTACCGTAAAAGGCAGCATCTTTGCTTGGTTGAGCTGGTTTTTAAGATTCTTGAGTCGGATTCCACTGCTATGGCAAGTCAGTTCGACCGGTCAACCTCGGTAAATCGCCAAATGACCGGTAATGGAGGAATCCTTAAATTTAGCAGGTACCATGGTAAAAATTAAACCAGAATGCGAGATTGATCACATGATGTACATTATTAACAAAGGCTGACAGGTTGCGTAATCTCCGGCATAAAACCTTTGAAAACCTTTCATACTCGTTTCTAACACGTATGTCTTCGTATTCCTCTTGCTTTAAAGTGTATATGACATAAGTTTTTATATTTGCTTAATCTAAACTTTACGGTGTATCTGAATAGAAATTGAAAATAAAGTTTTCCTAAAAATGTTTCTTAACCGGTTGTTAGCCCGGCAAAATCGTGAAATTTTACTTCCGTTGGGGTACATTACCGCGCGTATGACTGGAGACGAGAATAAGGAGCTGTGACGTGAAAACAGACTCTCTTAGAAAACTGTGAACACTAAGAATTATTTCTAGAATGTTTGCTTTTCAGCTAGTCAGATGAGTGATAAACCGCAAGAAGAAACCACTAACCATAAAAGTGGTCGACGTTACAGGTTGCGGTTTAGCTAACTTGTAGCTGATTGGTTCTCTTTAGCAACACATAGACATTCCAGTAATATTTCTAGTGTCGAATTTGAATTGTTCCACAATGCGTTTAATACGTTTTGTTAGTATTACTTATAGATATACAAAATAACAATATAGCAACTTCTGGTAAAAAAATCTGACAAAATTGTTCTATACTGTAAATAAGCAGTAGTGAAAGTAAAGTCAGAAAAAAAAATTCTGTCTTGTACAGGAGTCGAACCCATGACCTCTGCGATAGCGGTGCACTGCTTTACCAACTGAGCTAACAAGCCAACTGGGAGCTGGTCATTTTGCTGATTCGTAATAAGCCCGTGAATGATGAATAAATGACTATGAATATATGAAAATCATATATTTGAACTGGGGATTATGGAATGAATATGTGAGTTATCATCGCAGTCAACTGAATAATTTGCTTTTCCGAAATTTATGTCTAAAGCTTCTATTATTGGTGTCTCTATTGATCTCATACAGGCAGTCATCAAAGAAATTAATAATTTAATTGGAAAGGAAATGAGAAGATAAATCGGTTAGCGTTGGTTAATGACATTGAATACGGAGGGTTAAAAATGGGGTAGGCGAATTTATTCTTAGATTCGCTTAACTCATTTCCGTCCGCCATTTTGTACACGTTTTTCTGTAATTTTCGAGGGTCTGAGGTCAAGTCGGTCTGGTTATTCCATATAAGGGGTTACTACGTAGATTTTGGTAGATTTTGGTCCACAACATCGAAGGCTCTATCTTTCATGTCGCGCTGGTCACGCTAGCTGTCGTTTATTTCTAAACGATCAGTGCAGCTACAATTCGGTACTTATTTCATTTATAAGTGTGTTTTTCGAGTTATTTTCCACCTCAGAAACCCCTTGCCTTGCATCATAAAGCTGGGTTGGTGGGTAGAGGCAATCCTCTGGAAGAAGACAGAGGTGAGAGGCAATTTCACACCAAGTGAGCCGCCGAAAGGTTTCGATCGATTCATGGTGATTTACGAAGTGAAGTTGTGTTCCTAGCCGATCGTTGAGTAGATACTGGGACGTCGCATGGCAATTTTGACGAGTTTTGACTTGTAAATAATACAATCGCTGCAATATTTTGCCAGCAGGACCGGATGGCTTGACACTTATAAAAAATATCTGAAATGAAAATTGGCGGACTAACACGCGGCAGTTATCCAAGGATATCCCAGAATTCCTTTGGGTCACAAAGCGAACATGTCAGACCAGTGAGAGGAACTGAAATCAAATAGCGTTACCCAGGTCGGGTTAAGGAAGTCAGCAGGCAAATTGGCACAGATTGCAAGAAGTTGAGTCGAAGTTTACTGCCAATGTGGACTTTTAGCTTAAAGAGGGTTTTTTGTCTTCAAAACTTCAAAACAATGTTGCTTATATTTGGTGCTGTTCTAGAGCGTTTTTGGTTTTGCAACAGAATAAACAGTCATATTCAAGAAAAATCGGGCCTTTCAGTAGGTTTACGGGATGATTAAGTCTCAGAAACTCAGTACTTGGCAATAATAATCGCTTATTTCAAACTGGTTCGTGATTTGGAAAAGTTACAGGTTTTCAAAGCACTGGTCTTCAGTCACCCAAAATTGTAGAGCCCGTCGTGAATGAGTTAAGTAATCCCAGGAACTGTTTTAAGTGTTATCCCAGGACTGGAAAAATGACTGTCCATCACAAAATCCATTTATAAGTGAGCTCTTTTTATCGCGCCCAGTATTTTTAGTTGACGGACTGAACGTGACGCGGTATTCGGATCAGTTGACTTTCGGCAGGACGGAATAGTCGTGGAGCGGATTTTTCACAGCATATGTGGATAAGACATGACTAGCTATACACACTTTCCAGTAATCCTGACTCCCCGGTTTTGCTCTCTTGCCATTTGAATTCCAGTACCGCGAAAGCCACTAGGTACGAGCTCATGCTGATTCTTGCAGAAAAATGTTCCATCGTCCCTAGCCTGGTGACGAGCCGTATGCGCGGATACTGCGTAATACGGTACGGGGTCATGAGTTCTACAGATAATGAAGGACTCTTCAAAGGACGGCTCGTCAAAACAAGGAAACACCTTTCTTGCGCGAGCGGGCTCAAAATAAGTCGCTGCTAGTGTCCCGTTCAAGGGAATACAATGAAAGCGCACGTGGAAGCCTGATAAATAATCACTTTTGACGGCTAAACTCGATTTCGGAAAAACTCCTACCAAGTTGAAAACTGAATGAATTAATTTCCCTCGTTCGAGCCTGAGATTTTCTGTTGCGGCAGCATCAACAGCTCAGTATATAGGAGTAGACTCTTTGGCCATTGAGAATTAGAGATGATATTTAAGATAATAAAAGTGTTGTGGAAATCTTGGTAAAGCAAACTCTCTTCAACGATTGAAATAAATGCGACCGCCGTGAAAACAAAACGAAAACAGAGAGTAGCACGGGCAAGAACTGTGTAGCGTCAAATACGTTTTACGTACACTTGAAAGTTGGGCGAGCGCTAATTTCCATAGCATAAATACCATGCATTTCCCTTTTATAATGTTCCATGACGCATCAGGGCATTTACACATGTGCCAACCATACAAAAGAAAAAGAACCAGTGGCAAAAGATAATTAAAAATAGAGCCAGTAGCAGTACCCCTGGACCCTGCGCCTGAGCGTCGTACCATCACGATGAAGCCCAAGATTTCGACCTGCGCATCGCTTATACCAGCCCCGAGCATTGGTCCTTCGCTATCTTTAAGATACCCGCAATCCCGCAGGTAGTGAGGGGGAGAAATGCCGGCCCCAAGACCATATGTGACAGACCCCTTTCTTTCTCGCAGCTAAGTCCCATTCGGCTTACTTCAAGATTACGAGCCATATATATATAGAGAGAGCAGAATCTATTCACTGAGTTTTCCATATGTTACGTAACTTCGTAGACGGACGCTGCGCATGCACATTTGTTCAAAATGATAATAGGACGAACGGAGCAAGGTAATCTCCCGTTAAACTTTTCTAAAATTCTCGTATCAAACTTGTACAGATTAGTTTTTTCAGAAAGGTGATTCCAAGACCAACGTTTTATACTAGTCTTGCTTTTCATTCATGGCTCCTGTGCTTAGTTTTTTTTTTTTCATCAGCACCCGTATCCGCGATCGCACCCCAATGATACACCAATGCAGATATCATTTCTTTCTTATTACATCAACATTTTTATGCCTATGGTATAGAAACGAGATGATTACGGTAAAAAAAGTTACTCAGGCTGCACAGTCTGCGTTTTAACAAGAGATAGCTAGGACACAGGCAAACCATCCTGTACGCGTGCGCTTAACGGAGCTTTTCAATGCCTGAAACATGCCGAGACTCTGTCAACGCCATATTAACAGCTTTTTCAAAGGGTTTTAATCCATGGTTTCAATGAAATAAAAGTATTCAAAGCTATTTTGTTTCTCAGTATTTGTTTGGTTGCCATCAGCATGTGCTTCCTAGGCCGTCGGTGAATGTCGACGGCTCGCCCAGCAGTCGCATCAATGGGGTCTTATTCAAAAGGCCAAAATCAAACGCATTGAGAAGAAACCACCATCATACAACTCGTTGACATGAATGATGACAAAGACAATGCTGTTTGAGTGCCTCGTTCCCTTTGAAACAGACCAAGCTTTTGTAAAATCTCTCAGTTAAAAGTGGTTCAGTTTAATAAACCTAAATGAGCAACAACACTTAATCAGTGATGCAAGAAACAATTTTCACAGGTTATGCTTGTACTGAGCTAGGTACTAATCTTGTAGACTGAAAAGACGCATTTGCTTTTAGGCCCCTTGTTCATGAAGAACAAACTGTCAGCAGCTTGAAACGAGCATTTGAACAAAGTTTATTACATGCACAGTGCCAATAAGCAGTTCTTTGAAATTGGCAAGGCTTAAGCCTTGTCAGCACCTGATGATGATCTCAGGTACCAGCAAATGACCCAAAATACAGTTTGAGTGCCTCGTTCCCTTTGAAACAGACCAAGCTTTTGTAAAATCTCTCAGTTAAAAGTGGTTCAGTTTATTAAAACCTAAATGAGCAACAACACTTAATCAGTGATGCAAGAAACAATTTTTACAGGTTATGCTTGTACTGAGCTAGGTACTAATCTTGTAGACTGACAAGACGCATTTGCTTTAAGGCCCCTTGTTCATGAAGAGCAAACTGTCAGCAGCTTGAAACGAGCATTTGAACAAAGTTTATTGCATTCACAGTGCCAATAAGCAGTTCTTTGAAATTGGCAAGGTTTAAGCCTTGTCAGCGCTTGATGATGATCAAGCATGATGACCAGCAAATGACCCAAAATACAGTTATTTAGGGAACTTTTGACACATTTCCAAGGTAAATTCTGCAAATGATTCGGCCGACCAGAGAGTGAATTCAAATGAGCCGAGTATAGCCACCTAACCAGGTGATGAAAATGTTGGGAGAAATAAGAGTTTTAATACCACCCACCCCCCACCCGCCCACCGCTCCCAACTCACTTTTAGCAAAAGCAAAATCATATGGTTACCATGCATTTTCTATTGTTTAAGACCACCTTAATAGTGTTCAGTTACTTTTCAAAAAAGTATCGCTAAAGGAAAATGTAAAACTCACGAATGACATAAAACAAAGGAAACAAAACATTCTAAACAACAGCGTACAGCAAAACAATACCTCATAAAACAAACAAAACCTCCTCAGCTAGATTAAGGCCTGGTTCTCAACTATCCGTGATTTTTAAGCACATTTTTAAAAGAAGCCGCAAGTAATGCATTGAGTCGAATTAGTAAGCAAAAAAATAAATCAAAAGAGAAAAGAGAGAAGAAAAATACTGAAATACCGTGGTCACATGATCGGCCACGCCCACTATTGTTTGAAACAATACACTACTATTTGCAACCACTATTTGCAACCTATGTAGCTCTAGCACATTGCCCTTCAAAAGTTTTAGGGCAATCCACTCGGAATGGGTGGCCACCTTACAGTTTGAAACTGTAATTCGCGTTCATTGACTAGTGCCAGTCCTCCTCTAATTGAAATATGCGTTAGCGGAGAGACGTTGAATGATTTTACTTCATTCCGACCATTGTTTTGAAGACATTACTAGTGGCCTTTGCTGTAATGTATTACAGTAAAAACTTTCACTCTTTAACTAGTGGGAATATTTAGTCAAAGCATTTTTTGACAAGAAATTTTAAGATTTCTTGGTTATGACAAGCCTTAAACCATTAATTTCAGAATATAGTAAAAACACATTATAAATGACCACCCCCCAATTAAAAATTTTAAAACCTGCAAGGAAACTGGCTTTAATCTACCTGAGTCGCCAGGTTTTTTGACACCCAGGTAAAGACTGATATTCTGACTACTATTTTGAAAACACTTCCCGGCTGCCGGGGACGTGTGTAGACACTAGAAATAAATCATGTAATCACCCCTTATCATAGTGTAGCTCTTAAAGGGAAGTGTGTGTGTGTGTGTGTGTGTGTATGTGTGTGTGTGCAAGGGGGGGGAGGGGGGGGCAGTGTCATGCTATTTTAGCCTCTTATTGCTTCTAGCTTTACTCCGAAGACTATCCATTGCCTTTGCTTCATTGGAGACCAACAAGCAATGCTGCAGTTTCGTTACCAAGAACCATTCAGTGCACCGAAGGTGGAAATGAATCGAAACATGAACAAATTCCCCAGTTTGTTCAAGTTTAATTATAGCGTTTTCGAAAAAGGACCAAATGTCGATAACTCATCCTACCAAGGTAAGGTTGTCAGGAATGTCACATATGTGGGATCAAGTAGCGAGTTATGACTTTTCCCCAGTTTTGACCTAAAAACAGTAAAATTACCGTGTCAGGTTTTCTTTCACTGCATTGATGAGGAAGTAAAACTTTCATTCTTCTGATATTTGCCATGAACGAGAACTTTGTTCAATCAGACCAGTGAAGTGAAGTGAAGGTTCTGGAAATTCTGTTGAAATGTTTCTCAACATATTTCGTGATATTGTTTAAACTGTAATTTCTTTCCTAATAACTATTATATTATGCAGTTGGTTCATTTAAGATGCAGCAATAGCTTAAAGTAATGCATCATCTGCAGTTGAACTGTTAAAGAAGATAGGATAAAACACGTTTCAAAATCAAGAGTGATATTCCAAATTAAAAGAAATTCAGCTGAAATTATTAAATTGCTTTAAATTCTTGACGAAAATAAAATTGTACAATCGAGTATCTTTTTTGGCGCTTGAATTCCCCCTTGGTCTGGAATAGCCCTTACGTGCCGGTTTTTGAACTGAATGGGAAGTTCCTAAAACAATCTTAAAGTCAATGACTAAAAAAGTGGCTTCGGAAATTTATGAAACCACATGGCTGAGAATCTGCTTCGTTAATTTCTGACTCAAACTAGCTGCTTCGGAAATTTCTGAAACAATTTCAAGGTATGACTGGAAAACATGCTTCGTAAATTTCTGAAACCATTTGAAAGTGTGACTGAAAAGTTGCTTCGGAAATTTCTTTAACTACAGTTTTAAAGTTGTCTAGGGCTTAAAAAAATTTCTTCTGACATTTCTGAAACAATATTATATTTTAAGAGTGGTCTCGGACGTTTTGAAGAAATGTGGGTGACCAAATTTTGCTCCAGAAAACGCTGGGAATAGTTCCGTTCGTAATGTGTTACTGCTCTCATCTTTTGCTAACTGATGAGTCCGCGTGTTTTGTTTTGGGGGAGAACTCGAAAGGGGGCGTTGTTAAAGCTTTACGAAGCCCTTTTTCTTAGCCATACTTTGAAATGGTTTCAGAAATTTCCGAAGGAACTTTCAAGAAGTTTTTTAAAAGTTGTTTTAGAAATTTCCGAAGCAACTTCTTAGCCATACTTTGAACTGGTTTCAGAAATTTCCGAATCACCTCTTTAGCCATACGTTGAAATGGTTTCAGAAATTTTCAGAAATTTCCGAAGCAACCTTTTAGGCACACTTTGAAATGTTTTCAGAAATTTCCTAAGCGGCAATTTTTTAGCCGGTGAGGGTAAAAGGAGGAATGAGTTTGCGGAATGGCATGTGGCATGACTTGCGGAATCGCATAATTATGTAATGTATGCAACAGCCAAACGCAAGCTATGTAGCTGCCGATCTCAGTCATAACTACTCTCCACCGAGCTTGCTTTCGTATAAACATAACACTTATGAACTGTTGAGGTGATTAAATTTGCCTTGAGTTTTGCTTTCATAGGATTAGCCTGTTCGCGAATGATAGACAACAGAGTCAAGCGAGCTTTTGCCATCTTGTCAATTTCACAGTGTAGGTCAAATTTTGAAATTAAAATTTTATTTTTCCGGAGTCGATTGTAAGCGATTTAGGAACGGAGTCTCACAGAGGCTTATCAGTTATGGTTTTCAGAGTTTTACAGGAGTCTCAAATAGGTCGAGCTGCTTTTGTTGTTATGGCGGTAAGAATAACTGAACTCTCGAAGATCGAGCGAAAAACGAGGAAAATATTATAATCAGTTGCGAACTGACTAATCCTATAAACGCAAACTCAAGACAAATCACTTCAAGCGGGTTCATTTGTAAAATATTTATATCAAGTCTATCAAAGCACAACTCTCCTCTACACTGAAAAATTTCTCGGTCAAATCCAATTTGTTTTCAACATTTTGTTGTCACCGAGATCAGGAGATCAGCAACTAGCTTTCGATTATTCACTGTGTTAAGGCTAGCAGACGCGATTAATAATCGCAAGCGGAGCTCCGATATGCAAGATCAAGATTATTAACCATAAAATTATTATCTAGAGAAGGGGCTAGTTGTTGATCTCGGTAACAACAACTTGCTGAAAACAAATTGGATTTGACCGAGAAATTTTATAATATCTGGTACCTAGGGTACTCGATCTTCGATGAGGCGACTCTTGAACTCGAGCACTCTTGTAAAACTCTGAAAATTATAACTTGAATAAGCCTCTACGAGGCTCCGTTCCTTAAATCTCTTACAATCGACCCCGGAAAAACAAAATTTTATTTAATCCATTTCAAAACTGTCAAAGAGTTTGACCTACACTGTGAAATTGACAAGATGGCAAAAGCTCGCTTGTCTCGCAGCCGCGAACGATTCGCACAAATACACTGAAATATCATTCCCGGACAGACTAATCCTATGAAAGCAAAACTCAAAGTAAAATTTAATCACCCCAAGAGTTCATAAGAGAGCAAGCCCGGTGAAGAGTAGTTGTGACCGAGATCGACAGCTAGCTTGCGATTTATTCTCTGTGTTAGGCTGTAGAATAATTAACTCTTTCAGCTCAATTAATTTCTTCCAGCCATTTTGCATATGTTACTTTCCGCATAATTATGCGATTCCGCAAGTCATGCCACATGCCATTCCGCAAACTCATTCCTCCTTTTATCCTCACCGTTTTTTAGCCACACTTTGAAATGGTTTCAGAAATTTCCGAAGCAACCTTTTAGCAACACTTTGCAATGTTTTCAGAAATTTCCTAACTTTTTAGCCATACTTTGAACTGGTCTCAGAATTTCCGAAGCAACCGTTTAGCCACACTTTGAAATATGGTTTTAGAAATTTCTGAAGCATTTTTTAGCCATAACTTATAGAAGTTTCAGAAATTTCCGAAGCAACATTTCAGCCATACTTTGAAGTTGTGTAAGAAATTTGTGAAGCAAACTTTTAAGCCGTACTGTGAAGTGGTTTAGTTGGTTTTCTTTGATTCACAGTTTTTGAGCCTTCTTGCCGTATTCACATTACAATAGTAGATTTTGAGACGAGTAAAAACCCTTCTGTCTAAAAAAACGCACTTGAAGTATAATTTCAGCTGCAGTAAGGCAGCTGAACAGTGAATATATGTTTCACGTATAGCCGACACGTCCAAACAACAGCAAAAATAGGCACGTGATGTATGTACAGTTGTAAAATAGCCTGTTTCGTCAGGAAAGAACCAATTTTCTTGCGAAAATGACCTGCTAGGAAGAAAACACGTTTTAAAAGACATAAATCAGCTGAATGTAAGGGCAATATCGGATAAAAGTAACCAAAATGGGGCATTTTTAGCCGGTTTTTTTACTTTAGAAAATCGCACTTAACTTTGGAACGTGTTTGTTGCTATGATCTGTCCCATTCTCGTGTTATTTGACTTAAATCTTGTTTCATCAGTTCATTAAAGTCATTAAAACTGTTTTGATTGTCCAATCATGTTTGAGTTAGTCTACCTAGATGTGCCCCTCTCCTATTTAGTATTACTTCATTCTCTATAATTAATAGCTATGTAATTAATGGAGAAATAAATAATGGAGAAAAAATAAAATACAAATACAAATCATGTTTGAGCCCTATTTTGGAAACGATTATTTTTCATACATCATATACTCTATTGACCGACAGTTCTGGACCTGATTTTGTTAATCATTACACCGTCAACACCCAAAAGCAAGTATACTAAATGACTATCAGCTATTTCACTTTTTTGGCGGAGGAGGAATGGAGGGGGCGGGGGAGGGGGGGTAAGTGGTGGGTATTGGCATAACTGTATTACAAAAATTACATGTGGCTGTGTCAAATTCACGCAATCTTTGACAATTAGAAAAACTCTTGTTATTAGAACATCGTAGCTTGATTAGAATGACACAGAAACAGCGGTGATAAACATGTTAAACCAACGTATTCTATATACACTTGACATTTCGTATGCTTGGCAACATACATTTTGAAAAGAGGCCGTTACAATTGTTGAAAACTTTGAAGACTATTTATGTACTGTGAATGATGTATATGCAATAAATCTTCATTTTAATATAGGGATCTGGAATCGAGACAGGAAAACCTTTCTTAACAGTAACTCCATAAAAAGATACAACTATCATTAGTAAAACAGTAGCTCCTCAATACTGTTGTTGTGGCTTAAGTCCTTCAATAAATAATGCTTTCTTAATTTAACAATGCTAATCCGTTTTACCCAACGCTAAAATGTCAAAATGAACCCAACTGATTTTGTGTCCAGTGGTTTCAACGTGGTCAGCAATGGCTGATGTGTGGTCAATTTTAGCGAGGGCCTTGAAATGATCAGTTTTTTTTGTCGTGAAGTCTTCTTTGTGCCTTGCCAATATAAAAATGGTTGCAACAATTATTTAAAATTATAATAATAACGTCTGTCATCATCAACATTGACATGCGCCTGTTTCGCGTCCATTTTGTTTGCAGAATTAACAAGGAAAATTCAGGCCATAGCAAAACAACGAGAAGAGATAAATGTGTTGGAACAGCGGCTATATCAAGGGCAAGAAGGTAGGTACGAAATAAATAATAATAACGATTGAGCAAGTTGATTTTCTTAATAATGTATAAACATTAGCTATGGCGTTATTCAACTGCACTCATTTTAAGGTATTTAAGGTAAATGACAATTATAAATTTGCATATATAGAACTCGGTAAATCGATTCAGGAGCAATAAAAACAACGAGAACTTTTGTGGAAAAATGTTGTGCTGTTAAACAAAGCAGATTCCATTTGTCAGTACGTGTGTACTCTGATAACGCACAGAGGAAGTCAAAACATCTTAAAAACATCGGCCACGCTACTCGCCTGTAGCTCGTAGCGTACTTCTTTGTTTGTACTACGTTTTGACCTAATCCGTGCGTCATCAGAGCACACACGCTCGGACAAGTGGAATCTATTTTGTTTAACACCACAACATTCGTTTGCTATTTGGATATAACTGAATTCAGTGTCCTTCAGCGTCTTCTAGTGCACTCTGGTTGCCTGCACTTGCCTGTGAATCTGTCCAATCAGTTAGTGGTCTTTGTCTTATTATTTGGATATCATGTGGTCATATTGCTTATACATATTTGCCCTCCAGCATTGTAAATACTGTAGGCAGATTTTATGGAAAGCTCACTATTACTATTGTCTGTTAGGCTGCGTAGCAAGCGTTTCCGTGTGGTTTGAGAGCTAAAAAATAGCTTTAGGGGATGAAATGTTGGCGGATTTATTTATTTATTTATTTGGCGGGAGTAGGGGTGGGGTTGGTCACTTGATTTCGCGGTGAACAAGAGATAAAAGCGGACATTAAGTTAAGCTAAAACAGAATAAGGGTATGTCAAAGGGTCTTTTTCTTTTATTCTTGAGTATGATGAAGTATTTTGGCCAAAAACGTGGGTGATTTTTACTAAATATAAATCAGTGTTTTGATGTATTTCCAGCCATTTGATACGATCCAATTAGAAAACATTCTGTGGGGAGTATCTCCCGGGTTTGCCATCGAGATCTTAACTGGTGTTGCCTTTCTAATAATCTATAGCTCATGTGGGTCCGTTAAAGGCATCTACGTTACGTTATCGCTTTTCTCCGCAAGTTCGTCTTATAAGCATAGACATTGTAATAGATTTAACATTGTTTTTAAACGTGATTAATATGGAGCGATAAAATGGTAGAATATTCGTAAATAAGAGCTTAATTGATGGTTGTCTTCAGTTTTGCATCAGTTTGCGACTAAATTTACCTTCGGAGGTTTGAGGGGAATTTACTTTAAGGGGTAATAGGCATTAACCGAGGAGGGTATGCAGTGGGAAAAACAAAGGATAAAACTAGGGAAGTGGCTCGTTAGGCCAGTGTAGAGTGGCTAAAAAGTCCTTTTTCAAGGTTTCTCACACTAAGGTTGGTTGTGGGTAAACGGAGCCAGAAGTACAATAGACGTATGGAGTTTAAGCTAATTATGAAGCTCCGAAACTGACAGCTCAGAATAGATGGAATGCAATATTTAAAATTGCTAATTAAAACACTGAAGTTACATTACTAGTAGTGTCGAAATTAGACCGTTACAGTTTTGTAACTTTAACCCACGCATTAGCGAATCATATATCGGACCTGACCTCCTCTTTGTTGGAGCTCAAACAGTCCTCATCAGGAAACGTAAAGCTTGTGGGATGTGGCTGAAGTGAGCCTGAGTATTAGCTATGCCATGCTGATTAGGCCTAAGAAGGACGAAACAGCTGTCCATGGCTGCTAATGCTTGGGCTCAATCTTTGCTTTGGTAGATTTAAGGGGTAATGCCCGCTACCTTGTGGCCTTAGTGCCCTTAGAGTGGCTTCAGCTTACTTGATCACATTAATTTGTGAAGTCCTCCACAGGAGCCTGACAGGAACGGCAGTTTTAGTGAACATCTCTGAACTGACTCTTGTTCGCGCACAGTGATCGCTCAAAGCTATCAGTGCCATGCACTCGGCAAAACCTTTTCTTTGACGATGTTGATTGTCGACGAATTCAGACAACAAACCATTCGTTTTTCGTCTCTTAATTTGTTTTCTTGTGATCACTCGAAGGGTGCGAATTAGCATCGAAAGCGTGGATGCTCCTTTTTAACCTTGGAAAAAAAAAAAGAAAAAAAAAAAGAAATTCGGCTGCTTTGCAGTCTACGGTCAATTCAGTATCGTTTCTGATGTGACTGACACGGTGCATAGAGCATGAGGATTGAGGAATAAAGAAAATTGGAGGGCCAAAAAGAAATAGGAAAATGAGAACTCAGAGCTACTCAGAAGTTGTGAATGGGATTTGAAGTATAGTTAGGTCATTGCTGGTAGTTAGGCCTGATATTTGACAAGGAACAAGCGTAAACCGATAGTTCTCATGTCAGGTCAAACTTGTAGAAAACGTTGCTGTCAACATGTTTCATAGACTTTCATAACATTTCCGACCATGCACTTACCGTAAAAGGCACCATCTTTACTTGGTTGAGCTTGTTTTCAGATTCTTGAGTCGGATTCCACTCCTATGGCAACTCAGTTCGACCAGTCAACCTCGGTAAATCGCCAAATGACCGGTAATGGAGGAATCCTTAAATTTAGCAGGTACCATGGCAAAAAATTGAACCAGAATGCGAGATTGATCACATGATGTACATTATTAGCAAAGGCTGACATTTTGCGCAATCTCCGGCCTAAAACTTTTGAAAACCTTTCATATTTTTTCTCTAACGAGTATGTCTTCGTACTCCTCCTGCTTTAAAGTGTATATGAAATAAGTTTTTATATTTGCTTAATCTAAACTTTACGGTGTATCTGAATAGAAATTGAAAATAAAGTTTTCCTAAAAATGTTTCTTAACCGCTTGTTAGCCCGGTAAAAACGTGAAATTTTACTTCCGTTGGGGTACATAACCGCGCGTATGACTGGAGACGAGAATAAGGAGCTGTGACGTGAAAACAGACTCTCTTAGAAAACTGTGAACACTAACAATTATTTCTAGAATGTTTGATTTTCAGCTAGTCAGATGAGTGATAAACCGCAAGAAGAAACCACTAACCATAAAAGTGGTCGACGTTACACATTACACATACACACTTGACATTTCGTATGCTTGGCAACATACATCTTGAAAAGTGGCCGTTACAAGTTTTGAAAACTTTGAAAACTATTTTTGTGCTGTGAATGATGTATATAAAATAAATCTTAATTTTAATACAGGGATCTGAAACAGTAAATCTATAAACGATACAACTATTATTAGTATAATGATATACATGAAAAATTTTCTCGATTCTGATTGGTTAAGAGAAATGTAGTTTTTAGGAAACACTATGCAGAAAAAAGGCAATTCAGTGCAGGAAAAAGGTAATACAGTTAAAAAAAAAAGATAAAAAAAAAAACTACGGATTCTGATCGGGTGATAAAGAAAGGCATTGAAATTGAGCCAATCAAAAGCATCTCTGAATGGCGTAAAATTCAGGTACATCGATGAGCTGCGAGCGAAAACAATGGCTGTCGTTTAGGGCAGGTTTTCTTTCGCACTCGCAACGAGAAAAGAGCTGAAAAACAGCTCTGAAAACGAGAACAGCACGAAAAGCACTGCTTTTTGGACGTCTTTTTGGAGAAAGTGATGTCTAGAAAACGAAATCGAAAATTATCAGCCTGTTGGACTTTACATTTTACGCCGACATAACAAAAAAAAACAAGGCCAAGATTATGAACAAGAAACACTGAAGGTAATGATTACAGCGCTTGATAGACACTTGAAAGACAAAGTAGCCTTACAGCTATAGCCTATAACTGTTAAGCCCGTTTTTGCCGTGAGCTTAAAAGTTTTTAAAAACATTGACAAAGCTGTTGTTTTGACTGAACACGTAATGAATAATGTGCGTTGCTTCTGCAAAATTATGGTAGGCTATCTCGCACTTTTTTCATGCATATTATTAATAAGTAATCACATGATTTTTCTCTTGCAAATTGGAATAAATAAGCACTTGTAAATGTTTTCAAAGACCACAAATTACACTCACCCAACAGGCTCGTGCAATTTTGTTAGTCTTTGAAAAAATTTACGCGATCTCATTTATTCCAAATTGCACTGAAAATCATGTGATTACCTATACAAACAATAACTCCTCACTACTGATGTTAACATTAAAAGCTGTTTTAAGTTCTTCACTAACTAATGTTTCCTTAATTAAACAATGTTAATCCGTTTTATCCGACGCTAAAATGTCAAAGTGAACCCAACTGATGTTGCGTCCAGTTTTTAACGTGGCTCAGTTAGGAATGGCTGATGTGTGGTCATTTTTATCGATGGAATTGAAATGAACAGTTTTTTTTGTCGCGAAGTCTTCTCTTTGTCTTACCTATATAAAAATCGTTGCAGTCCCAGCAACAGTTGCTTATAATTATAATGAAAACGTGTATGATCATCAACATTGACACGCGACTGTTTGGCGTCCATTTTTTTTGCAAAATTGACAGAGAAACTTCAGGCCATAGCACAACAACGACGAGAGATAAATGTGTTGGAACAGGGGCTATATCAAGGGCAAGAAGGTAGGTACGAAATAAATAATAATAACAATTCAGCAAGTTGATTTTCTTAACAATGTATAAACATTAGCTATGGCGTTATTCAACTGCACTCATTTTAAGGTATTTAAGGAAAATGACAATTATATAAGTGTAGAGTGGCTAAAAAGTCCTTTTCAAGGTTTCTTACACTAAGGTATGTTGTGGGTAAACGGAGCCAGAAGTACAATAGACGTATGGAGTTTGAGCCAATTATGAAGCTCCGAAACTGACAGCTCAGAATATATGGAATGCAATATTTAAAATTGCTAATTAAAACACTGAAGTTACATCACTAGTAGTGTCGAAATTAGACCGTTACAGTTTTGTAACTTTAACCCACGCATTAGCGAATCATATATCGGACCTGACCTCTTCTTTGTTGGAGCTCAAACAGTCCTCCACAGGAGCCTGACAGGAACGGCAGTTTTAGTGAACATCTCTGAACTGACTCCTGTTCCGCGCAGAGCCAGTGATCGCTCAAAGCTATCAGTGCCATGCACTCGGCAAAATCTTTTCTTTGATGATGTTGATTGTCGACAAATTCAGACAACAAACCATTCGTTTTTCGTCTCTTAATTTGTTTTCTTGTGATCACTCGAAGGGTGCGAATTAGCATCGAAAGCATGGATGCTCCTTTTTAACCTTGGAAAAAAAATATTCAAGCTGTTTTGCAGTCTCCGGTGAATTCAGTTTCGTTTCTGATGTGACTGACACGGTGCATAGAGCATGAGGATTGAGGAATAAAGAAAATTGGAGGGCCAAAAAGAAATAGGAAAATGAGAACTCAGAGCTACTCAGAAGTTGTGAATGGGATTTGAAGTATAGTTAGGTCATTGCTGGTAGTTAGGCCTGATATTTGACAAGGAACAAGCGTAAACCGATAGTTCTCATGTCAGGTCAAACTTGTAGAAAACGTTTCTGTCAACATGTTTCATAGACTTTCATAACATTTCCGACCATGCACTTACCGTAAAAGGTACCATCTTTACTTGGTTGAGCTTGTTTTCAGATTCTTGAGTCGGATTCCACTCCTATGGCAACTCAGTTCGACCAGTCAACCTCGGTAAATCGCCAAATGACCGGTAATGGAGTAATCCTTAAATTTAGCAGGTACTATGGCAAACTTGAACCAGAATGCGAGATTGATCACATGATGTACATTATTAGCAAAGGCTGACCGATTGCGCAATCTCCGGCATAAAACTTTTGAAAACCTTTCATATTTTTTCTCTAAGGAGTATGTCTTCTATTCCTCCTGCTTTAGAGTGTATATGACATAATTTTTTTATTTGCTTAATCTAAACTTTACGGTGTATCTGAATAAAAATTGAAAATAAAGTTTTCCTAAAAATGTTTCTTCCCCGGTTGTTAGCCCGGTAAAAAAGTGAAATTTTACTTCCGTTGGGGTACATTACCGCGCGTATGACTGGAGACGAGAATAAGGAGCTGTGACGTGAAAACAGACTCTCTTAGAAAACTGTGAACACTAAGAATTATTTCTAGAATGTTTGATTTTCAGCTAGTCAGATGAGTGATAAACCGCAAGAAGAAACCACTAACCATAAAAGTGGTCGACGTTACAGGTTGCGGTTTAGCTAACTTGTAGCTGATTGGTTCTCTTTAGCAACACATAGACATTCCAGTAATATTTCTAGTGTCGAATTTGAATTTGTCCACAATACATTTAATACGTTTTGTTAGTATTACTTAAAGATATACAAAATAACAATATAGCAACTTCTGGTACAAAAATCTGACAAAATTGTTCTATACTGTAAATAAGCAGTAGTGAAAGTAAAGTCAGAAAAAAAAATTCTGTCTTGTACAGGAGTCGAACCCATGACCTCTGCGATAGCGGTGCACTGCTTTACCAACTGAGCTAACAGGCCAACTGGGAGCTGGTCATTTTGCTGATTCGTAATAAGCCCGTGACTGATGAATAAATGACTATGAATATATGAAAATCATATATTTGAACTGGGGATTATGGAATGAATATGTGAGTTATCATCGCAGTCAACTGAATAATTTGCTTTTCCGAAATTTATGTCTAAAGTTTCTATTATTGGTGACTCTATTGATCTCATACAGGCAGTCATCAAAGAACTTAATAATTTAATTGGAAAGGGAATGAGAAGATAAATCGGTTAGCGTTGGTTAATGACATTGAATACGGAGGGTTAAAAATGGGGTAGGCGAATTTATTCTCAGAATTCGCTTAAGTAATCCCAGGAACTGTTTTAAGTGTTATCCCAGGACTGGAAAAATGACTGTCCATCACAAAATCCATTTATAAGTGAGCTCTTTTTATCGCGCCCAGTATTTTTAGTTGACGGACTGAACGTGACGCGGTATTCGGATCAGTTGACTTTCGGCAGGACGGAATAGTCGTGGAGCGGATTTTTCACAGCATATGTGGATAAGACATGACTAGCTATACACACTTTCCAGTAATCCTGACTCCCCGGTTTTGCTCTCTTGCCATTTGAATTCCAGTACCGCGAAAGCCACTAGGTACGAGCTCATGCTGATTCTTGCAGAAAAATGTTCCATCGTCCCTAGCCTGGTGACGAGCCGTATGCGCGGATACTGCGTAATACGGTACGGGGTCATGAGTTCTACAGATAATGAAGGACTCTTCAAAGGACGGCTCGTCAAAACAAGGAAACACCTTTCTTGCGCGAGCGGGCTCAAAATAAGTCGCTGCTAGTGTCCCGTTCAAGGGAATACAATGAAAGCGCACGTGGAAGCCTGATAAATAATCACTTTTGACGGCTAAACTCGATTTCGGAAAAACTCCTACCAAGTTGAAAACTGAATGAATTAATTTCCCTGGTTTGAGCCTGAGATTTTCTGTTGCGGCAGCATCAACAGCTCAGTATAAAGGAGTAGACTCTTTGGCCATTGAGAGTTAGAGATGATATTTAAGATAATAAAAGTGTTGTGGAAATCTTGGTAAAGCAAACTCTCTTCAACGATTGAAATAAATGCGGCCGCCGTGAAAACAAAACGAAAACAGAGAGTAGCACGGGCAGAACTGTGTAGCGTCTAATACGTTTTACGTACACTTGAAAGTTGGGCGAGCGCTAATTTCCATAGCATAATTACCATGCATTTCCCTTTTATAATGTTCCATGACGCATCAGGGCATTTACACATGTGCCAACCATACAAAAGAAAAAGAACCAGTGGCAAAAGATAATTAAAAATAGAGCCAGTAGCAGTACCCCTGGACCCTGCGCCTGAGCGTCGTACCATCACGATGAAGCCCAAGATTTCGACCTGCGCATCGCTTATACCAGCCCCGAGCATTGGTCCTTCGCTATCTTTAAGATACCCGCAATCCCGCAGGTAGTGAGGGGAGAAATGCCGGCCCCAAGACCATATGTGACAGACCCCTTTCTTTCTCGCAGCTAAGTCCCATTCGGCTTACTTCAAGATTACGAGCCATATATATATAGAGAGAGCAGAATCTATTCACTGAGTTTTCCATATGTTACGTAACTTCGTAGACGGACGCTGCGCATGCACATTTGTTCAAAATGATAATAGGACGAACGGAGCAAGGTAATCTCCCGTTAAACTTTTCTAAAATTCTCGTATCAAACTTGTACAGATTAGTTTTTTCAGAAAGGTGATTCCAAGACCAACGTTTTATACTAGTCTTGCTTTTCATTCATGGCTCCTGTGCTTAGTTTTTTTTTTTTCATCAGCACCCGTATCCGCGATCGCACCCCAATGATACACCAATGCAGATATCATTTCTTTCTTATTACATCAACATTTTTATGCCTATGGTATAGAAACGAGATGATTACGGTAAAAAAAGTTACTCAGGCTGCACAGTCTGCGTTTTAACAAGAGATAGTTAGGACACAGGCAAACCATCCTGTACGCGTGCGCTTAACGGAGCTTTTCAATGCCTGAAACATGCCGAGACTCTGTCAACGCCATATTAACAGCTTTTTCAAAGGGTTTTAATCCATGGTTTCAATGAAATAAAAGTATTCAAAGCTATTTTGTTTCTCAGTATTTGTTTGGTTGCCATCAGCATGTGCTTACTAGGCCGTCGGTGAATGTCGACGGCTCGCCCAGCAGTCGCACCAATGGGGTCTTATTCAAAAGGCCAAAATCAAACGCATTGAGAAGAAACCACCATCATACAACTCGTTGACATGAATGATGACAAACACAATGCTGTTTGAGTGCCTCGTTTCCTTTGAAACAGACCAAGCTTTTGTAAAATCTCTCAGTTAAAAGTGGTTCAGTTTATTAAAACCTAAATGAGCAACAACACTTAATCAGGGATGCAAGAAACAATTTTCACAGGTTATGCTTGTACTGAGTTAGGTACTAATCTTGTAGACTGACAAGACGCATTTGCTTTTAGGCCCCTTGTTCATGAAGAACAAACTGTCAGCAGCTTGAAACGAGCATTTGAACAAAGTTTATTGCATTCACAGTGCCAATAAGCAGTTCTTTGAAATTGGCAAGGTTTAAGCCTTGTCAGCGCTTGATGATGATCAAGCATGATGACCAGCAAATGACCCAAAATACAGTTATTTAGGGAACTTTTGACACATTTCCAAGGTAAATTCTGCAAATGATTCGGCCGACCAGAGAGTGAATTCAAATGAGCCGAGTATAGCCACCTAACCAGGTGATGAAAATGTTGGGAGAAATAAGAGTTTTAATACCACCCACCCCCACCCGCCCACCGCTCCCAACTCACTTTTAGCAAAAGCAAAATCATATGGTTACCATGCATTTTCTATTGTTTAAGACCACCTTAATAGTGTTCAGTTACTTTTCAAAAAAGTATCGCTAAAGGAAAATGTAAAACTCACGAATGACATAAAACAAAGGAAACAAAACATTCTAAACAACAGCGTACAGCAAAACAATACCTCATAAAACAAACAAAACCTCCTCAGCTAGATTAAGGCCTGGTTCTCAACTATCCGTGATTTTTAAGCACATTTTTAAAAGAAGCCGCAAGTAATGCATTGAGTCGAATTAGTAAGCAAAAAAATAAATCAAAAGAGAAAAGAGAGAAGAAAAATACTGAAATACCGTGGTCACATGATCGGCCACGCCCACTATTGTTTGAAACAATACACTACTATTTGCAACCACTATTTGCAACCTATGTAGCTCTAGTTTCTCTTTATTAAAACATTGCCCTTCAAAAGTTTTAGGGCAATCCACTCGGAATGGGTGGCCACCTTACAGTTTGAAACTGTAATTCGCGTTCATTGACTAGTGCCAGTCCTCCTCTAATTGAAATATGCGTTAGCGGAGAGACGTTGAATGATTTTACTTCATTCCGACCATTGTTTTGAAGACATTACTAGTGGCCTTTGCTGTAATGTATTACAGTAAAAACTTTCACTCTTTAACTAGTGGGAATATTTAGTCAAAGCATTTTTTGACAAGAAATTTTAAGATTTCTTGGTTATGACAAGCCTTAAACCATTAATTTCAGAATATAGTAAAAACACATTATAAATGACCACCCCCCAATTAAAAATTTTAAAACCTGCAAGGAAACTGGCCTTAATCTACCTGAGTCGCCAGGTTTTTTGACACCCAGGTAAAGACTGATATTCTGACTACTATTTTGAAAACACTTCCCGGCTGCCGGGGACGTGTGTAGACACTAGAAATAAATCATGTAATCACCCCTTATCATAGTGTAGCTCTTAAAGGGAAGTGTGTGTGTGTGTGTGTGTGTGTGTATGTGTGTGTGTGCAAGGGGGGGGGGGGGGCAGTGTTATGCTATTTTAGCCTCTTATTGCTTCTAGCTTTACTCCGAAGACTATCCATTGCCTTTGCTTCATTGGAGACCAACAAGCAATGCTGCAGTTTCGTTACCAAGAACCATTCAGTGCACCGAAGGTGGAAATGAATCGAAACATGAACAAATTCCCCAGTTTGTTCAAGTTTAATTATAGCGTTTTCGAAAAAGGACCAAATGTCGATAACTCATCCTACCAAGGTAAGGTTGTCAGGAATGTCACATATGTGGGATCAAGTAGCGAGTTATGACTTTTCCCCAGTTTTGACCTAAAAACAGTAAAATTACCGTGTCAGGTTTTCTTTCACTGCATTGATGAGGAAGTAAAACTTTCATTCTTCTGATATTTGCCATGAACGAGAACTTTGTTCAATCAGACCAGTGAAGTGAAGTGAAGGTTCTGGAAATTCTGTTGAAATGTTTCTCAACATATTTCGTGATATTGTTTAAACTGTAATTTCTTTCCTAATAACTATTATATTATGCAGTTGGTTCATTTAAGATGCAGCAATAGCTTAAAGTAATGCATCATCTGCAGTTGAACTGTTAAAGAAGATAGGATAAAACACGTTTCAAAATCAAGAGTGATATTCCAAATTAAAAGAAATTCAGCTGAAATTATTAAATTGCTTTAAATTCTTGACGAAAATAAAATTGTACAATCGAGTATCTTTTTTGGCGCTTGAATTCCCCCTTGGTCTGGAATAGCCCTTACGTGCCGGTTTTTGAACTGAATGGGAAGTTCCTAAAACAATCTTAAAGTCAATGACTAAAAAAGTGGCTTCGGAAATTTATGAAACCACATGGCTGAGAAGCTGCTCTAGGACTGAAATTTCTCAAGCGACTTCAAAGTACGGCTGGAGAAACTGCTTCGTTAATTTCTGACTCAAACTAGCTGCTTCGGAAATTTCTGAAATAATTTCAAAGTATGGCTGGAAAACATGCTTCGGAAATTTCTGAAACAATTTCAAGGTATGGCTGGAAAACATGCTTCGTAAATTTCTGAAACCATTTGAAAGTGTGACTGAAAAGTTGCTTCGGAAATTTCTTTAACTACAGTTTTAAAGTAGTCTAGAGCTTAAACAAATTTCTTCTGACATTTCTGAAACAATATTATATTTTAAGAGTGGTCTCGGAGGTTTTGAAGAAATGTGGGTGACCAAATTTTGCTCCAGAAAACACTGGGAATAGTTCCGTTCGTAATGTGTTACTGCTCTCATCTTTTGCTAACTGATGAGTCCGCGTGTTTTGTTTTGGGGGAGAACTCGAAAGGGGGCGTTGTTAAAACTTTACAAAGCACTTTTTTTAGCCATACTTTGAAATGGTTTCAGAATTCGAAATTTCCGAAAGAACTTTCAAAAAGTTTTTGAAAAGTTGTTTTAGAAATTTCCGAAGGATTTTTTTAGCCATACTTTGAACTGGTTTCAGAAATTTCCGAATCACCTCTTTAGCCATACGTTGAAATGGTTTCAGAAATTTTCAGAAATTTCCGAAGCAACCTTTTAGGCACACTTTGAAATGTTTTCAGAAATTTCCTAAGCGGCAATTTTTTAGCCGGTGAGGGTAAAAGGTAGAATGAGTTTGCGGAATGGCATGTGGCATGACTTGCGGAATCGCATAATTATGCGGAATGTAATGTATGCAAAATGGCGCGAAAGAAAATTAAGTGGGGACTAACTTAACTACAGACTTAGCGTTGTGGCCAAGGGATTTTTACGGATTGTATTTTTAAAACACGTTTTTTCGGGGTTTTTGTCACTATATTGGTGAAACGTGCGAAGAGGTGAATATGTAAACTTTATTATTTGTTTTTGCGCATGCGCAACTTGCCCCAGGCCCTAACCGCGCTTTAGAGAGTAAAATCCCTAAAACTTGGAGAAAATTGTGTGAAGTTACGATTTTTTTTGCCAGTCGGAGATATTCCAGCCTTCTTTACAAGCCTACGTAAGCAATTGTTTTTAACGTACATAACTGCAATGATAATGACGAAATGGTATGAATTTGCGTGCCTATGACGTCATAAATCTAACAAAAACGCGAATTTCCAAAAATTGATACGTAGAGTTTTGCACCTTGGCGATCGTTAACCACTGGCACCGTTTTCGATGTCCAGAAGTGTACGCCACTCGAGTTTTAGGCCTTTTTCTATTCTGGTCACGTGACTTAACAAATATGGTTGTGACTCGAAAATCTTGTTAAACTTTTTGATTGTAAAAACATAGCCAAAAAGCTTGCCTGCGCAAGTCAGGGTTTCCAAGATATGAGGGTTGGGAACTTTCCATAACAACAATGTTAGCTAATTTTGTAGTTAAGTTAGTCCCCCCTTAAACTGAAGGAGTTAATTATTCAACAGCCAAACGCAAGCTATGTAGCTGCCGATCTCGGTCACAACTACTCTCCAGCGGGCCTGCTTTCGTATAAACATAACACTTACGAACTGTTGAGGTGATTAAATTTGCCTTGAGTTTTGCTTTCATAGGATTAGTCTGTTCGCGAATGATAGACAACAGAGACAAGCGAGCTTTTGCCATCTTGTCACTTTCACAGTGTAGGTCAAATTTTGAAATTAAAATTTTATTTTTCCGGAGTCGATTGTAAGCGATTTAGGAACGGAGTCTCACAGAGGCTTATCAGTTATGGTTTTCAGAGTTTTACAGGAGTCTCAAATCGGTCGAGCTGCTTTTGTTGTTATAGTGGGATGAATAACTGAACTCTCGAAGATCGAGCGAAAAACGAGGAAAATATTATAATCAGTTGCGAACTGACTAATCCTATAAGCGCAAACTCAAGACAAATCACTTCAAGCGGGTTCATTTGTAAAATATTTACATCAAGTCTATCAAAGCACAACTCCCCTCTACACTGAAAAATTTCTCGGTCAAATCCAATTTGTTTTCAACATTTTGTTGTCACCGAGATCAGGAGATCAGCAACTAGCTTACGATTATTCACTGTGTTAAGGCTGGCAGACGCGATTAATAATCGCAAGCGGAGCTCCGATACGCAAGATCAAGATTATTAACCATAAAATCATTATCTAGAGAAGGGGCTAGTTGTTGATCTCGGTAACAACAACTTGCTGAAAACAAATTGGATTTGACCGAGAAATTTTATAACATCTGGTACCTAGGGTACTCGATCTTCGATGAGGCGACTCTTGAACTCGAGCACTCTTGTAAAACTCTGAAAACTATAACTTGAATAAGCCTCTACGAGGCTCCGTTCCTTAAATCTCTTACAATCGACCCCGGAAAAACAAAATTTTATTTAATCCATTTCAAAACTGTCAAAAAAAAAAGACCTACACTGTGAAATTGACAAGATGGCAAAAGCTCGCTTGTCTCGCAGCCGCGAACGATTCGCACACATACACCGAAATATCATTCCCGAAAAGACTAATCCTATGAAAGCAAAACTCAAAGTAAAATCTAATCACCACAAGAGTTCATAAGAAAGCAAGCCCAGTGAAGAGTAGTTGTGACCGAGATCGACAGCTAGCTTGCGATTTATTCTCTGTGTTAGGCTGTAGAATAATTAACTCTTTCAGCTCAATTAATTTCTTCCAGCCATTTTGCATATGTTACATTCCGCATAATTATGCGATTCCGCAAGTCATGCCACATGCCATTCCGCAAACTCATTCCTCCTTTTACCCTCACCGTTTTTTAGCCACACTTTGAAATGGTTTCAGAAATTTCCGAAGCAACCTTTTAGCCACACCTTGCAATGTTTTCAGAAATTTCCTAACTTTTTAGCCATACTTTGAACTGGTCTCAGAATTTCCGAAGCAACCGTTTAGCCACACTTTCAAATATGGTCTTAGAAATTTCTGAAGCATTTTTTAGCCATAAGTTAAAGATGTTTCGGAAATTTCCGAAGCAACATTTCAGCCATACTTTGAAGTTGTGTAAGAAATTTGTGAAGCAAACTTTTAAGCCGTACTGTGAAGTGGTTTAGTTGGTTTTCTTTGATTCACAGTTTTTGAGCCTTCTTGCCGTATTCGATCACATTACAATAGTAGATTTTGAGACGACTAAAAACCCTTCTGTCTAAAAAAACGCTCTTGGAGTATAATTTCAGCTGCAGTAAGTCAGCTGAACAGTGAATATATGTTTTACGTCTAGCCGACACGTCCAAAAAAAAACAGCAAAAATAGGCGATTTTTGTACAATTGAAAAATAGCCTGTTTCGTCAGGAAAGAACCAATTTTCTTACGAAAATAACCTGCTAGGAAGAAAACACGTTTAAAAAGACATAAATCAGCTGAATGTAAGGGCAATATCGGATATAAGTAACCAAAATGGGGCATTTTTAGCCGGTTTTTTTACTTTAGAAAATCGCACTTAACTTTGGAACGTGTTTGTTGCTATGATCTGTCCCATTCTCGTGTTATTTGACTTAAATCTTGTTTCATCAGTTCATTAAAGTCATTAAAACTGTTTTGATTGTCCAATCATGTTTGAGTTAGTCTACCTAGATGTGCCCCTCTCCTATTTAGTATTACTTCATTCTCTATAATTAATAGCTATGTAATTAATGGAGAAATAAATAATGGAGAAAAAATAAAATACAAATACAAATCATGTTTGAGCTCTATTTTGGAAACGATTATTTTTCATACATCATATACTCTATTGACCGACAGTTCTGGACCTGATTTTGTTAATCATTACACCGTCAACACCCAAAAGCAAGTATACTAAATGACTATCAGCTAATTCCCTTTTTTGGCGGAGGAGGAGTGGAGGGGTGGGGGAGGGGGGGGGTGTAGGTGGTGGGTATTGGCATAACTGTATTACAAAAATTACATGTGGCTGTGTCAAATTCACGCAATCTTTGACAATTAGAAAAACTCTTGTTATTACAACATCGTAGCTTGATTAGAATGACACAGAAACAGCGGTGATAAACATGTTAAACCAACGTATTCTATATACACTTGACATTTCGTATGCTTAGCAACATACATTTTCAAAAGAGGCCGTTACAATTGTTGAAACTTTGAAGACTATTTATGTACTGTAAATGATGTATATGCAATAAATCTTAATTTTAATATAGGGATCTGGAATTGAGCTAAGAAAACCTTTCTTAACAGTAACTCCATAAAAAGATACAACTATCATTAGTAAAACAATAACTCCTCACTACTGATGTTAGCATTAAAAGCTGGCTTAAGTCCTTCAATAAATAATGCTTTCTTAATTTAACAATGCTAATCCGTTTTACCCAACGCTAAAATGTCAAAATGAACCCAACTAATTTTGTGTCCAGTGGTTTCAACGTGGTCAGCAATGGCTGATGTGTGGTCATTTTTAGCGAGGGCCTTGAAATGATCAGTTTTTTTTGTCGTGAAGTCTTCTTTGTGCCTTGCCAATATAAAAATGGTTGCAATAATTATTTAAAATATAATAATAACGTCTGTCATCATCAACATTGACATGCGCCTGTTTGGCGTCCATTTTGTTTGCAGAATTGTCAGAGAAACTTCAGGCCATAGCAAAACAACGAGAAGAGATAAATGTGTTGGAACAGCGGCTATATCAAGGGCAAGAAGGTAGGTACGAAATAAATAATAATAACAATTGAGCAAGTTGATTTTCTTAATAATGTATAAACATTAGCTATGGCGTTATTTAACTGCACTCATTTTAAGGTATTTAAGGAAAATGACAATTATAAATTTACATATATAGAACTCGGTAAATCGATTCAGGAGCAATTAAAACAACGAGAACTTTTGGAAAGAAATGTTGTGCTGTTCCACAAAGCAGATTCCATTTGTCAGTGTGTGTGTACTCTGATAACGCACAGAGGAAGTCAAAACATCTTAAAAACATCGGCCACGCTACTCGCCTGTAGCTCGTAGCGTACTTCTTTGTTTGTACTACGTTTTAATAATAATAACAACTTTATTTTACAATATGGTAGACAAATTTAACTATTTAAACTGTCTAAAATACATTGGGCAAAATAACTAATATGCAATTATTAAAATTAACAAATACTATAATTTACAAATACTATAAAATAAACTAAAAAGGAGTAATAAATAAGCATTGATAAAATTATAATATTATATACAATAGGATTGTAGAACAGTTTGTTTATAGCTCTCCTGTTAGTTCATTATTAAAATGTCTACTGGCTTTGATTACAAATGAATTTGCCGCTCTTTTGGTACGTGCTGGTGTAACTGCTACTATACCCTAATCCGACCTTATCCTAATCCGTACGTTATCAGAGAACACACGCTTGGACAAGTGGAATCTATTTTAACACCACAACATTCCTTTCCTATTTGGATATAACTGAATTCAGTGTCCTTCAGCGTCTTCCAGTGCACTCTGATTGCTTGCACTTGCCTGTGAATCTGTCCAATCAGTTAGTGATCTTTGTCTCATTATTTGGATATCATGTGGTCATATTGCTTATACGTATTGCCTCCCAGCATTGTAAATACTGTTGGCAGATTTTATGGAAAGCTCACTATTACTATTATCTGTTGGCCTGCGTAGCAAGCGTTTCCGTGTGGTCTGAGGGCTAAAAAATAGCTGTAGGGGATGAAATGTTGCGGATTTATTTATTTATTTATTTAATTGTTTATTATATATATTTTTTGGCGGGGGAGGGGTGGGGTTGGTCACTTGATTTCGCGGTGAACAAGAGATGAAAGCGGACATTAAGTTAAGCTAAAACAGAATAAGGGTATGTCAAAGGGTCTTTTTCTTTTATTCTTGAGTATGATGAAGTATTTTGGCCAAAGATGTGGGTGATTTTTACTAAATATAAATCAGTGTTTTGATGTATTTCCAGCCATTTGATACGATCCAATTAGAAAACATTCTGTGGGGAGTATCTCCCGGGTTTGCCATCGAGATCTTAACTGCAGTTGTTACCTTTCTAATAATCTGTAGCTCATGTGGGTCCGTTACAGGCATCTACGTTTATCGCTTTTCTCCGGAAGCTCGTTTCATAAGCATAGACATTGTAATAGATTTAACATTGTTTTTAAACGCGATTAATATGGAGCGATAAAATGGTAGAATATTCGTAAATTACGAGCTTAATTGATGGTTTTCTTCAGTTTTGCATCAGTTTGCGACTAAATTTACCTTCGGAGGTTTGAGGGGAATTTACTTTAAGGGGTAATAGGCATTAACCGAGGAGGGTATGCAGTGGGAAAAACAAAGGATAAAACTAGGGAAGTGGCTCGTTAGGCCAGTGTAGAGTGGCTAAAAAGTCCTTTTCACGGTTTCTTACACTAAAGTTGGTTGTGGGTATACGGAGCCAGAAGTACAATAGACGTATGGAGTTTGAGCCAATTATGAAGCTCCGAAACTGACAGCTCAGAATAGATGGAATGCAATATTTAAAATTGCTAATTAAAACACTGAAGTTACATCACTAGTAGTGTCGAAATTAGACCTTTACAGTTTTGTAACTTTAACCCACGCATTAGCGAATCATATATTGGACCTGACCTCCTCTTTGTTGGAGCTCAAACAGTCCTCCACAGGAGCCTGAGAGAAACGGCAGTTTTAGTAAACATCTCTGAACTGACTCCTGTTCCGCGCAGAGTGATCGCTCAAAGCTATCAGTGCCATGCACTCGGCAAAATCTTTTCTTTGATGATGTTGATTGTCGACGAATTCAGACAACAAACCATTCGTTTTTCGTCTCTTAATTTGTTTTCTTGTGATCACTCGAAGGGTGCGAATTAGCATCGAAAGCATGGATGCTCCTTTTTAACCTTGCAAAAAAAATAAATAAATAAAAATAAATTCGGCTGCTTTGCAGTCTACGGTGAATTCAGTCTCGTTTCTGATGTGACTGACACGGTGCATAGAGCATGACGATTGAGGAATAAAGAAAATTGGAGGGCCAAAAAGAAATAGGAAAATGAGAACTCAGAGCTACTCAGAAGTTGTGAATGGGATTTGAAGTATAGTTAGGTCATTGCTGGTAGTTAGGCCTGATATTTGACAAGGAACAAGCGTAAACCGATAGTTCTCATGTCAGGTAAAACTTGTAGAAAACGTTGCTGTCAACATCTTTCATAGACTTCCATACCATTTCTGACCATGCACTTACCGTAAAAGGCACCATCTTTGCTTGGTTGAGCTGGTTTTTAAGATTCTTGAGTCGGATTCCACTCCTATGGCAACTCAGCTTGACCAGTCAACCTCGGCAAATTGCCAAATGACCGGTAATGGAGGAATCCTTAAATTTAGCAGGTACCATGGCAAAAAATTGAACCAGAATGCGAGATTGATCACATGATGTACATTATTAGCAAAGGCTGACAGGTTGCGCAGTCTCCGGCATAAAACGTTTGAAAACCTTTCATATTTTTTCTCTAACGAGTATGTCTTCGTACTCCTCCTGCTTTAAAGTGTATATGACATAATTTTTTTTATTTGCTTAATCTAAACTTTACGGTGTATCACACACATGTAAAATGGGGGTCCTGGGACAGCTCGCCCCATTAACAACATAAATAACCAAAATAAAGCTTATTCGTAATACTTCGTTAACATATATGGTTGCTTGTCGTTGTTCGGGCAACGCTCACAACAACAAGCAACCATATATGTTAACGAAGTATTACGAATAAGCTTTATTTTGGTTATCTATGTTGTTAATGGGGGTCGCTGTCGCCAGAACCCCAATTTTACATGTGTGTGTGTATTTAGCCAATGAAACCAGCCAAACAATGCAATTTGTCCCACCCCATCACCCCATTTGAAGAAAAGTGCACACAGTATATACCCAGGATGGCAGCGGCACGCGTGGGGGAAGAGGTGCTTGCCGATTATTACGGAGAAGCCGCGCCAGCGGTGGGAAACGTCGGCCCGCCCGCCCAAGCCGAGATTAGAAATTCTGTTTCAATGGAGGAGTTTTGCTCCCCTGTATCTTTTTTTCCGATGAATGGGACCAGTTGGAAAATGAAAATTATATTGAGACAGAAGAGGAAAACTTGGAGAGAGAAAGGCAGCTGCAAGAAGCTCGTGAAGAAATGGACCATTTGAACTCTCTTTGCAAATGCTGTTTTGTTCCTGAAGAGTTCTGTTCAGCCCAAAACGATTTAATATAATTCTTCCACCAGAGATCACAAGCAACCACTTGGTTTGTGAACCCATTCTAAAAAATGTAATGAAAAAAAAAAAAATCAAAGAATGGGGAGAAATGGGTTGGGATGAGGTTAATGAAGTTATTCGTATAGCCCCCGTTTGTGACAGAAAAAAAACGAATTACAAGAATATTAGTTTCAAGAAAATATGCACCATGTAACTTTAATGGGCTTTGTGACTTATGCCCCAAACAAGGAGACAAAAAACACTATATTGAACCACCTTGGTTTTATCCTGAAGATTATGAAGAAGAATTCTTGAAATTATGGTGAGAGACGTGAAAACATTTTTGTAAAGATATATATGGCGGCGGGCCAAATGAACAGAGTCGAGCGCGGTGTGACGGGTGTTAAGCAGACCGTTTCCACTGACTTTGTGTCACCATTGGAATTTTTAATGAAACCAAATGAAAGGGGGATTTTAAACTTTTGGAGCCCCTTTATTTAACCTTTTACTTAGCATATCGTGCTCCATTAAAATTTTTGGGGAGGAAAAACAAGTTTGATAGAAAAAAATGTTAATGACTTGGATGCACTGGCGGACAAACACCGTGCAAATGACCCCTATGCGCAGTGTGATTGCCCATTTGCTGACGAATTTTTTCCTTTAAATGAGTACATTCAAAATAACCCAAAAGAACTAGATAAAGAAATTTATTTGCGTATTTTGAAAATTCAAATTAAATTTACTGAGGTTGTTATTGCAAGGCTTAACGAAGACACAAATAATTAGCATATGAGACAGGAAGTTTGTTGGGGGATTCCCCTTTTTATTTAGTCATAATCTTGTTTTTGTTTTTTGCTTCTTTCATTGCTTCAACAAATTCAAAGGTAATTTGTCTTCCCTTTTTTTGCCAACCAGGCGTAAAAATGTCCAAGACAACAGATAAAATCCCATGGACCAAGGCTATAATTGTGCCTTACATTTTTTTTCATAACTTTAAATGGTCATACACAAGCGCATGCGCAAACACATGAGTAAAAAAAAACCACATACGTAAAAAATCAAAGCGTTTTCAAAATACATAGGAATTTGGAATAATACTAAATTAGTTCACATCTGGTGAAGTCTAGGGGGGTAGAGTTGGCCACTACTGAACCCATTCGACGACTTGTGCAAATAAGTGAATTATGGAGTATAGGGGGATGTCTTCCAGTGGACAATACCCCTTGGGTGATCCCGCTCCGGCCTTACTGGTAACAGGGGGGTGCTCGGAGGCTAGGCAAGAACAGCTACCGAGCACCCCCCGACAAGGGTTTTGTTTTCTTTTTCGTGGCACGTCACGCAGTGTCACGCGTGACAGTAGTAACGCATTCTTGCCCAGAAGCTGAATTTCTTCAAGAAACAGGTAAAATCTCACATTTCCCCCCTCAAATTTTAGTTCAAAGCTGCGCTCGCTGCTAGTTTTTTTTTTATTAAATTCTCGCGAACCTCTTCCCTTATTTTTTTAAGGTCTTGTGGCGCCTGCGCTGGCTGTTTTTTTGCGAATTTTGCACGCAAAGCCTCTTTCATTTGGGCATAGCTTTTCATTTCATATGTTGCATGCTTGAACTCAATATCCGTTACCCGATTATCATCGAGTGCCTTGGAAACAAAAGCATTTATTGTGTCATGCTTTGCGGCAACCAAAGCACTCAGTCTGTTATGCTTATTAACTTTTGCTTCAAGGTTTTTGTTTACACTGGTCAAAACAGTGGAAACCGCACCACAAACACCCCCCACAACACCGAGAGGAACACTGATCACAATTCCAACGCCAGTCAGTGCAGAGGCGACAGCTCCGGAAGCTAGAGGCGTCGTTGCGACTCCAAGACCAGCAACAGCATAGCTGCAGGCCTTTTGAGCCTTTTTGTATTTTTTTAGCACAACTCTGTAGTGCTCCGCCTCATCAGAAATCTGTTTTTCAATTTTGCTGAGCTCAGTAAGCCGAAAAGTTTCGGCATTGGAAGACTGGGATAAAGCGGTGAATACTGCTGTTCTGCCACACTTTCTGGTGGAGCAGAAGCCTCGGGGACAAATGACATCACATCCTCATTCGGCATGGCATAATTAACCAAATTTTTTTTCTTTAAATTATCATCAACTCAAAGTAAAACCTTTGTCCTCGAAAATTAAACAGTTCCCCATTTTCATCTTTCACCGAAAGCGTCACACTGTTCACATGTTCACTCGTCGAAGCAGCGCGAAAGACTTGCTGTTCGGGCGAACGATAGTTTATTGTTTGAAAAGCCTCACCCATGATGTCAAACTTGGCAAGCAGGTTTGTTTTCGCCCCATTCAACAAATTTTGGTCTTTGTCGACCAAATCACAGTACACAAAGAATACACTGGGCATGTTGATTTTGGTAATCAGTGTATCAGTATTAACAATTTCGGAGACGCCAAGAAAGTTCATCAAATTTTCGGAAAATTTAATTCTGTTTTCATTGCTTTTTAGAAACAAAAGGCAAGTGGGGCCATTTGCCTCAGCGGTCATTTTTGCATTAAGTTCCGAAAAAACCGAATTCAGGGTTTTTGCCAGACTTTTTGGTGTGTAATTACCTGGAGGAAACGGTTTTCCAACTTTGACTTGATTATGAAAATCCAACAATTTAATTGTCCCTGATTTTTCCAAATCATTCCAAATCAAGCCAAGAATTGCAAAGCGAACAGGAAATAAGCTGGACATAATCAGCTTTCGGAACCTGTTCGTCGAAATAGACGGTGCACGGGTTGTCAGTTGTGGAAATGGTGATCACAACCATTGTATTTCAAGGAAAGATAAACATGCAATTGAAAATATCACCTTTACATAAGATGGCAAATCTTTTTCAGTGGATGCAAACGCCAGAGGCTCGCCAAATTGCGAAAAGTGCGCAAGCTAAGGCATGGGGGTCTTTTCTGGCAAAATACCCACATGCCGACAAGAGCAAATTTGAGGCCACCGTTGATTTTACACCCGACCACAAGGCAACAGCGGAAGTTCTGTACAAAGCAGGGCCCGGCTATCTGAAAAGTGTATTTGGTTCAGACAGCAAATATTGGCCCCAGGCAATGAAAGAGGCTCTGGGATTAAATGCTGCTGGCCATGGGGCAGGGTTTCCACCACAGCTTTCCGTTTTTTTAAAAAAACCGCCGCAGACAATCCCAGCGGTAGATTTCACAGAAAAAATTCAATCGCAGATTGGCGAAAAGCTGAACGGTTTGCAAAAATTTACGTCACACCCACAGACTTTTTTCACAACACAGTACAACCAGATTTTTAAAGACTCAAAGATTACATTCAACACATCAAAAGTTGTCAGGAAATGGTTCGGTGGCCCACACATGGGGTCTTGGCCTCAACAGCTGAACTTTGCGTTTTGGTGTGCAACAGGCTGCGGCATTTCAAGAGAGATTTTCACTGGGGACGTTTTGGGGAATGCCACAGGATCTGAGCAGCTCCGCTCCTTTTATCTCTTTCATGTTTATTTCACAACAAGGCGAATTCTTTTCGAGATGGGCGGTATTCAAAGCATAAGCTCTCTGCCCGACGGCCCCAATTTCAACCAAAAGGATAACAAATACGACAAGGCTTCTTTCAGAAGGATTTGCGCAGAATTCGGTGTTAATCCAAGCTCAGACTTTCGTTTCACACACGGGTCAAAACCACGGCCTCGGATATGTATTCATTCAGTACGACAACGGCGACTTTGCGCAAAAGCTCTGGCAGTACCCCACACCTCTTTCAAACCCATCGAATCAAAGGTTTTCAGACCAAAGTGGTGCCAACACAGGGGAAGACGGCGGCAACGTTCTTCAGACAAACAGTTTGAGTATTTTGTGCCGGATTTCGCGCACGGGATAACTCAGGCCGGCATGGCGCGCCTGAACCAGTCAATAGAAGCGTTTGCTTATTGCATTCTCGGCGCCCAGGTAAATGTAAGAAGCAGCATTCATGGAAAAGGCGGCTGAGCCAAGGAGGCGCAAAGAGAATTCTTTATTCTTATGGAGGACGCCATCCATACACCCGACATTTCGAAGAGCGTTCAGCGCTATCAGCTTGCTGTGGACCAAGCAAAGGTTCGTCTAAATCTGGCAGTGGCGCCTGGGTGCTGGCTGATGCCGTCGAATATGGTTCTGAACTCAGGAAGCGTGGTTGGTTACAGCAACAAGCTCAAGGAAGCCAGGCCGGGAATGAAACTTGGGGTAAACAATGATGTAAATCAAGGGACAAAAAAGCAGCCCTTCACCTGATGGCGGGCGGACCCTCAAAGGTAAATCCATCAAACAGCCATCCTTCAAACCCAATTCACAAGGAGGCAATGAAAGCCCAAAACCCAACAAAAGCATCATCGCCACCACCAAACTTAAATGAAACACCCAAATCATCGGAGGAAGAACCAACCTCGCAGGAGGATTCAACCCACAACGTGAACAAAATTGTTGTCGTGATAGGCGCCCTTGTGCTTGCTGGGGTGGTGTTCTTTTCAATGGGGCGCCGCAAAACTAGCGATTCTTCTTAACATACCTCTCCACCAGAAAAGCAACCACAGCCAGAATAATCAGCGAAGTGTGCTCGGCAAGAAAACCGATGGCTTCGCCGGCTGTTTTGAAAAGGAAAGAAACAATCGAGCCGATCAGACCGGGCAAAAGCGAAGCTGTTTTTTTGGCCAATTTCTTTCAGCCCATTTCCCAGTCCTTTCCCCTAGGCTTTCAAACAGTTGGTGATGGCGCCAATCACAGCGCCAATCGTGACACCAGCCGCAAGAACAATCGCTGTGATGGTAACGCCGTACTTTTTGAAAATTGATTTCACCCTCTCACGTAGCGGAGGCTCGCCTTCTATTTCTGCAATCTGTGTTTGCAAACGCGCGAGCTCTTCTTCATTTTCCGCCACTCTTTCTCGTGCAGCCTCTTTTTCAAAAGGCGAGGCATCGGGGTCATTGATTATTCCTTTATCTTCACCAATTTTCTTCTGAATCTCAGCTTCTTGTGCTGTTAAGACGATTTTCCAATTCAGCGGTTTGTTCCCTCATTTTGGCGAGTTTTGCTCTTTTTTCTTCAATTTTTTTCCCACACTTTCTTTGGTTTTGTTTTGTTTTCGGATTTCCTCAATTCTTTTTTTCTCATCAGCAATGTCTTTTTTAAGATTCTTTTCCAAGATTTTTTTCCTTTCGATTTCAGATCGGTTTTCCACTGCAGAACCAACCCCATCTTCCAACTGTTCACGTTGAGACTTTGTTTTTTCAAGATTGTTTTCAAGTTTTTGCAGATTTTGTTTTCGTCTATCAAGATCTGCATAAACTTTTTGGGCCTCTCTTAACAGCCTCTTTTCTTCATCCAAATCCTGCTGAGCTTTTCGGGTTTTTTGTTTGTTTTCCTCTATTAAATCTTCCGCCTTGGGTCCCAGAAGTTTTTCATTTTGCCCCAAAAAGCTGGAAGAAAAGTCTAAGCCGCTTCCCTTTTTAATAATAATTTTAGGGCCGGACTTCCCACCTTTTGGTCCAACAACGATGACATCATTTTCCCCACCCGCGCTATTCTCCACACCCCCCGTTCCAATTCGTTTAAGCAGATTATCGCTAACCTGTGGGTAGCGCCTTTTAATGAACATTATTACACCAGTGGGGGTTGTTGGCTCTTCTTCTCTTACAAAACCAAAAACCGAATCCCTTAATCTGCTAAGACTGTCCCCCCGATTTATTAAACCCTTCTAATAAATTGGAAGTTTCATCATAAGATGTGTCCGGCAGCCCACTCGTTTCTTGCAAATGAGTCCACGTCGGAATTTCTTCACCACCATGATAAGGTGTAGATGTGTATCCGGGCTGATAAAAGGGCTGCGTTCTGTTAACTTCTTTTTCGTCATCATCATCATCTTTCTCATCCAATAAAGGATCGAGATAACTATCGTCGGGTACGCCACCCTCTGCCATTGTGTTAATATATTTTTAATTTATTTTCCAATTGAATTTTTAAACTCCATATTATATCATGGCCGCGTTTGACCTTCTTCCGTCGTACAAGGAAAAAATCCAAAACGCCATGAAAGCCGAGCGCATGGTTAATCGAATAACATTTGAAAAAAGTGAAGCCAGCCCCGGCGAGACTCTTTATGTTTCAGTTCCCAAACTCAATGAAAACGAGGTCCTCGTCCCAGGCTCTCTTTCCCTGCTGTTCAACATTGATTTAACGGGCGGCCACGCCAACAACCATCTCGTGCAAAACGTCTCGCGTGCGCTGGTTGACCAGCTGGTCGTGAGGTACGAGGGCACCATTCTGCAGGACACGGTCGGCTACGGTATTTACAAAATCTGGGAGGACCTTTTCCTTTCCCAGGAGGAGCGGGACAACATGCTGCTAGAGGACATCCAGAGCGATAACCTTAAACAAGGACACTGCCTATAAAAGGGATAGCTCCTCCCCTCTTTGACACGCAATTTCTGCTTGAACGGCTTTATTCAATGGCTTGTTTTCACGTTACGCCATCGCCGCCACGTTGGAGGACGTAAACAATAGATCTCTCATTAGCTCCTTCGTCCACCCGCATTTGCACGTTTCACCATTGTTACCTGTGTCTCCAGAGATCGGCTGCAAACCACCTATATTATCGGACCCAGTGAGCAAGAAGAAGGGAAGCCAGTAATATAGAAGAAGGATATATAATGGGAAGTGCCTCCATCATTCTCAGTCGAAATTACTCAATTCTGGTCACTAAAGTTGGAAAACCTGAAGTTTAACTTTCATTTTGTGCGAATGCAATAAATTTTGAATTTCTCGTACCAACAAATTTGAATTTGGCGCCACAGATGTTCGCGGGTCGACGTCTAGAATGAAATGACTGACGGATCGCCCAGTCCAACGTTCCTTATATAGGCAGTGTCCGTGTTTAACAAGATTCGCTCAGATGCCGGCGACAAGCCAACCTCGAGTGTCGCTGCTGAAACCAAACTAGAGAGCATCTACAAGAACAAATACCGCATCCGGCTAGACCACCAGATCCTCTCTGACCACGAAATCTTTTACCCCCAAGCTCTTTACAACAACCTTGTGTTCGAACTTACCCTCGCAAGTGCTGATAATGTCCTGGAAGGCTCAGACACGACAAAACTGAAATACAAGCTGACAAATATCCAGATCGAGTACGAAATGATTCGAAGTGAAGATTTGGCCAAAGAGGTTGTGAATGCTTATGCCTCGGGGACTGAGTTCCTTTATGACCATGTGCATCGGGAAGAGGTTGTTTCATTTGCAAAGAATTCCACAACGCGTGTAAACCTACGCGTCAACCCACAAAGAAGGTCTTTGAAAGGTATTCTTCTCCTTTTCATCGAACCTTACACCTCGGGTGCCAGGGACTCGGAAAAGTTTTTCAACCCCGACATCAAAAAAGTAAGCGTCACGGTTAACGGCGCGCCCAACCGGCTGTACAATAACGGCCTCGATGGTAAGGACATTTGGGAGGAAGTCGGGCGCTTTTTCATGAAAAAGACGAACAAAACACAACACATGAATTTGACGAAGTTTTACACAGGCGACCGCTTCGGGCTTCTAATTGACTTGCGTTCAATGGCATCCCAGGAAATGCAGGGGAGCGGGGTGAGGCTTGTAAACACGAAGGACGGGGTACAGCTTGAGATCGAGCGGACCGCCGGCGGATCTGGAAACGTCAACTGCCATGTTTTCACAATCAGCGACTCGCAGTTCAACGTATTGGGCCGGCAATTGGAATCTGTGCAATACTAATATATGGACCCGGATAACATTCCCTTCCACGCCCTCAACGTGGGGCCGACAAACTCAGGCAAAACAAGGTTCGTGGTTGACCAGCTCAGAGGCCCTTTCCGCGGCAAGTTCGACTTCATCGTGCTTATTTGCTCAAGGTTCGCTCACAACAAGACCCTCTTCCGACTTGGGGAAAAAGACCCTCGGTGTATGTGATAATTTGTGAGCAGCACGAGGTGGAAGTTTGGTTGAAGATCGTGACTTTTGTTTTTGAGGGGACCAACACCCTCATAATCCTTGACGACTGCGCCGCCTCGAAAGAGGTAAAAAAACGCACAGGCCAGCTGGTGCATCTCGCCTTTTCTGGAAGGCACATGGAAATCAGCGTGTGGGTGCTGACCCAAAAGTACACTAGCATAACCACGTCTTTCCGGGAAAACGTCGCGGCGGTCGTTCTTTTTTACAACCCCTCGGGCAAGACCATGAAATACATATTTGAGGACTATGCAGGCGATTTGCCCTTGGAGGAGTACAAGAGCATGATTTCAAAGCTGAAAGAGCGAAAGTTTTCTTTCCTTGTGTTCTCGCTGCGGCACCCCTTCGGAGTGCGGTTGTTTTCGAATTAAAAAAAGAAGCTGAATATAGCAATGGCTGAAGAGCAGCAGGCAATGGCAGAAGTTATGGACATGCTGGAAGCAGAAGCAACGGGCGCGCCTGCCGGTGGTGCCCTGACTTTGGCCTCCCCTGGTGCTGATATCCCTGCTCTACGCGAGCAGCTGGCTGTTCTGGTAACGACGGGTAAGACCAAGGAGGCTATCGGCGTCCAGCTAACGCAAGATAAGGTGAAGCGCCTCTCCGACAAAGATGTCGAAAAGTTTTTCAAAAGGTATGAATCTTACGTGGGCTCGAAGACAACCGAAAGTTTGATCGACGGCTTCATTTTTCTTGTGACCAGGGCCGCTGGGTCGGTCGTCAAAATAAAAGACATTGAGGCTTACCAAAAAGACATAAAAGAAGACTACATAATCACAAAAGAGCTCTCCTGCTTGGCTGGCAACATTGCTTTGAAGGTTGGCCGTTGGCTTGTTGTCACCAACACGGTGCTGATCACCGCAAAACACATTAATTTTACCGGCTCAGAAGATGTGCAGCATGAGCCAGTGGTAACTGAACAAGTTTCTGAGCAATCCTTAGCAACTGCTGACAATTACTAAGCAACTGCTGACTATTGCTCATTATTTTTCAAGCAAATTGAACTTTTCTCTTGTAGTATATCTTTACAACGGCGGACGCACAACCTCAAGCACCAGCGGCAGAACCGCAAGCCCCACCGCCACCCAGTGGACAACTCACTTCGACTGTCCCAAAAACAGAACGAAAAAAGACCCCAAACGGCAGGCTGCGGGCAAGGCAGTGGCTGAAAAAACGCGGCAGGCTCGAGAAGCACAGAAAAAGGAAAATGAAGATTTAAAGGCCAAAATTGCAAAATATGAAAAAAAAAAAAAAAAAAAAAGGAGCCGCAGATGCTGCTTCCGCCACCACAGTGCAGGAAGCTGCGAGTGCTAGTCCCAAAGACACAAGCTCGATTTCTTTAGGTACCGTTCTGGCTGTGGGTGGGCTTATTATTGGGGCGGCAGGCGTTTATTATCAGCGTCAAGCGATACAAGAAAGGCTTCAGCTTTTGGCTCCACGAAAAAAGGAAAGCGCCCCGAGCCCGCCTACTGTTGCCAGCGAGCCCGCCCCCACGCCGCAGAAGAAAGGGGGGATCAGGAAAATGGATTCATTTTCTTTTAAGGTTTGCAAGCAGGTATATATATGGCGTTGTGCCCAGTTTTCATTTTATGCCGGCTTTGTTTTGGCGACCAGTGTGGCTTTTATGGCGGCTTATATGGCTGTTAATATAGAAGAAGCTTTTAAAGAAGGCTTTGATTGTGCGGTTGAGGCTATGGGCAATCATCAGAATAGTTATGATGGCAAAAAATGCGAGATTGAGTTTAAAAAAGATTGAGGTGATAAAATAATTTATATTTAAACTTTCAGGCTTTTTTATATTGGCATATCTGACAATAAGCTTGTCAAAACGTTCATGGATGCGGGGACTATCATGGTCTTTGTTACTGGCATTGGTTGGGTCGCAAAAAAGGTTGTGAAAGAAAATTTCATAACCGACCCCAGCAGCAGTTTGTCATCCTTCGGTGAGTTTACTCTTGTAATGGCGGGCGCCATAGCGTTAAAAGACTATCTCCAGGACAAAAGAATCTTCCCCCCCAACGTTTGATGTAAAAAATAGGACCCTTGGTCAGTATAAGGTGGCAACCGTCGCTATAATGATTGGCGGCGCTGTTCTCAATGCTGCAACATTCATCGGTGGCAATTATCTCGCGAAAGCGCTTGGCGGCGGCGACGACACCGCGCTTGAGGAAAAAAAGCGCCACAACAAGGCTCTCGAGGATTACCAGGCGGCTTACGCGAAATACAGTCGTGAATGCACCCAGCTCCTTGACTGGATCCAGACAAACGCGAAGATTAAAGCACAGGCCAAACAGAACTTCACCAACACCGACTATGCTTTCAAACTTTATAACCAAGCGCATCCCAACCAACCTATCGCTCCGCTGAAAGAACCCAAGTTCTCAGATTTCTATCAGCCAAGCGAGCAGCCAAAAAAGGGCGAGCTCGTTTTTTTGGGAGCTGGGACTCTCGCTTTGGGATACGCTGCTTTTCGTTTCTTTTGAAGTTTCATATGTGTTGAAATATGGACCCCCAACTCCGAAGGTTCATTGCACAATAATGGAAGGTGTTGAACAACTCCCTCCCGAGTTGAAAGAAAAAATTCTCTTTGAGTTGATTAAAGCAAAAGTCAATGACCGGACCAAAATGGGATGGGAAAACGTGCATAAAGAACTTGTGAAAAACATTGAACAGGGGAAAGAAGCCATTTATCGAGTCTAGAAAAATTGATTTTGATGCTTTGGTAAGGGTGATGACAGGGGCGATGTTAGAGGTAATGGCAAGAACAATACAAACAAAATTATTATTTTCCCTCGTATCGTCCATAACGTGAAAGAGGTGTGGCGGCGAGATTCAGAAAATTTAAAAATAAGCTGAAAAGGTGAAAATAACCGCTTTGGGATATGCTGCTTTTCGTTTCATTTAAAGACCACCATATTGAACAATATTTTTCGTTAATATAATGGCGCCACCACACGCGGGCGGAATATCACCGAAAAAAAAAAAAAAGAGATTCAAAAAAAGGGCTAGGAAATCCAGAAACCCTAAAGAAAATGTCAAAAAAAACCCCTAAAAAAAGGGCTAAAAAGGTCAGTTAAGTATTATTCCTAGCTTCCCCAGATTGGTTTGAAGACATACCTTTCAAATAGGCTGAGTTGGAGAAAAAAAGAAGCAAGTATATGGAAGCCAAACTCGCGAAGGTCTATTGCAGCCCCGGTGGCTATTGGAAAGGACTCGCCGCGATTAGAAAACTGGCCAAAGCTGCAAAAAAAGTGGCTAATCAGGCAGGCACTTTGGCAGATTTATCTTCCGGCGCCGCGCCGCATTCCTCGTCCGAAGTTCGATGTTTTCACACCCAACAAGGTGCACCAAGCTGACCTTCTTTTTTTGCCGCATGACAAACTCCCCCGCGGGCGCAAGGTGTACAAGTATGCTCTGACACTTGTCGACGTTGCCAGCCGATACAAAGAGGCTGAACCTTTGACCTCGAAAAACTCTGACGAGGTCGCCGCAGGGTTTCGCAAAATTTACAAACGCTCGCCTCTGAAATGGCCGGAAATGCTCCAGGTGGATCCAGGGCGTGAATTTATGGGTGAGTTCACAAAAGAAATGGAAAACCACAAAGTATATATCAGACGCGGGCAGCCCGAAATTCACCGCGACCAGGCCATTGTGGAGCGTTTCAACCGCACCCTGGCTGAGCGCCTGTTTGATTACCAGTATGCTGTAAAAATGCGTTTGCAGGAAGGCCAGTGGTCTGTCGCGTGGGTGAAACGGCTTACAGAGGTTGTTGCGGCTTTGAACGAAGAGGAAACAAGCTTGACTGGAAAGAAACCGGCGGTTGCGATCAAAAAATAGGCGGCTGCTTCCAAACCTTCAACCACATATCAAAGGCCTGTCGGGAATCGCGAAAAGCAGCTCCCCCCTCTTGTCAATTTCCGCTATCTTTATCAACCGGGGGAGCTGGAGGGCGGCAAAAAAAGAGCCACAGACCCTGTCTGGTCTTTGAAAGTCTTCAAGATTGAAAGAACTGTCGTGAAACCTGACACGCCTGTTTTGTACTATTTGCACGACGGGCCAAAACGCAGCTTCGTGCGCGAAGCGCTTTTGGTTGTTCCGCCAAACACAGAGCTACCCTCCGAAAAGCTCATCTAACCACTCATCGATGCTTTCCATTTCAGCTTCAGTCGGCATGGCTGACCCGAAGATCCCATCAAACCACTCCTTGATGCCTTTCATTTCTACATCAGTCGGCAGAGAATTGTACCCGAATGCGTTTGTGTAAACTCCATCCTCTTCTTTCCATCGTTTCGTATCGAACGCAAATAGAGAAGTCTTATTCACGTCCATTCCAAAGATGTTGTGCCTTTCGCTCCGGAGAATGTTCATTCCGTGTGACTGCTGCTTCTTGCCGAATAGGGTTTCTTTATACTGTTCGTGCAGGATTTCTTTTTTGACCACGTTCTTTTTCACCTCTTTGGCCTTTTTCATGTTTTTTCGTTGGCCATCATAACTGAATACATCTTTGGCCTCAAGCCAACATACTCTGCGATTGGGGCTCCCGCGCACTCATCTTTCATTTTTCACAAAATCTTTTTGTTGGTTTCTGAATACAGCGGGTGGGTTTTCGGGTAGTCGCTTGTGTCAAAGAGATTTTGGCCGAGGCAGCCTACTGGCTCCATGTCTTTGTAAATGTCCTCTGTTTGAATTAAAACCATAAAACTGTCTGTATCGGTGTACAATAGTTCATCTGTTTCCGTACAACTTTTTCAAGACGTTGAAGTAAAAGTCATCCATCAGAATTTTACTGTTTTCCAAGATTGTCGCGCCGGTGTAAACAGGTTTCTCAAGGTAGAGTTTGCTTTTGCGCATGCTTATCCCAGCAAGATCGTTTGCAAAGAACTCATGCCGTGAGTACAGGGGGCTTTGCGATCAGTTTTCTCAGCCTGGTTGTCTCGTGGGGGCGCACCAGTTTCACATCCGTGCGGCTGCGCAAGTTTTCCATGGTTTTCCCGAAGACAGAGTTGTTCATCAGTTTGTATAAGTCCTTTTCGAATGTATTTTTTGCCTTTTTCTGAACTTCGTATTCATCGTGATATATGGCTCCATCCATTTCTTTGTTCGAACTCCAACACTCTGTGGACTTTCTTTAGATGCAGTCCCTGTTTCAAATAAAACTGGAGGTTACGGTAGTGTACAACGTAGTTCTTTTTGTCCTGCAACGTCAGCAAGAGCTTTTGGCAGTCTGGGGGGTTGAGATGGAGGTCATCTATCATTTTCTTTTGGTGTGGTGACAGCCATTCTCTTTTTACGGCCTTATTCTCAGGTGCAAGGGGATAGCCATTGTGCGCTTCGTGGAGTTCTTGGGGGTACTCTAGGTCGACTTCAAGGAAATAACCTTTTTTGCCGTCTTCTGGAGTCTCCAGAATCTCTTCCTCCGAGGGGGCCCAAGAATTCCATTTGAATTTTCCCACTGGAAGGGCTTTACTCATTTCCCAGCCATAAAGATTGTTTGCGTCATAATACATGATATAGGTGGTTGGTTTGTTTTCATCATAACCTGGCGCCAGTGGGTTGTTCGCTTTGGCGTACCTCTTGCTGACCATTGAAATGCCGCCCCGCATTCCACGTTCTATGAACAGATGCATGTCAACGTCTGTCAGGAGTTCCAGCTCGGCACCTGTCTTTTTCAGGAGCGCGTCCCACGACAGACCGGGGGATGTGTAATAGTGGGCTGGATCGAAACCGTACTGCTCTTGGCAGAGATCCCGGAATTTTGCGAATACATCTGCCAGAACTGCAACGTCTGTTTTCACATACAGGTCGTGGTAGTCGCCGAGGGTTTTGCATCCGAATGTTTCCCAAACCTCTTGTGCGTGACGGTAATCACCGTCTGAGATGTGCTCGCCGGAAAGGTTGCTGAAAAAACGTTCTTTGGATGGAAGCTTTGTTTCGTTGAATCTTTCCCACGAATCCATGTACTCGTATGGGTAAATTCCCTTTTTGCACAGCAGATCGAGTTTTGCTGCTTCGGGGCAAAGCCTTTTCGTTATTTTCAGAGCCTCTTTCGGTGTGGCTTTCACCAGTGCGTCGAGGCTGGCCAACAGATATGCGTTGCTGTCAATGAAACGCAGGTTTCCCAAAGAGAATGAGATGTATTTCTCCATGTTTTTGGCAATACAGGAGAGCTCGCCTGCCCCTTCCACCTTTGACATCGCCTGCATCAGGTGGAGCGCGTCGTAGCCTTTCAGGTTGTGGAACACGACTGGGATGGAAATGGTTTGGGGGTTTATGCGCAGTTTTTTGTTGGATGCGTTGAGTGCCGCGCTGCGGAATTTGCCTGTGATGTGGCAGTGATCTTTCACGGCGTCTCGATATTTTTCGCAAAGTAGTGGTTCTGCACAGAAAATACAGTTTTCGGAGGTTTGATACATCCATTTCTCAATGTCGTCCATTCTTTCCCGTTTTGGTAAAATAAACTTCAAAACCTTGGAGGCTTCCAAGAAACAGTCTTTGTGGCTTCGCCTGCAATATTTCGTTCTGTCAAAATCCCACACAACCTTATAGCGGCTCTGCGCAGAAAAGGCAGTCTTTTTGGTTTTTGTTTATCCATTTGTCAATCTCATCTTTTCCTTGGCTTTTTGGTTTTGACAGTGGGAAGCCCATTTCTTTTAAAGCTACGTAAAAGCAGCCTCTGTGGCTTTGCCCGCAGTAATGGCCTGTGTTTTGATTCCAAATTGTTCTTTTACGAGGTCTTCGTCGCAGATATGGCATTTTTTTGCTGTTTTGAAATAGTACCAGTCAACAGGTGTAATTTGAATCGGCTTTGGGGTTTCCATACTTTCGCGCAGTTTCTTTTCCAGGTGAATAACACTGTTAAGAAACACCTCTACTGCATTTTCGTCGCCATCACATCCTTGTCTGTATTTCTTGCCTGGGTGGCTTCGCCCATCGCTTCTCACACATGTCAGCGCAAACCCACAAGCTGTGTGCTTGTTTATTTTTTCTGTGCAGGCGGTTCTTCCGCGTTGGTCTTCGGGGATTTTTTCAATCCGAGAGCTTCAAAGTCCGCATAGATGATGTAAGGTGCTTTCATTTGGCTGCTGTAGTTTTGGTATTTCAACTTGTTTTTGCCTTTTTCGGGCATTTCAATTCTTGTGGGGGTTCCGTTTACTCCGTTACAGTGTTTTTGGTGGTCGGCAAGAATCTTTTCTGTTGTGAACCCGATAAGGCACATCACGCAGAAATGTTTTTTTTGTCTCTGTGTTTGGTTTGGTCGTAAAGCAAAGATGAAAGCCTCTTCCCAAAACAGTAGTGTTGTTTTTCGTCTTCGTGGAGAAGCAACAGGTTGATTCTTGGGATTCTTTTGTCTTGTTTGCTGATTCTGAGAGAAGTCACATGGTCGTCTTCCCAGCCAAACACGTTCAGTGCAAGGTTGGGGTTTTGTTTTTCAAGTTTGCAAAGTTGTTTCAGTGGAGTGGGGAAGTCAATGCCATCCCAGTTCAAACCGTCTATAAATGGATACTTAGTGGGTCTTTCTGCATGTACTTCAACAGGAAATCTTGCAGCTTTCAAGGCCCATTTCAAACATTCGTTATCTCGGTTTTTCACATTGATAATTGCCCTTTTGTTGGCCAATTCTTTGGGTGTCCGAATGTAAGTGCCACCTCTCAAAGGACTATATTTTGCAACATTAACATAGGCAACTGAGATTTTATCAATGGCCCATCCTGGTCCGCGTTCTGACCAATTATCTATTTCCCCATTAATCGTGTCAACAAAGAGGTCATATTTTGATTCAAATTCTTGGTGGAGGTTTGCCTTTGTTACAACAAAAGGCAAATCTGGAAAGTAATGTTTTTGTGTTTCTTCTTCCCATTCTCCATTTTCGTTTTGCCTGTTTCTTTTAAAATAAACCTCCATACCAAACTCTTTTTTTATGCTGCCAATTCTATCAATTTCACCCTTCATAACATCAAAAGCTTTGTCATGCATTGTGTTTTGTGTGAAATTATTAATGCTCTGCCTGTTTGGGTTTTCAGGACTGGTGTCCATCCTCCAAATACGCAACCAATCGTTAAAATTGGTGTCCGAAGCTTTAAACAAACCCAAACCTGCGGCTTGGGTGGGCGGGCCGGCGTTTCTCCCCGCTGGCGCGGCTTCTCCGTAATAATCGGCAAGCACCTCTTCCCCCAAGCGTGCCGCTGCCATCCTGGGTATACACATGTATGCACTTTTCTTCAAATGGGGTGATGGGGTGGGACAAATTGCATTGTTTGGCTGGTTTCATTGGCTAAATAGAGACACACATGTAAAATGGGGGTTCTGGCGACAGCGACCCCATTAACAACATAAATAACCAAAATAAAGCTTATTCGTAATACTTCGTTAACATATATGGTTGCTTGTCGTTGTGAGGGTTGCCCGAACAACGACAAGCAACCATATATGTTAACGAAGTATTACGAATAAGCTTTATTTTGGTTATTTATGTTGTTAATGGGGCGAGCTGTCCCAGAACCCCCATTTTACATGTGTGTGTATCTGAATAGAAATTGAAAATAAAGTTTTCCTAAAAAATTTTCTTCCCCGGTTGTTAGCCCGGTAAAAAACGTGAAATTCTACTTCCGTTGGGGTACATTACCGGGCGTATGACTGGAGAAGAGAATAACGAGCTGTGACGTGAAATAAAGACTCTCTTAGAAAACTGTGAACACTAACAATTATTTCTAGAATGTTTGATTTTCAGCTAGTCAGATGAGTGATAAACCGCAAGAAGAAACCACTAACCATAAAAGTGGTCGACGTTACACATTACACATATACATTTGACATTTCGTATGCTTGGCAACATACATCTTGAAAAGTGGCCGTTACAAGTTTTGAAAACTTTGAAAACTATTTTTGTGCTGTGAATGATGTATATAAAATAAATCTTAATTTTAATACAGGGATCTGAAACAGTAAATCTATAAAGGATACAACTATTATTAGTATAATGATATACATGAAAAATTTTCTCGATTCTGATTGGTTAAGAGAAATGTAGTTTTTAGGAAACACGATGCAGAAAAAAGGCAATTCAGTGCAGGAAAAAGGTAATAGAGTTAAAAAAAAAGATAAAAAAAAAAAAACTACGGATTCTGATCGGGTGATAAAGAAAGGCATTGAAATTGAGCCAATCAAAAGCATCTCTGAATGGCGTAAAATTCAGGTACCTCGATAAGCTGCGAGCGAAAACAATGGCTGTCGTTTAGGGCAGGTTTTCTTTCGCACTCGCAACGAGAAAAGAGCTGAAAAACAGCTCTGAAAACGAGAACAGCACGAAAAGCACTGCTTTTTGGACGTCTTTTTGGAGAAAGTGATGTCTAGAAAAGGAAATCGAAAATTATCAGCCTGTTGGACTTTACATTTTACGCCGACATAACAAAAACAAACAAGGCCAAGATTTTGAACAAGAAACACTGAAGGTAATGATTACAGCGCTTGATAGACACTTGAAAGACAAAGTAGCCTTACAGCTATAGCCTATAACTGTTAAGCCCGTTTTTGCCGTGAGCTTAAAAGCTTTTAAAAGCATTGACAAAGCTGTTGTTTTGACTGAACACGTGATGAATAATGTGCGTTGCTTCTGCAAAATTATGGTAGGCTATCTCGCACTTTTTTCATGCATATTATTAATAAGTAATCAGATGATTCTTCTCGTGCAAATTGGAATAAATAAGCACTTGTAAATGTTTTCAAAGACCACAAATTACACTCGCCCAACGGGCTGGTGCAATTTTGTTAGTCTTTGAAAAAATTTACGCGATCTCATTTATTCCAAATTGCACTGAAAATCATGTGATTACCTATACAAACAATAACTCCTCACTACTGATGTTAACATTAAAAGCTGGTTTAAGTTCTTCAATAAATAATGTTTCCTTAATTAAACAATGTTAATCCGTTTTACCCGACGGTAAAATGTCAAAGTGAACCCAACTGATGTTACGTCCAGTTTTTAACGTGGCTCAGTTAGGAATGGCTGATGTTGAGCGATCAGCGATGGCATTTTTAGCGATGGACTTGAAATGAACAGTTTTTTTTCTCGCGAAGTCTTCTCTTTGTCTTACCTATATAAAAATCGTTGCAGTCCCAGCAACAGTTGCTTATAATTATAATGAAAACGTGTATGATCATCAACATTGACACGCGCCTGTTTGGCGTCCATTTTGTTTGCAAAATTGACAGAGAAACGTCAGGCCATAGCACAACAACGAGAAGAGATAAATGTGTTGGAACAGCGGCTATATCAAGGGCAAGAAGGTAGGTACGAAATAAATAATAATAACAATTGAGCAAGTTGATTTTCTTAATAATGTATAAACATTAGCTATGGCGTTATTCAACTGCACTCATTTTAAGGTATTTAAGGAAAATGAAAATTATAAATTTGCATATATAGAACTGGGTTAATCGAAATCAGGAGCAATAAAAACAACGAGAACTTTTGGAAAGAAATGTTGTGCTGTTAAAAAAACAGATTGCATTTGTCAGTGCGTGTGTACTCTGATAACGCGCAGAGGAAGTCAAAACATCTTAAAAACATCGGCCACGCTACTCGCCTGTAGCTCGTAGCGTACTTCTTTGTTCGTACCACGTTTTGACCTCATCCGTGCGTCATCAGAGCACACACGCTTGGACAAGTGGAATTTATTTTGTTTAACACCACAACATTCGTTTGCTATTTGGATATAACTGAATTCAGTGTCCTTCGGTGTCTTCCAGTGCACTCTGATTTCTTGCACTTGCCTGTGAATCTGTCCAATCAGTTAGTGGTCTTTGTCTTATTATTTGGATATCATGTGGTCATATTGCTTATACATATTTGCCTCCCAGCATTGTAAATACTGTAGGCAGATTTTATGGAAAGCTCACTATTACTATTATCTGTTAGCCTGCGTAGCAAGCGTTTCCGTGTGGTTTGAGGGCTAAAAAATAGCTGTAGGGGATGAAATGCTGGCGGATTTATTTATTTATTTATATTTTTTTGCGGGGGGAGCGGTGGGGTTGGTCACTTGATTTAGCGTTGGACAAGAGATGAAAGCGGACATTAAGTTAAGCTAAAACAGAATAAGGGTATGTCAAAGGGTCTTTTTCTTTTATTCTTGAGTATGATGAAGTATTTTGGCCAAAAATGTGGGTGATTTGTACTAAATATAAATCAGTGTTTTGATGCATTTCCAGCCATTTGATACGACCCAATTAGAAAAACATTCTATGGGGAGTATCTCCCGGGCTCGCCATCGAGATCTTAACTGTTGTTGCCTTTCTAATAATCTATAGCTCATGTGGGTCCGTTAAAGGCATCTACGTTCATCGCTTTTCTCCGCAAGTTCGTCTCATAAGCATAGACATTGTAATAGATTAACATTGTTTTTAAACGCGATTAATATGGAGCGATAAAATGGCACAATATTCGTAAATTACTAGCTTAATTGATGGTTGTCTTCAGTTTTGCATCAGTTTGCGACTAAATTTACGTTCGGAGGTTTGAGGGGAATTTACTTTAAGGGGTAATAGGCATTAATCGAGGAGGGTATGCAGTGGGAAAAACAAAGGATAAAACTAGGGAAGTGGCTCGTTAGGCCAATGTAGAGTAGCTAAAAAGTCCTTTTCAAGGTTTCTTACACTAAGGTTGGTTGTGGGTAAACGGAACCAGAAGTACAATAGACGTATGGAGTTTGAAACAATTATGAAGCTCCGAAACTGACAGCTCAGAATAGATGGAATGCAATATTTAAAATTGCTAATTAAAACACTGAAGTTACATCACTAGTAGTGTCGAAATTAGACCGTTACAGTTTTGTAACTTTAACCCACGCATTAGCGAATCATATATCGGACCTGACCTCTTCTTTGTTGGAGCTCAAACAGTCCTCCACAGGAGCCTCACAGGAACGGCAGTTTTAGTGAACATCTCTGAACTGACTCTTTTTCCGCGCACAGTGATCGCTTAAAGTTATCAGTGCCATGCACTCGGCAAAATCTTTTCTTTGATGATGTTGATTGTCGACGAATTCAGACAACAAACCATTCGTTTTTCGTCTCTGAATTTGTTTTCTTGTGATCACTCGAAGGGTGCGAATTAGCATCTAAAGCATGGATGCTCCTTTTTAACCTTGCAAAAAAAAAAAAAAAAAGAAATGAAATTGGAAATTGGAAAATGAGAACTGAGAGCTACTCAGAACTTGTGAATGGGATTTGAAGTATAGTTAGGTCATTGCTGGTAGTTAGGCCTGATATTTGACAAGGAACAAGCGTAAACCGATAGCTCTCATGTCAGGTGAAAATTGTAGAAAACGTTGCTGTCAACATCTTTCATAGACTTCCATAACATTTCCGACCATGCACTTACCGTAAAAGGTACCATCTTTGCTTGGTTGAGCTGGTTTTTAAGATTCTTGAGTCGGATTCTACTCCTATGGCAACTCAGTTCGACCAGTCAACCTCGGTAAATCGCCAAATGACCGGTAATGGAGGAATCCTTAAATTTAGCAGGTACCACGGCAAAAAATTGAACCAGAATGCGAGATTGATCACATGATGTACATTATTAGCAGAGGCTGACAGGTTGCGCAATCTCCGGCATAAAACGTCTGAAAACCTTTCATATTTTTTCTCTAACGAGTATGTCTTCGTACTCCTCCTGCTTTAAAGTGTATATGACATAAGTTTTTTATTTGCTTAATCTAAACTTTTTTTTTAAATTCAATGCTTAAACACATCGTTTTACAGTACTTACGCTAAAAATAGTGCCAATTTACAGTACTTACACTAAAAAAAACTTACAGTACGCGGATTACATAGGAAAAGAAAAAAAAAAGCGAAAAAAACAGCATCACCCATACAAAAAGATGAAAAAAAAAATTGGTAAGGTCGTCTACAGTTATTCTTCGTAAAAGGATTTAACGTGAGAGGGGCTAGGGGACTGAAGACACGGCAAAAGGAGGTCCCACTTGTTTTGTGAAGCTGTTTTCCTGTAGGTCTCAACTTTATGGAAATCCTTCAAATACGCTAGAAAACTGCCAAGGCTAGGAAGTTACTGATTTAGCTTGCATATCTATATATAATGCTTGGCGCATAAACAGCAGAAATTGATTTCGAGTTTGTATTTGGAGCTGTCTGGCCTCAGACCCAAAGCTGTAACGAGCGACAATATCTGGTCGTCCTGATAGATTTTCAGAGATTGTAGCCAGGATTCGAAGGAGTTCCAGAAGCTACAGGTTTTGGGGCATCTCCAGAAAAGGTGAATCAGTTTTTCTGTTTCGGTTTTGCAGAAGGTGCATTTATCGTCGTCTACAAACCCAGCCTTCTTTAGGAGATCATTTGTTGATAGTCGTAGATGTAGAAGCTTAAAATGAAAAAGTCTGAGATTTGTGCTTTTGGTACATTCGAAGGGTAGCTGAAAAGCCGCCCTCCACTTGATCTCAATCATTGTCGTACTGCCAACACCGACATCTTCAAGCCATTTCTTATGACTTAATTTAGGCGTTTCACATTTTTTTGAGACAAGCCTTTTGTATGCCAGTCTACATGGTTTTCTCGTTTCTAAAAACTTAATCAGAAAATTATCCGCTCTGAGTGTATCGGTCCTTACACTTGGCTGTGGAAATGCTTTCCGTAGACCTTTGAGTGCGGAGATTAATCCAAAAAAGGATAAAGGACACGGTTTCAAGTTATACTTGTCCTGGAAAGCAGAGAGGGACATAAATTTGGGATTCGAAGAACCTTCCATTAGGTAGTGAACTCTTGTGATGCCCTTCTTAAACCATTCTCTAAAAAAAACTGGGTGACGATCTATTCTCACAAGAGAATTGAACCATAGGGGGTGTGAAAGATAGTTTTCACTAGATACTACATTGGCCTCAAAATGTATTTCCGACCAAGCTATAAGCGTTTCTTTGACAAAAGGGTCTATTTCCATGGCCAAAAGAGCGGTGTCTTTCTTGTCCAAGTTCCCAGTAAGAAAAGCTTTCCCCCCACATTTTTCAAGTTCTATGTGAAAAAAGATCTTCCATGCACTATTATTTTCCTCGTTTAGATATTTTTTTATGCAGGTGGATTTCAAAGCCTTATTGAAAGAGGCGATGTCTATCATTCTAAGTCCACCTTCCGGGAATCATTTATCATAATGTTCCTTTTAACCTTGTCTTGTTTGTCGTTCCATAAAAAGTTAAAAAACAGTGAATTTATTTCATTGATTGTTTCAGGGTTTGTTGGGCAGGACGAGAGAACATAGACCAGTTGGGAAGCCACTAGACTTTTTAAAACCGTAATTTTTCCGAAAAGGCCAAGTCTCCGAAAACGCCAGGAGCTCAGTATTCCTCTAACTTTCTCCAGCTTATCTTTGTTGTTTAAAGCAGTGCTTTCATCTGGGTTCGTTGAAAACCAAACCCCAAGGGCTTTTACCTTTTTCTTTGGCCATTTGAAATCTTTTTCGGGGCAGAGTTTAAAGTCTCTATCAGCACTGGAACCAATCCACAGCGCTTCCGTCTTTTTGCTATTGAGTCTGAGGCCCGGGGTTACAGCTGAAAGTGTCCAGAGTCGCTAGGGCTGCTAAACGTGATTGCTCAGAACCATCTAAAATCAAGGTTGTGTCATCTGCGTATTGACTCAATTTAATGTCACTGTTATCCACAGAAAGACCTCTAATTTCTTTTTTCTTGCGTATGGCGTCTGCTAAAATTTCTACCGAAAGAATGAACAGATATGGCGAAAGAGGGCAGCCCTGCCGAACTCCTCTTGTAGGCGCGAAAAGGTTGCTTTCCCAGCCGTTGTTTAATACACTACTTTCAATGTTGCGGTAAAAGACATGAAACCACTTTTGAAGTGAGGGGCCGAAACCAAAATGGATAAGAGTTTTGTGGATAAAAGGCCACTCTAAAGTATCAAAAGCCTTTTCGAAATCAAGAAAGAGGAGAAGGCCTGGGATATTTTTGGATACAGTGTACTTAATGGCGCTGTCAATTAATCGGATGTTTTCTCCAATAAATCTTCCCTTTATAAAAACCAGATTGATCATTTGAAATAATATTGTGAAGAACCGCTTTTATACGATTTGCAATGGTTTTAGTTGCAAGCTTATAATCAAAATTTAAAAGCGTGATGGGTCTCCAATTTTTTAACAGATTTAGGTCTGCCTCTTTCTTGGGAATAAGCTTGATTATTCCTCGCTTTTGGGAAACCGAAAGCTCTCCAAATTCATAAGAAAAATTTAACGCGTCTCTTAATAAGGTTGCCACATCCCTCCAAAAAACTTTATAAAATTCTGCGGGGAAGCCATCTGAGCCCGGAGATTTCCCATTTGCCATACTCTTAAGGGCAACAAGACATTCTTCAGTATTTAGCAGCCATTCGCAGCTGTCAGTTTCCTCATTTGAAAGGTATTTTCCAGTTGCCTGAGTGAAAAAAACACTGTCTGCGGAGTTGTGCGCATTAATTGTTGAGGTGTACAGATTCTTATAGAAAGATTCACATTCTTCTAAAATGTCCTTGTCTGCATGTGCGTAGGTCGTGTCGCTTGTTTTAAGCTGCGTTATTGTTCCTTGCTTGCAATGGCGTTTTTCAAGATTAAGAAAATATTTGGTGTTCTTTTCACCTTCATTATACCATTGGGATTTGGATCTCAAGATTGCTCCTTTTGTTCGGTATTCAATTATTTCCTCCAGTTCACGCCTTTTGATCTCGAGATCTGTCCATAATTCAGTCCTTTCATTTTCCTTAACATTAGTGCTACTGAGATTTATTTCAAAATCGGAGATCATCTTCTCAATCTCCTCTTCTCTCCTTATAATTTTCTTTTTTTTTTCTCGCCCCGTATTTCAGAGATTCTTCCCTCACTTTCAATTTGACCATTTCCCATAAAAGGCTGGGAGATACTGGAATATCACCAGCGTATTCATCTTTCGTTCGTTGAATAGCTAATTTAATGCAGTTTATATATTCAATCTCAGAAAGGAAAGAAGTATTTTGTTTCCAAAAACCTTTACCGCGAGCATTGGAGTGTACTGAGATTTGTAAAGTGATCATCGAGTGATCAGTTTTGTAGCCAGATATTATACCGGCACAAAAAGTATTACAGATGGTGCTTTGACTGATAAGAAAAAAATCAAGCCTACACTGAACTTCAGGTTGTTTTTGTCTCCACGTGTATCTATTTTGGTCAGGATTCATAGCCCGCCACACACCTGTCAAGTCTAGGTGCTCACAGAGTTCACAGACAACATCTCGTGCTTTTTGATGAGTTCGGGCAAGGCCGCCTTTCTTATCTTTGGCAATATCAAGAACAAGATTGAAGTCACCGCCAAAAATTATTTCATCACAATTAAAATTTTTCAGTTGTTCGGATAATTAATAAAGAAGTTTGGATTATCATTATTCGGTGCGTAAATGTTCACGAGTGTGAAGCACTTACCACTGGTTGACAAATCACAAATAAGAAAACGGCCCTCGGTGTCAACATGCGTGGCGGTAATTTGAAAGCAAAAATTGTTGTTAAATAAAATGGCAACACCCGCTTTTTTGGTGAACAGCAACTGAATAGCGCTTGGTAGCCCCACTCTGCTCGCCAATCGTTTATATTTTCCTTGGTGCAGTGCGCCTCCTGAATAAAATAAACTGACATATTTTTGGAACGCAGCCAATTGAACATCTCTCTCCTTTTGGTCTTGTCCCCTAGTCCCCGAACATTAATAGAAGCTATTTTAAGATCCATGTCACTACATCTTTTTTAAGACCTAGTGACGGCCATCTATGCATAAATGCGGTCCTAAAAGGGTGACGTGGTTGAGAGGTATCCAACGTAGAACAAATAATTGTAGGCGATCATTTCCACAGAGGAAACCGTCCATCCGCCACAGTCTCTTTGGTTAAAATAAAAAACAAAACAAAAATCTGGAAAGCAGCCCACATTAAACAAACTAAAGAAATTTTTCAGGCGGAAAAGGTGGAGAGCAAATTAAAGCCATTGTGACCTCAAGCTACGAATTCTTTACCCACAGGCCATAATTTACCCTTAATGTATAACTTATCTGGTTTAGAGGCGCTAAAGTTTGCTGGTAATCCACTCCGTCTTGCTCTTTTCAAAGTCTCTACTTGAGGTCTCCGTTTTTCAATGATCTCGGCGGGTAGATCCCTAAACATGTGATAACCAGTTCCTTTAAGTCGGTGGCCCCGTGCTAATATGTGTTCACAGTCCTGATATCGGAGGAAGCGTGCTAGAATTGGACGTGTTTCACCCTCCTTGAACCTGTCCGTACGATGAACACGCTGTATTTCCACATTCCTCGCATCTGCAAAACCAAGATCTTGCTCCAAAAAGCACCTTAGCACTTCCTCAGTGTCCTCCTGATGTGCCGTTGTTGACTTCTCCGCAATGTTTATGAATTTTATGTTTTCACGGCGCGAGTAAGCCTCCAAGTAGAGATTCTTCATCTGTAGGTCTGCTAACTTGTCTTCCTGTTCCTTTAGTTTATCTCTTAATATTACCAAGTTCTTGTCACATTCTGCTTCTTTCGTCTTTAGTTCCTCAAGGTCCTTGTCATGACTGCTGATGCCTTTCTGCATCTCAATGATTTCGCCTTTGGCCGAAGAGTGAAAGGCTTCCAATCGTTCCGTTCTACGTTCAAGGTTTTGAAGGTTATTTTCAATCTTTCGTAGGGAACTTTCGATGTCATCCAGTTTTTCGAGCTTCTGCAAAATTTCTTGGAGTTTACTAGCGACGTCTGCGGACATATCATCTTGTCATCTTGTAAAACAATAACTGAGGAGGCCTAATTAACATATTAAGCTTCATAGCTTCATTAAGCTTCACGTAACACCCTTTTTGCGCGAGCTGCACTGGCTACCGGTCAGACAGCGGATTAATTACAAGGTACTGCTTTTGACGTTCAAGACCATCCACGGGAAGTCGCCAGTTTATTTGCAAGAGCTAATTTCAGTTAAGATGCCAGGGGCGTATAGGTTAAGATCATCTTCTAATGGTCTCCTACTTGGACCGCCATCTTTTCGAACTAGAGCCACCTTGGGCGATAGGTCATTTCAAGTAGCAGCACCAAAATTGTGGAATACTCTGCCGCATGAAATCCGCTCGATTTCTAACATCAATACTTTCAAGCGCCATCTTAAGACACACCTGTTTAGCAACGCTTTTAATCACGTATAATATATATTTTTATTTTTTTATTTTTATTTTTTTTTATATTGTACATTATAAATCTTTTTAAATTGTATCATATGTAAAGCGCATTTGATCATATTTACATGGAAAATGCACTATATAGGTTTTTAAATTATTATTATTATTATTAGTTTCCTTTAGGCCTCCTCGCCATTGTAACTTCTATCCATTCTATCTTTTTTGTTTTCTTTATAATAATGCTATTGGTTGATTGGACAATAAAGTAAAAAAAAAAAATGATTGGTGCTCTTTAGCAACACATAGACATTCCAGTAATATTTCTAGTGTCCAATTTGAGTTGTTCCACAATGCATTTAATACGTTTTGTTAGTATTACTTATAGATATACTAAATAACGATATAGCAACTTCTGTTAAATAGATCTGACAAAATTGTTCTATACTGTTGATATGATCTGTCCCAATCTTGTGTTATTTGACTTAAATCTTGTTTCATCGGTGCATGAAAATCATTAAAACTGTTTTGATGGTCCAATTATATTTGAGCTCTATTTTGGAACTGTCTAGTTTTCATACAACATATACTCTATTAACCGAATGTTTTGGACCTGATTTTGTTAATCAATACGCCGTCAACACCCACAAGCAAGTACTAATTATAAACACTGCTATTCCTTTTTTGCGGGGGGAGGGGAGGAGGGTGGGGGGCGGCCAGGGGGAGGGTGGGGGGTCATGACTGTATTACAAAAATTACACATATACACTTGACATTTCGTATGCTTGGCAACATACATCTTGAAAAGTGGCCGTTACAAGTTTGAAAACTTTGAAAACTATTTTTGTGCTCTGCATGATGTATATAAAATAAATCTTAATTTTAATACAGAGATCTGAAACAGTAAATCTATAAAGGATACAACTATTATTAGTATAATGATATACATGAAAAATTTTCTCGATTCTGATTGGTCCAGAGAAATGTAGTTTTTAGCAAACACGATGCAGAAAAAAGGCAATTCAGTGCAGGAAAAAGGTAATACAGTTAAAAAAAAAAGATATAAAAAGGTAGGGATTCTGATCGGGTGATAAAGAAAGGCACTGAAATTGAGCCAATCAAAAGCGGTCTCTGAATGGCACAAAATTCAGGTACATCGATAAGCTGCGAGCGAAAACAATGGCTGTCGTTTAGGGCAGGTTTTCTTTCGCACTCGCAACGAGAAAAGAGCTAAAAAAACAGCTATGAAAACGAGAACAGTGCGAAAAACAATGCTTTTTGGCTGTCTTTTTGGAGAAAGTAATGTCTAGAAAAGGAAATCGAAAATTATGAGCCTGTTGGACTTAACATTTTACGCCGACATAACAAATTAAACCAAACAAGGCCAAGATTATGAACAAGAAACACTGAAGGCAATGATTACAGTGCTTGATAGACACTTGAAAGACAAAGTAGCCTTACAGCTATAGCCTATAACTGTTAGGCCCGTTTTTGCCGTGAGCTTTAAAATTTTTTAAAAACATTGACAAAGCTGTTGTTTTGACTGAACACGTAATGAATAATGTGCGTTGCTTCTGCAAAATTATGGTAGGCTATCTGGCACTTTTTTCATGCATATTATTAATAAGTAATCAGATGATTTTTCTCGTGCAAATTGGAATAAATAAGCACTTGTAAATGTTTTCAAAGACCACAAATTACACTCGCCCAACGGGCTGGTGCAATTTTGTTAGTCTTTGAAAAAATTTACGCGATCTCATTTATTCCAAATTGCACTGAAAATCATGTGATTACCTATACAAACAATAACTCCTCACTTTTGATGTTAACATTAAAAGCTGGTTTAAGTTCTTCAATAAATAATGTTTCCTTAATTAAATAATGTTAATCTGTTTTGCCCGACGGTAAAATGTCAAAGTGAACCCAACTGATGTTGCGTGCAGTTTCTAATGTGGCTCAGTTAGATATGGCTGATGTGTGGTCATTTTTAGTGAGGGACTTGAAATCAACAGTTTTTTTTTGTCGCGAAGTCTTCTCTTTGTCTTACCAATATAAAAATCGTTGCAGTCCCAACAACAGTTGCTTATAATTATAATGAAAACGTCTATGATCATCAACATTCACACGCGCTTGTTTGGCGTCCATTTTGTTTGCAAAATTGACAGAGAAACGTCAGGCAAGAGAACGAGAAAAGATAAAAGTGTTGGAACAGCGGCTATATCAAAGGGAACAAGGTAAGTACGAAATAAATAATAATAACAGTTGAGCAAGGTGGTTTTCTTAATAATGTATAAACATTAGCTATGGCGTTATTCAACTGCACTCATTTTAAGGTATTTAAGGAAAATGAAAATTATAAATTTGCATATATAGAACTGGGTTAATCGAAATAAACAAAATAAACAAAACAGATTGCATTTGTCAGTGCGTGTGTACTCTGATAACGCGCAGAGGAAGTCTAAACATCTTCTTTGTTCGTACAACGTTTTGACCTCATCCGTGCGTAATCAGAGCACACATGCTTGGACAAGTGGAATCTATTTTGTTTAACACCACAACATCCCTTTCCTATTTGGATATAACTGAATTCAGTGTCCTTCAGTGTCTTCCAGTGCACTCTGATTGCTTGCACTTGCCTGTGAATCTGTCCAATCAGTTAGTGGTCTTTGTCTCATTATTTGGATATCATGTGGTCATATTTCTTATACGTATTGCCTCCCAGCATTGTCAATACTGTAGGCAGATTTTATGGAAAGCTCACTATTACTATTATCTGTCAGCCTTCGTAGTAAGCGTTTCCGTGTGGTTTGAGGGGTAAAAAATAGCTGTAGGGGATGAAATGCTGGCGGATTTATTTATTTATTTATTTATTTATTTATTTATTTATTTATTATATATATTTTTGGCGGGGGGAGGGGTGGGGTTGGTCACTTGATTTCGCGGTGGACAAGAGATGAAAGGGGACATTAAGTTAAGCTCAAATAGAATAATGGTGTGTCAAAGGGTCTTTTTCTTTTATTATTGAGTGTGATGAAGTATTTTGGCCAAAAATGTGGGTAATTTGTACTAAATATAAATCAGTGTTTTGATGCATTTCCAGCCATTTGATACGATCCAATTAGAAAACATTCTGTGGGAAGTATCTCCCCGGCTCGCCATCGAGGTCTTAACTCTTGTTGCCTTTCTAATAATCTCTAGCTCATGTGGGTCCATTACAGGCATCTATGTTTATCGCTTTTCTCTGCCAGTTCGTCTCATAAGCATAGACATTGTCATAGATTTAACATTGTTTTTAAACGCGATTAATATGGAGCGATAAAATGGTACAATATTCGTAAATTACGAGCTTAATTGATGGTTGTCTTCAGTTTTGCATCAGTTTGCGACTAAATTTAGCTTTGGAGGTTTGAGAGGAATTTACTTTAAGGGGTAATAGGCATTAACTGAGGAGGGTATGCAGTGGGAAAAACAAAGGATAAAACTAGGGAAGTGCCTCGTTAGGCATTTTCAAGGTTTCTTACACTAAGGTTGGTTGCGAGTAAACAGAGCCAGAAAAACAATAGACATGTGGAATTTGAGCCAATTATGAACCTCCGATGCTTACAGCTCAAAGTACATGGAATGAATATTTTAAATTGCCAATTAAAATATTGAAGTTGCATCAGTAATGATGTGGAAATTAGACCATTAGAGTTTTGTAACTTTAACCCACTGCATTAGCGAATCATATATCCGACCTGACCTCTTCTTTGTTGGAGCTCAAACAGTCCTCCACAGGAGCCTGACAGGAACTGCAGTTTTAGTGAACATCTCTGAGCTGACTCCTGTTCCGCGTACAGTGATCGCTCAAAGCTATCAGTGCCATGCACTCGGCAAAATCTTTTCTTTGACGATGTTGATTGTCGACGTATTGAAACAACACAACATTCGTTTTACATTTCTTAATTTTTTTTTGTGATCACTCGAAAGGCGCGAATTAGCGTCGAAAGCAGGGATGCTCCTTTTCAAACTCGCCCAAAAAAAAAAAGAAAAAAAATTCGGCTGCTTTGCAGTCTACGGTGAATTCAATCTCGTTTTTGATGTAACTGACACGGTGCATAGAGCATGAGGATTGAGGAATGTCGAAAATTTGTAAGGCCAAAAAAAAAAATAGGAAAATGAGAACTCAGAGCGACTCAGAAGTTGTGAATGGGATTTGAAGTATAGCTAGGTCATTGCTGGTAGTCTACAAGCGTAGACCGATAGTTCTCATGTCAGGTCAAGCTTGCATAACATTTCCAACCACGTACCGTAAATGGCACCATCTTTACTCGGATGAGCCGGTTTTAAGATGTTTGAGGCGGCTTCCACTCCTATGGCAACTCAAATTCACCAGTGACCCTCGGGAGATCGCAAAACGACCGGTAATAGAGGAATTCTGAAATTTAGGAGATACCATGGCAAAAATTGAACCAGAATAGGAGATTGATCACATGATGTACCTTATTAGCAAGGGCTGACAAGCCGCACAATCTCCGGCGTGAAACGTGTGAAAAGTATTCAAAGCTATTTTGTTTCTCAGTATTTGTTTGATTGCTATCAGCATGTGCTTACTAGGCGGTCGGTGAATGTCGACGGCTCGCCCAGCAGTCGCATCAATGGGGTCTTATTCAAAAGGCCAAAATCAAACTCATTGAGAAGAAACTACCATCATACAACTCGTTGACATGAATGATGACAAACACAATGCTGTTTGAGTGCCTCGTTCCCTTGGAAACAGACCAAGCTTTTGTACAATCTCTCAGTAAAAAATGTTCAGTTTATTAAAACCTAAATGAGCAACAACACTTAATCAGTGATGCAAGAAACAATTTTCACAGGTTATGCTTGTACTGAGCTAGGTACTAATCTTGTAGACTGACAAGACGCATTTACTTTTAGGCCCCTTGTTCATGAAGAACAAACTGTCAGCAGCTTGAAACGAGCATTTCAACAGAGTTTATTGCATTCACAGTGCCAATAAGCAGTTCTTTGAAATTGGCAAGGTTTAAGCCTTGTCAGGGCCTGATGATGATCTCAGGTACCAACAAATGACCCAAAATACAGTTATTTAGGGAACTTTTGACACATTTCCAAGGTAGATTCTGCAAATGATTCGGCCGACCAGAGAGTGAATTCAAATGAGCCGAGTATAGCCACCTAACCAGCTGATGAAAATATTGGGAGAAATAAGAGTTTTTGATACCACCCACCCCCGCCCGCCCACCGCTCCCAACTCACTTCAGTAGCAAAAGCAAAATCATATGGTTACCATGCATTTTCTATTGTTTAAGACCACCTTAATAGTGTTCAGTTACTTTTCAAAAAAGTATCGCTAAAGGAAAATGTAAAACTCACGAATGACATAAAACAAAGGAAACAAAACATTCTAAACAACAGCGTACAGCAAAACAATACCTCATAAAACAAACAAAACCTCCTCAGCTAGATTAAGGCCTGGTTCTCAACTATCCGTGATTTTTAAGCAGTTAATGCATTGAGTCGAATTAGTAAGCGAAAAAATAAACCAAAAGAGAAAAGGGAGAGGAAAAGTACTGAAATACCGTGGTCACATGATCGGCCACGCCCACTATTGTTTGAAACAATATACTACTATTTGCAACCACTATTTGCAACCTATGTAGCTCTAGTTTCTCTTTATTAAAACATTGCCCCTCAAAAGTGTTAGGGAAATCCACTCGGAATGGGTGGCCACCTTACTGTCTCGCGTACATTGACTAGTGCCAGTCCTCCTCTAATTGAAATTTACATTAGCGGAAAGATGTTGAATGATTTTACCTCATTCCGACCGTTGTTTTGAAGACATTACTAGTGGCCATTGCTGTAATGTATTACAGTAAAAACTTTCACTCTCTAACTAGTGGGAATATTTAGTCAAAGCATTTTTTGATAAAATAGGGCGTGAGTGGGCACGAAATTTTAAGATTTCTTGGTTATGACAAGCCTTAAACCATTAGTTTCAGAATATAGTAAAAACAGATTACAAATGACCACCCCCCCCCCCCCCCATGCTATTTTAGCCTGTTATAGCTTCTAGCTTTACTCCGAAGAGAGTATAAAAGCAAGGGCCGATACAACGTAGAATGGTTTTAAGTTTTGTGTACTATATTAATTTCGGCTGGCCAAACCAGCCTTCTTCAGGTACAATGAGAATTTACATAAACACCCCTTCCAATGTAAATTCTCATTGTACCTGAAGAAGGCTGGTTTGGCCAGCCGAAATATAGTACACAAAACTTAAAACCATTCTACGTTGTATCGGCCCTTGCTTTTATACTCTCTGTTGATTTTATTACGCCGATCAGATCACCAGTTTGATCCAACGTATACCAGCAGGATTATTGTCCACGGTTGCTTGCTTGAACATATCATATTTACTCCGAAGACTATCCATTGCCTTTGCTTCAATGGAGACCAACAAGCAATGCTGCAGTTTCGTTACCAAGAACCATTCAGTGCACCGAAGGTGGAAATGAATCGAAATATGAACAAATTCCCCAGTTTGTTCAAGTTTAATCATAGCGTTTTCGAAAAATGACCAAATGTCGATAACTCATCCTACCAAGGTAAGGTTGTCAGGAATGTCACATATGTGGGATCAAGTAGTGAGTTATGGCTTTTACCCAGTTTTGACCTAAAAACAGTAAAATCACCGTGTCAGGTTTTCTTTCACTGCATTGATGAGGAAGTAAAACTTTTATTCTTCTGATATTTGCCATGAACGAGAACTTTGTTCAATCAGACCAGTGAAGTGAAGAGAAGGTTCTGGAAATTCTGTTGAAATGTTTCTCAACATATTTCGTGATATTGTTTAAACTGTAATTTCTTTCCTGATAACTATTATATTATGCAGTTGGTTCATTTAAGATGCAGCAATAGCTTAAAGTAATGTATCATCTGCAGTTGAACTGTTAAAGAAGAAAGGATAAAACACGTTTCAAAATCAAGTGTGATATTCCAAAGTAAAAGGAATTCAGCTGAAATTTTTAAATTGCTTGAAATTCTTGACGAAAATAACAAATTCGTCTAAAATTTTACAATCGAGTATCTTTTTTTTTTTGGCGAATTTCCTGTTGGTCTGGAATAGCCCTTACATGCCGGTTTTTGAACTGAATGGGAAGTTCCTAAAACAATCTTAAAGTCAATGACTAAAAAAGTGGCTTCGGAAATTTCTGAAACCACATGGCTGAGAAGCTGCTCTAGGACTGAAATTTCTGAAGCGAATTCAAAGTACGGCTGGAGAAACTTCTTCGTTAATTTCTGACTCAAACTAGCTGCTTCGAAATTTCTGAAACAATTTCAAAGGATGGCTGGAAAACATGCTTCGTAAATTTCTGAAACCATTTGAAAGTGTGACTCAAACGTTCCTTCGGAAATTTCTTTGACTACAGTTTTAAGGTAGTCTAGAGCTTAAAAAAATTTCTTCTGACATTTCTGAAACAATATTATAATTAAAGAGTGGTCTCGGACGTTTTGAAGAAATGTGGGTGACCAAATTTTGCTCCAGAAAACGCTGGGAATAGTTCCGTTCGTAATGTGTTACTGCTCTCATCTTTTGCTAACTGATGAGTCCGCAGGTTTTGTTTTGGGGGAGAACTCGGAAGGGGGCGTTGTTAAAGCTTGCTTAAAGCTTTGAAATGGTTTCAGAAATTTCCGAAGGAACTTTCAGGAAGTTTTTTAAAAGTTGTTTTAGAAATTTCCGAAGCAACTTTTTAGCCATATTTTGAAATGGTTTCAGAAATTTCCGAATCACCTCTTTAGTCATACTTTGAAATGGTTTCAGAAATTTTCAGAAATTTCCGAAGCAACCTTTTAGGCACACTTTGAAATGTTTTCAGAAATTTCCTAAGCGGCAACTTATTAGCCATACTTTGAAATGGTTTCAGAAATTTCCGAAGCAATTTTTTAGCCACACTTTGAAATGGTTTCAGAAATTCCCGAAGCAACCTTTTAGCCACACTTTGCAATGTTTTCAGAAATTTCCTGACTTTTTAGCCATACTTTGAACTGGTCTCAGAATTTCCGAAGCAACCGTTTAGCCACACTTTCAAATATGGTCTTAGAAATTTCTGAAGCATTTTTAGCCATAACTTAAAGAAGTTTCAGAAATTTCCGAAGCAATATTTCAGCCATACTTTGAAGTTGTTTAAGAAATTTCTGAAGCAAACTTTTAAGCCGTACTGTGAAGTGGTTTAGTTGGTTTTCTTTGATTCACAGTTTTTGAGCCTTCTTGCCGTATTCACATTACAATAGTAGATTTTGAGACGAATAAAAACCCTTCTGTCTAAAAAAAACGCGCTTGAAGTATAATTTCAGCTGCAGTAAGTCAGCTGAACAGTGAATATATGTTTTACGTCTAGCCGACACGTCCAAAAAAACAGCAGAAATAGGCGATTTTTGTACAATTGTAAAATAGCCTGTTTCGTCAGGAAATAACCAATTTTCTTACGAAAATGACCTGCTAGGAAGAAAACACGTTTTGAAAGATATAAATCAGCTGAATGTAAGGGCAATATCGGATAAAAGTAACCAAAATGGGGCATTTTTAGCCGGTTTTTTCACTTTAGAAAATCGCACTTAACCTTGGAACGTGTTTGTTGCTATGATCTGTCCCATTCTCGTGTTATTTGACTTAAATCTTGTTTCATCAGTTCATTAAAGTCATTTGTTTGAGTTAGTCTACCTAGATGTGCGCCTCTCCTATTTAGTATTACTTCATTCTCTATATTTAATAGCTATGTAATTAATGCTAAATGGAGAAAAAATAAATTACAAATACAAATACAAATACAAATCAGGTTTGAGCTCTATTTTGGAAACGATTATTTTTCATACATCATACACTCTATTTACCGACAGTTCTGGACCTGATTTTGTTAATCATTACACCGTCAACACCCAAAAGCAAGTATACTAAATGAGTATCAGCTATTTCCCTTTTTTGGTGGGGGAGGGGTGGAGGGGGGGGGGGAGGGGTAAGTGGTGGGTATTGGCATAACTGTATTACAAAAATTACATGTGGCTGTGTCAAATTCACGCAATCTTTGACAATTAGAAAAACTCTTGTTATTAGAACATCGTAGATTGATTAGAATGACACAGAAACAGCGGTGATAAACATGTTAAACCAATGTATTCTATATACACTTGACATTTCGTATGCTTGGCAACATACATTTTGAAAAGAGGCCGTTACAATTGTTGAAAACTTTGAAAACTATTTATGTGCTGTGAATGATGTATATGCAATAAATCTTAATATTAATATAGCGATCAGGAATTGAGCTAAGAAAACCTTTCTTAACTGTAACTCCATAAAAAGATACAACTATCATTAGTAAAACAATAACTCCTCACTACTGATGTTAGCATTAAAAGCTGGCTTAAGTTCTTCAATAAATAATGCTTTCTTAATTTAACAATGCTAATCCGTTTTACCCAACGCTAAAATGTCAAAATGAACCCAACTGATTTTGTGTCCAGTCGGTTTCAACGTGGTCAGCAATGGCTGATGTGTGGTCATTTTTAGCGAGGGCCTTGAAATGATCAGTTTTTATTTTTGTCGTGAAGTCTTCTTTGTGCCTTGCCAATATAAAAACGGTTGCAGTCCCAGCAACAATTATTTAAAATTATGATAATAACGTCTGTCATCATCAACATTGACATGCGCCTGTTTGGCGTTCATTTTGTTTGCAGAATTGTCAGAGAAACTTCAGGCCATAGCAAAACAACGAGAAGAGATAAATGTGTTGGAACAGCTGCTTTATCAAGGGCAACAAGGTAGGTACGAAATAAATAATAATAACAATTGAGCAAGTTGATTTTCTTAATAATGTATAAACATTAGCTATGGCGTTATTCAACTGCACTCATTTTAAGGTATTTAAGGAAAATGACAATTATAAATTTGCATATATAGAACTCGGTAAATCGATTCAGGAGCAATAAAAACAACGAGAACTTTTGGAAAGAAATGTTGTGCTGTTAAACAAAACAGATTGCATTTGTCAGTGCGTGTGTACTCTGATAACGCGCAGAGGAAGTCTAAACATCTTAAAAACATCGGCCACGCTACTCGCCTGTAGCTCGTGACGTACTTCTTTGTTCGTACTACGTTTTGACCTCATCCGTGCGTCATCAGAGCACACACGCTTGGACAAGTGGAATCTATTTTGTTTAACACCACAACATTCGTTTGCTATTTGGATATAACTGAATTCAGTGTCCTTCAGTGTCTTCCAGTGCACTCTGATTGCTTGCGCTTGCCTGTGAATCTGTCCAATCAGTTAGTGGTCTTTGTCTTATTATTTGGATATCATGTGGTCATATTGCTTATACATATTTGCCTCCCAGCATTGTAAATACTGTAGGCAGATTTTATGGAAAGCTCACTATTACTATTATCTGTTAGCCTGCGTAGCAAGCGTTTCCGTGTGGTTTGAGGGCTAAAAAATAGCTGTAGGGGATGAAATGTTGGCGGATTTATTTATTTATTTATTTATTTATTTATTGATTTATTTAATTGTTTATTATATATATTTTTTGGCGGGGGGAGGGGTGGGGTTGGTCACTTGATTTCGCGGTGAACAAGAGATGAAAGCGGACATTAAGTTAAGCTAAAACAGAATAAGGGTATGTCAAAGGGTCTTTTTCTTTATTCTTGAGTATGATGAAGTATTTTGGCCAAAAATGTGGGTGATTTTTACTAAATATAAATAAGTGTTTTGATGTATTTCCAGCCATTTGATAGGATCCAGTTAGAAAACATTCTGTAGGGAGTATCTCCCGGGCTCGCCATCGAGATCTTAACTGCAGTTGTTGCCTTTCTAATAATCTATAGCTCATGTGGGTCTGTTACAGCCATCTACGTTTATCGCTTTTCTCCGCAAGTTCGTCTCATAAGCATAGACATTGTCATAGATTTAACATTGATTTTAAACGCGATTAATATGGAGCGATAAAATGGTAGAATATTCGTAAATTACGAGCTTAATTGATGGTTGTCTTCAGTTTTGCATCAGTTTGCGACTAAATTTACGTTCGGAGGTTTGAGGGGAATTTACTTTAAGGGGTAATAGGCATTAACCGAGGAGGGTATGCAGTGGGAAAAACAAAGGATAAAACTAGGGAAGTGGCTCGTTAGGGCAGTGTAGAGTGTCTAAAAAGTCCTTTTCAAGGTTTCTTACACTAAGGTTGGTTGTGGGTAAACGGAGCCAGAAGTACAATAGACGTATGGAGTTTGAGCCAATTATGAAGCTCCGAAACTGACAGCTCAGAATAGATGGAATGCAATATTTAAAATTGCTAAATAAAACACTGAAGTTACATCACTAGTAGTGTCGAAATTAGACCGTTACAGTTTTGTAACTTTAACCCACGCATTAGCGAATCATATATCGGACCTGACCTCTTCTTTGTTGGAGCTCAAACAGTCCTCCACAGGAGCCTGACAGGAACGACAGTTTTAGTGAACATCTCTGAACTGACTCCTGTTCCGCGCAGAGTGATCGCTCAAAGCTATCAGTGCCCTGTACTCGGCTAAATCTTTTCTTTGATGATGTTGATTGTCCACGAATTCAGACAACAAACCATTCGTCTTTCGTCTCTTAATTTGTTTTCTTGTGATCACTCGAAGGGTGCGAATTAGTATCGAAAGCATGGATGCTCCTTTTTAACCTTGGAAAAAAAAAAAAAAAAGAAATTCAAGCTGTTTTGCAGTCTACGGTGAATTCAGTCTCGTTTCTGATGTGACTGACACGGTGCATAGAGCATAAGAATTGAGGAATAAAGAAAATTGGAGGGCCAAAAAGAAATAGGAAAATGAGAACTCAGAGCTACTCAGAAGTTGTGAATGGGTATAGTTAGGTCATTGCTGGTAGTTAGGCCTGATATTTGACAAGGAACAAGCGTAAACCGATAGTTCTCATGTCAGGTCAAACTTGCAGAAAACGTTGCTGTCAACATGTTTCATAGACTTCCATAACATTACCGACCATGCACTTACCGTAAAAGGCACCATCTTTGCTTGGTTGAGCTGGTTTTTAAGATTCTTGAGTCGGATTCCACTCCTATGGCAACTCAGTTCGACCAGTTAACCTCGGTAAATCGCCAAATGACCGGTAATGGAGGAATCCTTAAATTTAGCAGGTACCATGGCAAAAATTGAACCAGAATGCGAGATTGATCACATGATGTACATTATTAGCAAAGGCTGACAAGTTGCGCAATCTCCGGCATAAAACGTTTGAAAATCTTTCATATTTTTTCTCTGACGAGTATGTCTTCGTATTCCTTCTGCTTTAAAGTGTATATGACATAATTTTTGTATTTGCTTAATATAAACTTTACGGTGTATCTGAATAGAAATTTAAGTTTTCGTAAAAATTTTTCTTTCCCGGTTGTTAGCCCGGTAAAAACGTGAAATTTTACTTCCGTTGGAGTACATCACCGCGCGTATGACTGGAGTCGAGAATAAGGAGCTGTGACGTGAAAACAGACTCTCTTAGAAAACTGTGAACACTAGGAATTATTTCTAGAATGTTTGTTTTTTAGCTAGTCAGATGAGTGATAAACTGCAAGAAGAAACCACTAACAATAAAAGTGGTCGACGTTACAGGTTGCGGTTTACCTATCTTACCTATCTTGTATCCGTCGTCATGTTCTTCTTTCAAATTTTCATCTTGTAAAACAATAACTGAGGAGGCCTTATTAACATAAACTTCTTAGTTTCCTTTAGGCCTCCTCGCCATTGTAACTTCTATCCATTCTATCTTTTTGTTTTCTTTATAATAATGCTATTTGTGGTTTGGACAATAAATTAAAAAAAATGATTGGTGCTCATTAGCAACACATAGACATTCCAGTAATATTTCTAGTGTCCAATTTGAGTTGTTCCACAATGCATTTAATACGTTTTGTTAGTATTACTTATAGATATACTAAATAACGATATAGCAACTTCTGTGAAATAGATCTGACAAAATTGTTCTATACTGTTGCTATGATCTGTCCTAATCTCGTGTTATTTGACTTAAATCTTTTTTCATCGGTGCATGAAAATCATTAAAACTGTTTTGATGGTCCAATTATGTTTGAGCTCTATTTTGGAACTGTCTACTTTTCATACAACATATACTCTATTAACCGACAGTTTTGGACCTGATTTTGTTAATCAATACACCGTCAACACCCACAAGCAAGTTTTAATTGATAAACACCGCTTTCCCTTTTTTTGCGGGGGGGGGTGGGGGGCGGCCAGGGGGACGGTAAGGGGTCATAACTGTATTACAAAAATTACACATTTCAAAAATTACAAAAATTACACATTTCGTATGCTTGGCAACATACATCTTGAAAAGTGGCCGTTACAAGTTTTGAAAACTTTGAAAACTATTTTTGTGCTGTGAATGATTTATATAAAATAAATCTTAATTTTAATACAGCGATCTTTAACAGTAAATCTATAAAGGACACAACTATTATTAGTATAATGATAAACATGAAAAATTTTCTCGATTCTGATTGGTTAAGAGAAATTTAGTTTTTAAGAAATACGATGCAGAAAAAAGGCAATTCAATGCAGGAAAAAGGTAATACAGTAAAAAAAAAAAGATAAAAAAACTACGGATTCTGATCGGGTGATAAAGAAAGGCACTGAAATTGAGCGAATCAAAAGCGGTCTCTGAATGGCGTAAAATTCAGGTACATCGATGAGCTGCGAGCGAAAACAATGGCTGCCGTTTAGGGTAGGTTTTCTTTCGCGCTCGCAACGAGAAAAGAGCTGAAAAACAGCTCTGAAAACGAGAACAGTGCGAAAAGCATTGCTTTTTCGACTTTTGTTTGGAAAAAGTGATGTATAGAAAAGGAAATCGAAAACTATGAGCCCGTTGTACTTTACATTTTACGCCGACGTAACAAAAAATAACAAGGCGAAGATTATGAACAAGAAACACTGAAGGTAATGATTACAGCGCTTGATAGACACTTGAAAGACAAAGTAGCCCGACAGCTATAGCGTATAACTGTTAAGCCCATTTTTGCCGTGAGCTTGAAAGTTTTTAAAAACATTGACAAAGCTGTTGTTTTGACTGAACACGTGATGAATAATGTGTGTTGCTTCTGCAAAATTATGGTAGGCTATCTCGCACTTTTTTCATGCATATTATTAATACCGCTTTTACCGGTCGGTAAAACGCAGTTAATGGAACATGACACCCATTGAACGTTAGGCTGGTTACGTTCGTCACGCAATCCAGTAGGATAAACAATAGTACAATACTGAAAGCTCAATTCATGAGTGAACGTTCCCTTATTCTAGCAGTTAGAACAAACACTATTCATGTCTGTATTTTAACGTCTATCTCGTGGTATAATCTAGCAAAATATCTTAGCTTCTCCTAGATTGGCCCACATATTGTTAGCTCCATTCATTGCTAACAAGCTCGCCACGTTGCGTCTATTTAGTTCATAGTACAGCTGTACCTACTGGTCGGACTTTGGGACACTGTCTTGCTATATAAAGCTCAGTACACTGTCAGAGGGCATTATCCTGGCAGCTTGCACGAGAGTACATAGTTTATAACAATTTAGCTTTAAAATTTCCCACCCTCCCTCCCTTGGAGAAGGGCTTTCATTTGTTATTTGCCAATAAACTGGGGTCACTCCTTGTGGTTTGGTTAAGTCTGCGTAGCGACTTCCCCAAGCTTTGGCATTGCTTGTGTCTTGCCATCTTATATCCTAGCCTTTATCTTGTCCGATCCAGCCTGTGCTGTGCTGGGGAGATAAGAAAGGCTCTGCCAATACTCTCGTTCTATTCCCACGTTAGTGGGGAATAAGTGAGGCCTTTTGTTTGTGCACCTACCATGAAGTCGCATCAAACCTGCCACAGGGCTGTGTCCCCCTCTATTACGCCATATTGTTGTTTGCGTATTTTGTTGTGTCACCTTTTGTCTGGTTGCGTTACATCTACTCTTAGTTTAAATAACGGAATAGTGACATTAATAAGTAATCACATGATAAGACTATCATAACTTTCGACTTTATTCTCTTCATAAGCCATCTTCTTTTGTGCTATTTTTCTTCCTGGACGTACATAATTAATTCCGCCCTCTACTTCTTTTCTCCCTCTCTTTATAAACTTTTGCCATGGTTGTTGCAACGTTAAATTTTCTTGGCGTAATCATCAACAAGCTAGATTGTTGCTCCGGCGTCACATTCTCAACATCACTTTATTTCCATCTCGTTCGTCATGATTACCATTTAGTGGACATTAATGGGCCAATGATGACATAGGATGCCTGCAACGTGTACACCTAAACCTACTGAATGACCCAACCTGTCTCCCTTGGCTCATTGGTTCAAAGAGCACCACAAAATTCTTCTTTCTCCTTTTTCGCGAGACAAGCTGCCGGTATCGTAAATGTTTTAGTTTATCATTTTAGTGTTTCAATACCTAAAACTTGAAAATCATTCCAATTATAATTACATTAAATTCACTCTCATTATGTCGTGAAACATGTAGTTTCTATTGTTCTAATTTTGGCTCTAAGTGTTACCGTGCATATAGATCATTAAATTCTCTTCGACGTTTTCGTGTCAGAATCTCAAGCCCTCTCATCCAAAGAACGCCCTTCCACACATGAAAGTGACAGTGACGAGGAAGAAGTAATTGCAGTTGGATCCGAAGAGGAGACTGCGGTGATTTCTCAACACGAAATTGAAATGGATGTTGAACATGAGGTTGAAGAAGGATCCGAAGAAGAGATTGAATTTATTTCCGAGGAAGAAATCGAGATGACATCTGAAGAACAAATTGGATTCCGTGGGGCTTTCAGTAGCAAAATTATCTACAGGTTGGTTTCCTTGTTTCGTTTGATTCACACATGTAAATGATCGCTCTTAAACTGTAGAAGTTTTCTTGGCAAAAACGTATTTAGAAATAATGTGTAAAATAACACTCAAAATCCGCAAAACTCAGACAAAAAATGCTCTCACTTTTCAATCTGATTAATTTTCATGCGATTTCGTTTAAAAAAAACTTTTCCACAAGTGTTTATGTGTTTAGAATTTGTGTGTAAAACAATACTCAAAATCCACAAAACTGCTTCCACTTCTATGTCATTTAAAAAATTAAACTTTCCCACATGTGTTAATGGCCTCAACGCGATACAATCTGGAATTTTGTACTGCTGTTAGGTGTCTAGTTACTTAGCTTAACGGAGAAAAAGAACCCAGGTTTCCGCTCAATGAGCCCATCATTACCATTTGAGCAGACACAAGATATAAAGTACAGCTATTCTAAATTGCAAAGGTATATAAAAATAGGTCAAATGTCTTGGTTGAAGAAAACTGAGTTGCATAGGACAACAACACCTTTGATTTTAGGTTTAGATTAAGTTGTATTTTAGTTGTTAAAAATCTATTAATTTCATCATATAACGTTGTAGGAGCGAAGTGACAGAAGAAGGAGTCCGTTGTTACCTGGAAGAGGGTTCTGCAAGTATCACTTTCCATCCTGGAGCTGTGACACAAACGACGTTGTTTACTTCTTCGTTATGGAATCCCAGGGTCCTCTCTCCTCCTCTTCACAGTAACGAGGCATTGGTAAGCAATGTGATTGATCTGTCTCTTGACAATCCACCAGACCTGAAGTCCACTCGGGATGTTACAGGGGGAATTACAGTGGCCCTATTACACAGTGCATGCGAACTCAAGGGATACGAACTGGTCATTAAACAGTTGGTTGATCCTGATAATGAAGAATGGAAGGATTTGAAGACCCACAGCGTTTGGAATTTTTCAGGTATTTTACGCACTTAGATTAACAATTACTATACATGCATTGTAGATACGTTTACTTTGTACTTATTGAAGTGCAAGAGTATACAGCATGTAGGTTTTGGCTTGGAACAGATAAAACTCTTCTTCATAGAAATCTTCATAGCCAGAAATTTCTGACAACATGGCCGTCAACATGGCCGCAAGCATGCGCAAAGCACGCAAACACCAATTAAATATGGCGGCGAAACATGAAGAGAATGAGGGAGAAATTTTAAACTTTTTTGCTTTTTGTTGATGCCGCTTAAATTGCAACTTTTCCCAGCTCAAAAATTGGTAAGGCATTATTCCAACTATATTTTTGATCAAAATATAACTCGAAATGGACACAAAATTGTGTAGCAAACCTCTCAAAACAGCTCTTACCTTCGCGCGTTTTTTATTGTGAAGAGAGGACGTTTTCCCAGCATCGCATTCAAATGTTACGATTTTTTTCTCGTAGAAACATTATTCTTCTGTCAAAAATCTACCGATCAAGATACTGCCTTTTTAAGAAGAAAATCAGGCTTTTGCTGGTGGGGCTTCGACAAAACGTTGATCCCCCGTTTACTGATCCCTCATTGATTGCGCTACTGATCCCCCTACTGATCCCCTCTAAAATTCAATGGAAAAAGTAAATAAACAAAATAAAAAGTGATTTGAGGCTGAATCAAATTCAAGGATAAATTCTAGGTTACCTCAGAGTTCAAAGATGGCGGAAACTTGGTCCAACGGAGGACCTGCTTTCTGACTCGTTTCACCGTCATTACAAGTACCCCAGTTGTCTTCTGATCTACTACGATAAACGAAATAAATTGAAGTTTCATCAAGTATGTTATCCGTGTTTGCGAAAAGCCACGATATCGGCAACGACAAAGACAGAAAGAAACGGAAACAGTTCGACATAAACATACACGGGGCGACACTGCAACCGGATGTTGATTGGAGCTGATTGGCGTTATTAGAGAGCTTAAGCAACGACGACGGCAACGGCAATGAAAACGTCATTTGAAAATGTAACTTCTTGTTATCGTAACTCTTTCGTGATTATTCCAACTTCTTTAACTTGTAAAATGTGGGCGAACTATCCGGGAGCTAAATTAGCAAAAACGGCCTTGAAGTTGGGAAAAAGAAAGAAGAGTTCACCGTCATACGCTCACGTTCTCCACAAAACCTAAAATTTGGTCATTTCACGTTGTTGTTTTGCAGAGGACGGCAAAGAAATGTACCAAAATGTAAAACGCACGCGCAGAGCAATTGTTTTTCCTCATTAAGCCTATTGTTTTGTGACGTTCTCGTTGCCGTCGCCGTCGTCGTTGCTTAAGCTCTCTATTTTTACAGTCTCTATTTTTACAGAACGACTTCCGGCGGTTTGTTATGTCGCTTGCTTGACGCTTGTGTTTATCTTCCAGCCGTCTTCGTTTCTTTCTGTCTTCGTTGTTGTCGTTGTTGTGGCTTTTCGCAGAAACGTGAAGGATAACATACTTGATGATGCTTGAATTTATTTATTTATCGTAGAAGACAACTGGGGTAGGTCCTCCGTCGGACCAAGTTTCCGCCATCTTTGAACTCTAAGGTAAGCCAGAATTTATCCTTGAACTTGAGTCAGCCTCAAATAATTTTTTATTTTGTTGATTTACTTTTTCCAGTGAATTTTATAGGGGATCAGTAAACGGGGCATCAGTGTTTTGTCGAAGCTCTTGCTGGTGCGATATTTGAAGAAATAGAGCCATTACTGAAGCAAAAATGTCCATGAAACGGTTTGTTTTCCTTCTAGTCGGCAGCTCTTCGGCAGCCATTTTGTGACAAGTCGTTTCCTTTGGTCAGCTGTATTCCCTGCTAAGACGGTAGTTACTTGATATATGATGAACAAGCTGGATTTCGAAAAATTGAATGAACTTGGAAGGAAGTGTCGAAGGAATTACAGGAAAATATTCACATATCCCAAGTCTGATGTAAAACCAATTAAATCATTTCAAACTTGGTAAATTTTATTTGTTTGGATAAAGTTCCTTCTTGTCGATTAATTCCTTAAAATTAGCGGAGCTAAGAGCATTTAAAGAACGATAATAGCCTTTACTTGTCTGTCCGCCATGTTGAATATCAAAATATACGCGCCCGCCATTCAATCCGCTGACTGTCTTGGATTTCTGGCTATCCCTTTGCCAGCCATTACCGTAAGAGCTCTATTAACCCCCTGGAGGGCTTATTTACTTTCAGGCCTCTTTAACGGGGGCTTAATAGAGAGGGGGTGGGGGGAGGGGGCTTATTTCAAATCTTCAACACGCCGTTTTTGCCTTAAAATAGTTTTTGTACATAACTCAAACAACTGCAGTGAAACTTTAGTATCTAATACAGATCAGAAAACAGTATTATGTGTTTGAGTGTATATTTGTTTAACAGGAAACCAACTGGGCCGCATGGAGTGGATTTCGTTAGAGGGAATAGGAGCGACTAATTACAGACAGACAGACAGACAGACAGACATGTTTTTATTTGGAGTCTTATACAATATATAGTACATCGACTACGCAATCCAAATAACTAAAAGTTACAAAAAACAAAAATTGTTATTTAATTAATTATTAATTAAGTTGTTAATTGATTAATTCCTAGAGTATTTACTTTTTGCCGTCTTCCTCTATCCTTTTTTCAAAGCATTCGAATATATGTTTTGCTATTAACTTTTGTATTTGAGCATTTCCGCTAGGGGGGTTTATTAGAAACATGAATATTTTATTAGGCGACATTCTGCTTATTTTTATTCCACATTCTTTTTCCAAATAATTAAGTAGCGAACGTCTTTTTTCCTGGTAAGCAGGGCATATATTTAGAAAATGGTATTCGTCCTCCATTTCTATTTTACAAATTGGGCAAATTCTTTCTGCAGGTTTCTTGAATGGTCTCGAATAACGTCCTGTCTCTATGGCTAATTTGTGGTTGCTAAGTCGCAGTTTTGTTAGAGCTATTCTGTGTCGTATATTGGTAACCTGATATAGGTAGTCTTCACATTTGTAATTGTCTATCGTTTTGAATAACCGGTAGGTTCTCATTTTGTTGCTTTGGTTAGCATCTTTTCTGATGTCGTTATTTATTTCACTTAGCCATCTTTGTAGTTCAATATCCTTAAGTCGTTGCCTGATCATGTTTACAATTCCTATGCCTGCATAGCGTGCTTTCATCCAGAGTTCTCCTAATCCTATCTGTTCCAACAAGTTTTTTATTTTTTTGCTCAAGAAAGTCTTATTTTCGTTCCATTTAATATCATTGTATGCTATTTGGGATAATTTATTTTCATTTTTGGTTAAGGTTAACCAGAACTTAAAGTTCCTACATTGGGCTTCAATTATCATTGGGAACCTTCCTGTCTCAGCCCTGCACGCATTGTTATTGCAGTATTTATTAACTCCCAGCAACCACTTTAGGAATTTATTTTGAACTAATTCTACTGGATCCTTTTCTAATTTCCCATTGCAATCAATCCCCCACACTTCACTCGCATAAAAGAGTATGGGAGATATCAGTGCATCAAATAACTTCATCGTTAATTTTATATTTTCTCTGAAGTGGTCTCCCATCTCTTTTCGTAATTTATAGAGTGCTTTAAGTGCAACTTTCTTCAACTCTTGCCTAGCGAGATTAAAGTTTCCAAAAGGACTCATTATGAGTCCAAGATATTTATAGGATTTGACATTCTCCAGTTCATCAGCCCCATATCTGAACAAGTAATTGTTTAAAGACTTACCACAGTTATTAAAAATCATAATTTTCGTCTTGTCTAAATTTACACTTAAATCGGAATTTTTGCAAAAAGATTCCAGCTTATTAAGGTTTATTTGAAGGCTTTTTGCTGATCTAGAGAAGATCACTAGATCGTCCGCATATAAGAAACAATTGATAGACTTATCACCTAGCGTAATGTCGGTTGGACTCGCCGTATTTAGGAATTTTGGTAGATCACTCAGATAGAAATTAAAAAGAGTAGGTGACAACATGCAACCTTGCTTTACCCCGGCAAAACAGGGAAATGATTCGGTTAAATTGTTATCAATTTTAATTGCCGAGTTATCATTTGAGTACATGGATATTAAAACGTCTAGGAAACGTCCTTGAATGCCTTCTTTTCTCAGTTTGTCGAATAGTTTTTGTCGGGGTATACAGTCAAAGGCTTTTCTAAAGTCGACAAAGCATGAAAAGAGTAAATTTCGGTGCTTCTGTGGTTTAGATTTCACGTACTTATCAATAAGCATTTTTAATGTGAAGATGCTATCAACTGTGCCGTGCATTTTTCTGAAACCTCCTTGTTCAGCTTTCAAAATTCCTTTTTGAACCATGAAGTCGTACAGTCGATTGTTAAGTATTGATGTAAAGAGCTTGCCTAACGCAGAAAGCAAAGTGATACCTCGGTAATTTTCGACTTTGGATCGATCATCCTTTTTGTGAATAGGTACAATGAGGCCAAAACTCCAAAGAGTAGGGTATTTGCCAGTATCTAAGATTCGATTAAATAAGTTTATTAAATGCCCTTTAATGTCGTCCTTTCCGATTTTTATTACTTCATTTAATATATTATCGATACCTGGAGATTTGTTTGCCTTCAGTTTGGTAATTGCAGCTTCAAGCTCTTCATCAGTTATTGGATAATCAAGTGGGCCTTCCACTCTTTCGTTGCTGTGGGTTTCCATATTCGTCTCCAGATTTAGTATATTATTTAAAGGGGTCGCATTCTGTTGCTTAAAGTATTTATAAAACTGTTCCGTACTCACTGTCTCAGCTCTATGTGTTTTTCTTTTTCCTAAACTAAAGATTTGTCCGATTTGTCGCCAGGTCTCTTTAGAGTTCTTCAAATCGATATTAGACATGCCTTTACTGATATACTCCCGTTTCTTCCGTCTACAAGTTTGTTTGAACCTCTTCTTTTTGTCGCGCAATAGTTGTCTAAGTTCTGAATTATTAACGTTTTTAGAAATTTTCTTCCCGAGGGATTGCAAGTTTTCTTTTTCTGTTTCGCATTCTTGATCAAACCATTTGTTTTGTGATTTGCATTTAATTTTGCTGCCTCTTGCTTTCAATCCAGCTTCTTTGCATGCTTCCACCAAAGTTTCACTTATTAATTCAGACGCAGTATCGATGTTATCATGTTTTACGGCTGCTTTTAACCTGGATTGAACTGTTTGCGATTTGAGACCATCCTTAAGTCTGTCCTTAGACTTGATATTCCAGAAAAGCCTATTATATTCGGTTAGGATGAGTTCGGCTGATGTTTCAAGCGAGTCTCGGTTAACAAAGTTAGCTTTTATCGCGAATGATAGGTGACAGTGATCCGATAAATGTGGCATTAGTGGATTAACAATAAGATATTGCACATTCCTTAGCATACTTTTTGATCCTATGACATAATCAACAACACTGCTACCGTTATAATGAAAGCAGGTCTTTTTACCTTCCATGTCACCAACAATTCTTCCATTAAAGATTCGTAAATTTAACGCTGTGCATGTTTCTAACAAATTTCTCCCCCTAGCGTTCACGGTACCTGAATCTTGTGACCGTCTTACGCATTGTTCGTCATTCTCATAGTCCTCAGGGACATTCAGGAAAGTGCTGTCATCCTCCAAGACCGTTTCCTGAATGTCACCCGTTCGTGCATTATAATCACCCTGAACAATTATGTCACCCTTTTGTGAAAGTAAAAACATTTCTTCTTCTAATTCCCCAATTAAATCTTCGCTGCTATTTCTTTCATAATTCGGTGGGCTTAAATAAACTGTTCCTAGGTATATATCCTTTTGAAAGTTAAAGTAAGTTTTATCAAGTTTACACCATATTATGTTCTTGTTTTCAGACGGGATGTAGCTGACTCCTTTAGCGAGATTTTGATTTATATATACAGATAGTCCCCCGGAAGATCGGTTTCCCGATTGATTCCTACACTTAATAAAATGTTTAAATTTACTTATATTCATCTCTGATTCATAAGTTGCATGTGTTTCAACAAGTGCAAAAATGTCATGCTTGTTAATTACGCCTAAGAAATCGTCTGTTTTTAGTTTATTTCCTAGAATGCTACTGTTAAAACCATTCAAATTCCAGAACCCTATTCGCACATGACGTGACACACGGAATGGGAAAAGAAAATGGAGAGGGATTACTTATCTCATCATTAGCATCTCGCTCTCTCTTAAATACTCTGCAATTACAAAATCTCATGTTCCGAAGGGGGGGGAGCTTATTACAAAAACCGACTTCCAAACGGGGGGCTTATTAGAGAGGGGGTTTAATAGAGACGGGGGGCTTAGTAGAGCTTTTACGGTATTTAGAGGGAACTTACGGAATATCCCAGGGAACTTGCGTTCCACATAACAGCAATATTATTGGACACTAAAATTTCAAGACGGTTTAAGTGGCTTTATTCTTCGTAACAAAAAGTGAAAATTATATCATAACAATTAAGTCGATAACTGTTTTAATTGAAATTAGGATCTCCTAATTGGCTCATCAATTTTGCTGAAGCTTCATGCCCAGTAACACGTTACTCCTGCTTTGCTGTCATCTGGCGTCTTAAGTCCTTCCAGTTCTCCAAGCACACCTCAGTGGCCCCTGAATTTACCTGTATACTGCCAGACTATCCAGACGTTAGTGTTACCATTCCAAGTAATTCATTTCCGGCCACTGAAGACTTCTGCTTGACAATAAAGGTATATACAGAACTTATGTTGGAAACTAAACTGTGCTGTACGTTAGAGGCCAGAAATGATATTATAAAATCACTAGTAAACGAAATAAACGAGAGACTATTAAATTCAGTAGACTGAAATGTACGATGAGAGATTGGCACAATCTCATGGCAACGCTTACATTCTGTTTTTACATTTGACCTGTTTTTCCATATGGACATAATAATTTACCGTATTGACTAGAACTGACATTGCTTTATTTCCTTTGACCCTTCTCAAGGTGCATGAATTCCGAAGCAGTGAAGTTGAAAAGGAAAGACTTTTAGTTGGTCCAGTCCTACAGATATCGTGCTCCCCGAATATTATACTTTCGGAGGCTGCGACAATCAAAATCCCTCTGTCGCTGCATGAAGACAAGCGGTTATTGGACACAGACCTGTCCTCTGGTCATCTGAGAATATTACACTACTCACGGCGTACAAAAGAAGACTCACCGACATGGACTGAAATAACCGATACTTTAGAGACAAAGGCGACTGGTACAGATGGAATCGTGACATTCCAAGTCAAGCATTTTTGTAGGCAAGTAAACTTATAGACTGTTTTTCCGCCAGAGTGTGACTTAAAATCTAAAACGTTTCTGGCCCACGGATGGTGCTCGCGCTTTTGACGTTCTCGGACCAAAGAAAAGTGAAGAATTAACAAAGATATCTGTCCATAACAGCAAATTTGAATGACACTCTTTTGGGGGCAGTGGGCACAGCTTTTGTGTGATTGTGGTTGTTGTTGTTGCTGCTTTTAACCCTTCAAAAATTTTGTTTTTGTTTTTGTTTGTAGGTGCTCGATAACTTTAGTTATTCTGTATATGAAAAGAATTGCCTATATCAGATCACCAGCAGCGCTTTCCAGCTTCTTGAATAGTTTAATAGTGGTGGCACCCAGTTAAAAGTTCTTTTGCAATTTCGGCGTTGCCCTTGTGATCGCGATGATGTTGAAAGTAAGGAAAAATAGGCGAGGCCAGTTAATTTTCATTACGATCGAAGATACACAATCCATGCTGATTCAAACTAGCTTACTCGGCGATAGTGACCTATCGTACCTTTACTGCTGTGGCCCAGTAACCGCTCTCAGCTTGAATTCTCTGGCCACGGTGGCCCACCACTGTTTCCTAAGTGGTCAGTTGTTAATCTACCAGCAGATTTGAATGGACAATTGCTCTGATGTTCTCAAAAACACCTTCTTTCGATTTGAATATTACGCACAACAAGGAATGTCAGAATCATACATATAATTAATACATATTCAAGGTTAATTTTCGTTTGCTTTATATCTCACCGCTTTACCTTGGTAGTTCGTAAGATATATAGCTGAAATTGTAAGATTATTTAAGGGATTTAATAGTTCTTGCTCTTCATTCATTTCTAGGTTTGTGCCTGTGATGGATTTTGTAAGACTACCTTTTGCCACAGTAAAAGATCTTGTCTCTTATCTGTACAGAAGAGTCATGTCACTGTGGGCAGGATTTAAAGCGTGTTTATGCCGAGATGCCGAACCTGACAAGTATCTGTTGAAGTTGGTCTGTTATCCAATTCACTTGGAGAATCAAGTCAAGGATCTTTCTTCAAAATACTTTGTGCTTTTTGAAGGAGAGGACACATCATCAGTACCGCTGTGTGGACAAGATAAGATGTCCGTGAATCTTTCAGAATCATTCAGTGTGAAGAAAGAAGATATTGAGACATTTTCTGTGGTGTAAGAGCTTACAAGATTTAACTGCCATATAAACTGAATAACATTCGCGTTAGTTGGTTGAGTTGTGACTGAAAATCTCTGCGACTCAGTAATTCAGTCGGTCTTTTGATAAAAAGCTTATTTCTTAATCACACAGCAACTTTCCATTTACTTGTTGCCACAGCAACAACAACGACAACAACAACAACAGTGGTAGCAAAAGCTACAGCACGGGAAAAGGAATTCCGGGGAAGGAGCCGCGCGACAATCAAATACATTCCAATTAATTAAGAACACTTTAACCTTATCTAGAGTCGATTAGACATATATTAAAATATATTAGTATATACCACACAAGTGAATAGTGCTTTTCGCGCGCTCTGATTGGTTAACTCGGAGGTGATTAGCAAGTGCTATTCACCTCCGAGCAGCCAGCGCGCGAGAGTTTACAATTTCAGACCGCTTTTCGGTATATTGTCACACATAAAGTAATGTTTTGGTCCTCTAATTATTCGGCTTGTGTGGTATATACTAAAACAATTATTCACCGAAGTGTCGCGGCTCGGTAAATATCCACCACTATTCACCGACACTGAGGAAAATAATCGTTAATTATTATCACAGAGTAAAGCTTTCAAGAAAAATGAAATGTAAGAGGTAAAACGAGTAATGAGAACAGAAGACATTCATCTTGTGTTTATGGTGGTCTTATCAGCACAATTCAGTTCTTGTTGTAAGTAAAACTTCTAGTAGCGCCTAGTTCTACAAGACACACATAATTTTCTTTCATACCGACCGGTTAGCTCAGTGGTAGAGCACCGGACTACCGTGCGGGAGGTCGCGGGTTCAAACCCCGGCCGGACCAACACTCAGGGTCTTTGATAATTGAGGAGAAAGTGCTGCCTTTGTAATGACATCTACATACGGTTAGACTTTCTAGTCTTCTCGGATAAGGACGATAAACCATAGGCCCCGTCTCACAACTCTTCATAATTCTCTGATTCTGTGGGATGTAAAAGAACCACTAGGGACGTAACAAAACTCTGGCAGTGACCACCCCTCGTGTCTGTCTTAATTTGATATTGATATTACGGGGGCACTCATAACTCAACTTCATTAATTGTAAACTGCGTTATAGGCAGTCTGGCAAAAGTCCCCCGGCCAGTGTTGTAAAGCGCCTAGAACAGCTAGTGACATAGGCACTATATAAATAGAGTTTATTAATATTATTATTATTATTATTATTATTATTATTATTATTATTCTCTTTGGCAAACATATGAGCACGAAGTGAGTGATTGCATTTCAGGTTGTGTGATCGCCTCTTTCTTTGTTTGTTAAAGGTTTCTGGAAAATTGGCCAAATCAGAGCAGCTTACGTGTGAGCAAAGTAAAATTTAGAGACCTGAACGTAAAAATCTTTCAGCGGTCGAAAGGCGAGGAGGCAACAGAAGTATGCACACTGTTTCTCATCCCAAGATCTCCAGTTCAGGTGAGTGTATTTATGTTGAATTCAATAGATGATCTTGTCTCGCAAGAGACTGTACCGTGTATAAATATCCAGCCGTTAGGAAAACCTGCAAATACTTGGGGGTAATTACCGTGCCATCCACAGCAACGGAAGATCGGAGAATATTTCGCTCGTACTGTTACCCTGGGTGCCAGAGGTTTTATTTTTCTTAGCAAGGCCAGCGGTTAACCCGGTAAACGCAAAGCGAACGGGGATAAGAAAAATAAGAACCTCTGGTCACGGCAGTTGAGAACCTCACTTCTATGCAATTTCGAAATAAGATATATCGGTAAACCGGTTTCCTACAGTGTTTGTTTGTTGTCATAATTTGACATGACGTGTCACCGCCGTGAGATCGTGACTAAAACACCACACGAGTATTACGAGTAACATACGAGAACATACGAGTGACATACGAGTACATACGAGAACATACGAGTGACATACGGGTACATACAGATACATACGAGTAACACACAAGTAAAATACGCTCAAATGTGGGTAATACGCATGAAATTTAAAAGGTAAAAAGCAAGAAATTGGATCTTACTCCGAAATCTTTGTGATCTGTGTGATGGGGAAGGGGGGAGGGAAGGGGGAGGGGGGGCTTGATGGGATTCTCAGTTGTCAAGAAATTGGATCTTTCTCCGAAATCTTTGGTTTTTTATTGCTCGGTGTATTTATTAATGCAAGGGTGTAGTGTGGGGAGAAAGCAGCATTTGAGGGTGTGTGTATTTGCGTGTGTGGTGGGAGTGGGGGAGGGGGAATGGGGTCAGATTGTTCAGAGAAAACATGTTTACATTTACAAGTTTCTAGTTTTCGTACTAGTTTCAGTCCTCTTGGCTTTTGGCCGAGCGTAATCTATCCAGTCAGCGAGCCCAACAATCCGGAAATTTTAGGCAAATGGTAAACAACACGTACCGTTCCTTCTGAACGAAAAGTCCTAACCGAAATTTCAGGACTTTTTATAAACGGTTAAAGTGTCTATATCGTCTTCTATTTTTTTTGTGGTTCTGGTATATACATAAGGAGTAGATAGCTGTTCAAAATTTTTTTTCGAATTCCGCAGTGGTTTCGTCCTGAAATCGTCGTTCAAACTTCCCGCTTGAGCCACGCCCATCAAACTTGACCGAGCTAGTAAGGGGCGTAGGTCTATTCCTGATCTGACGTCACAAACTGACTTGCACCTCATTAAGTCTTTGTAAACATGCGTGCAAAGAAGTTTGTGACGTCAGATCAGGAATATACCCATGCCCCTTACTAGCTCGGTCAAGTTTGATGGGCGTGGCTCAAGATGGAAAATTGAACGACGATTTCAGGGCAGAAACACGGCGGAATGCGAAAAAACCTTTTTGAACAGCTATCTAATCCTTATGTACATATCAGAACCACCAAAAACCAGTAGACAATACAGACACTTTAACAACCCTGTAGATATCCCAGTCGAAGCTGTATCACCCTCCCTCCCCACCCCTCCCATCACACACCCTCAAATGCTAATTTGTGCCCACACTACACCCTTGAATTAATAAATACACCAAGCTGTATCACCCTCCCCCCAACCCCTCCCAACATACACACACCCTCAAATGCTAATTTGTGCCCACACTACACCCTTGAATTAATAAATACACCAAGCTGTATCACCCTCCCCCCAACCCCTCCCAACATACACACACCCTCAAATGCTAATTTCTGCCCACACTACACCCTTGAATTAATAAATACACCAAGCTGTATCACCCTCCCTCCCCCACCCCTCCCATCACACACCCTCAAATGCTAATTTCTGCGCACACTACACCCTTGAATTAATAAATACACCAAGCTGTATCACCCTCCCTCCCCCACCCCTCCCATCACACACCCTCAAATGCTAATTTCTGCCCACACTACACACTTGAATTAATAAATACACCAAGCTGTATCACCCTCCCTCCCCCACCCCTCCCATCACACACCCTCAAATGCTAATTTCTGCCCACACTACACCCTTGAATTAATAAATACACCAAACTGTATCACCCTCCCTCCCCCACCCCTCCCATCACACACCCTCAAATGCTAATTTCTGCGCACACTACACCCTTGAATTAATAAATACACCAAGCTGTATCACCCTCCCTCCCCCACCCCTCCCATCACACACCCTCAAATGCTAATTTCTGCCCACACTACACCCTTAAATTAATAAATACACCAAGCTGTATCACCCTCCCTCCCCCACCCCTCCCATCACACACCCTCAAATGCTAATTTCTGCCCACACTACACCCTTGAATTAATAAATACACCAAACTGTATCACCCTCCCTCCCCCACCCCTCCCATCACACACCCTCAAATGCTAATTTCTGCCCACACTACACCCTTGAATTAATAAATACACCAAACTGTATCACCCTCCCTCCCCCACCCCTCCCATCACACACCCTCAAATGCTAATTTCTGTTCACACTACACCCTTGAATTAATAAATACACCAAGCTGTATCACCCTCCCTCCCCCACCCCTCCCATCACACACCGTAAAATGCTAATTTCTGCCCACACTACACCCTTAAATTAATAAATACACCAAGCTGTATCACCCTCCCCCCCACCCCTCCAATCACACACCCTCAAATGCTAATTTCTGCCCACACTTCACCCTTGAATTAATAAATACACCAAACTGTATCACCCTCCCCCCCCACCCCTCCCATCACACACCCTCAAATGCTAATTTCTGCCCACACTACACCCTTGAATTAATAAATACACCAAACTGTATCACCCTCCCTCCCCCACCCCTCCCATCACACACCCTCAAATGCTAATTTCTGCCCACACTTCACCCTTGAATTAATAAATACACCAAGCTGTATCACCCTCCCTCCCCCACCCCTCCCATCACACACCGTAAAATGCTAATTTCTGCCCACACTACACCCTTAAATTAATAAATACACCAAGCTGTATCACCCCCCCCCCACCCCTCCCATCACACACCCTCAAATGCTAATTTCTGCCCACACTACACCCTTGAATTAATAAATACACCAAGCTGTATCACCCTCCCTCCCCCACCCCTCCCATCACACACCGTAAAATGCTAATTTCTGCCCACACTACACCCTTAAATTAATAAATACACCAAGCTGTATCACCCTCCCCCCCCACCCCTCCCATCACACACCCTCAAATGCTAATTCCTGCCCACACTTCACCCTTGAATTAATAAATACACCAAGCTGTATCACCCTCCCCCCCCACCCCTCCCATCACACACCCTCAAATGCTAATTCCTGCCCACACTTCACCCTTGAATTAATAAATACACCAAGCTGTATCACCCTCCCCCCCCACCCCTCCCATCACACACCCTCAAATGCTAATTCCTGCCCACACTTCACCCTTGAATTAATAAATACACCAAGCTGTATCACCCTCCCCCCCCACCCCTCCCATCACACACCCTCAAATGCTAATTCCTGCCCACACTTCACCCTTGAATTAATAAATACACCAAGCTGTATCACCCTCCCCCCCCACCCCTCCCATCACACACCCTCAAATGCTAATTTCTGCCCACACTACACACTTGAATTAATAAATACACCAAGCTGTATCACCCTCCCTCCCCCACCCCTCCCATCACACACCCTCAAATGCTAATTTCTGCCCACACTTCACCCTTGAATTAATAAATACACCAAGCTGTATCACCCTCCCTCCCCCACCCCTCCCATCACACACCCTCAAATGCTAATTTCTGCCCACACTACACCCTTGAATTAATAAATACACCAAGCTGTATCACTCTCCCCCCCACCCCTCCCATCACACACCCTCAAATGCTAATTTCTGCCCACACTTCACCCTTGAATTAATAAATACACCAAGCTGTATCACCCTCCCTCCCCCACCCCTCCCATCACACACCCTCAAATGCTAATTTCTGCCCACACTACACCCTTGAATTAATAAATACACCAAGCTGTATCACCTTCCCCCCCCACCCCTCCCATTACACACCCTCAAATGCTAATTTCTGCCCACACTACACACTTGAATTAATAAATACACCAAGCTGTATCACCATCCCTTTCCCTCCCCTCCCATCACACACCCTCAAATGCTAATTTCTGCCCACACTACACACTTGAATTAATAAATACACCAAGCTGTATCAGCATCCCTTTCCCACCCCTCCCATCACACACCCTCAAATGCTAATTTCTGCCCACACTACACACTTGAATTAATAAATACACCAAGCTGTATCACCCTCCCCCCCCACCCCTCCCATCACACACCCTCAAATGCTAATTTCTGCCCACACTACACACTTGAATTAATAAATACACCAAGCTGTATCACCCTCCCTCCCCACCCCTCCCATCACACACACCCTCAAATGCTAATTTCTGCCCACACTACACCGTTGAATTAATAAATACACCAAGCTGTATCTCCCTCCCTCCCCCACCCCTCCCATCACACACCCTCAAATGCTAATTTCTGCCCACACTACACCCTTGAATTAATAAATACACCAAGCTGTATCACCCTCCCTCCCCCACCCCTCCCATCACACACCCTCAAATGCTAATTTCTGCCCACACTACACCCTTGAATTAATAAATACACCAAGCTGTATCTCCCTCCCTCCCCCACCCCTCCCATCACACACCCTCAAATGCTAATTTCTGCCCACACTACACCCTTGAATTAATAAACACAGCAAACTGTATCACCCTCTCTCCCCCACCCCTCCCATCACACACCCTCAAATGCTAATTTCTGCCCACACTACACCCTTGAATTAATAAATACACCAAGCTGTATCACCCTCCCTCCCCCACCCCTCCCTTCACACACCCTCAAATGCTAATTTCTGCCCAGACTACACCCTTGAATTAATAAATACACCAAGCTGTATCACCCTCTCTCCCCCACCCCTCCCATCACACACCCTCAAATGCTAATTTCTGCCCACAATACACACTTGAATTAATAAATACACCAAGCTGTATCACTCTACCCCCCCAACCCCTCCCATCACACACCCTCAAATGCTAATTTCTGTTCACACTACACCCTTGAATTAATAAATACACCAAGCTGTATCACTCTCCCCCCCACCCCTCCCATCACACACCCTCAAATGCTAATTTCTGCCCACACTACACCCTTGAATTAATAAATACACCAAGCTTTATCACCTTCCCTCCCCCACCCCTCCCATCACACACCCTCAAATGCTAATTTCTGCCCACACTACACCCTTGAATTAATAAATACACCAAGCTGTATCACCTTCCCTCCCCCACCCCTCCCATCACACACCCTCAAATGCTAATTTCTGCCCACACTACACCCCTGAATTAATAAATATACCAAGCTGTATCACTCTCCCCTCCCCACCCCTCCCATCACACACCCTCAAATGCTAATTTCTGCCCACACTACACACTTGAATTAATAAATACACCAAGCTGTATCACCCTCCCTCCCCCACCCCTCCCATCACACACCCTCAAATGCTAATTCCTGCCCACACTTCACCCTTGAATTAATAAATACACCAAGCTGTATCACTCTCCCCTCCCCACCCCTCCCATCACACACCCTCAAATGCTAATTTCTGCCCACACTACACCCTTGAATTAATAAATACACCAAGCTGTATCACCCTCCCTCCCCCACCCCTCCCATCACACACCCTCAAATGCTAATTTCTGCCCATACTACACCCCTGAATTAATAAATACACCAAGCTGTATCACCCTCCCTCCCCCACCCCTCCCATCACACACCCTCAAATGCTAATTTCTGCCCATACTACACCCCTGAATTAATAAATACACCAAGCTGTATCACTCTCCCCTCCCCACCCCTCCCATCACACACCCTCAAATGCTAATTTCTGCCCACACTACACCCCTGAATTAATAAATACACCAAGCTGTATCACCCTCCCTCCCCCACCCCTCCCATCACACACCCTCAAATGCTAATTTCTGCGCACACTACACCCTTGAATTAATAAATACACCAAGCTGTATCACCCTCCCTCCCCACCCCTCCCATCACACACACCCTCAAATGCTAATTTCTGCCCACACTACACCGTTGAATTAATAAATACACCAAGCTGTATCTCCCTCCCTCCCCCACCCCTCCCATCACACACCCTCAAATGCTAATTTCTGCGCACACTACACCCTTGAATTAATAAATACACCAAGCTGTATCACCCTCCCTCCCCCACCCCTCCCTTCACACACCCTCAAATGCTAATTTCTGCCCAGACTACACCCTTGAATTAATAAATACACCAAGCTGTATCACCCTCTCTCCCCCACCCCTCCCATCACACACCCTCAAATGCTAATTTCTGCCCACACTACACACTTGAATTAATAAATACACCAAGCTGTATCACTCTCCCCCCCCCACCCCTCCCATCACACACCCTCAAATGCTAATTTCTGTTCACACTACACCCTTGAATTAATAAATACACGAAGCTGTATCACTCTCCCCCCCACCCCTCCCATCACACACCCTCAAATGCTAATTTCTGTTCACACTACACCCTTGAATTAATAAATACACCAAGCTTTATCACCTTCCCTCCCCCACCCCTCCCATCACACACCCTCAAATGCTAATTTCTGCCCACACTACACCCCTGAATTAATAAATACACCAAGCTGTATCACTCTCCCCTCCCCACCCCTCCCATCACACACCCTCAAATGCTAATTTCTGCCCACACTACACACTTGAATTAATAAATACACCAAGCTGTATCACCCTCCCTCCCCCACCCCTCCCATCACACACCCTCAAATGCTAATTTCTGCCCATACTACACACTTGAATTAATAAATACACCAAGCTGTATCACCCTCCCTCCCCCACCCCTCCCATCACACACCCTCAAATGCTAATTTCTGCCCACACTACACACTTGAATTAATAAATACACCAAGCTGTATCACCCTCCCTCCCCCACCCCTCCCATCACACACCCTCAAATGCTAATTTCTGCCCACACTACACACTTGAATTAATAAATACACCAAGCTGTATCACCCTCCCTCCCCCACCCCTCCCATCACACACCGTAAAATGCTAATTTCTGCCCACACTACACCCTTGAATTAATAAATACACCAAGCTGTATCACCCTCCCTCCCCCACCCCTCCCATCACACACCCTCAAATGCTAATTTCTGTTCACACTACACCCTTAAATTAATAAATACACCAAGCTGTATCACCCTCCCTCCCCCACCCCTCCCATCACACACCCTCAAATGCTAATTTCTGCCCACACTACACACTTGAATTAATAAATACACCAAGCTGTATCACCATCCCTTTCCCTCCCCTCCCATCACACACCCTCAAATGCTAATTTCTGCCCACACTACACACTTGAATTAATAAATACACCAAGCTGTATCACCCTCCCTCACCCACCCCTCCCATCACACACCCTCAAATGCTAATTTCTGCCCACACTACACACTTGAATTAATAAATACACCAAGCTGTATCACCATCCCTTTCCCTCCCCTCCCATCACACACCCTCAAATGCTAATTTCTGCCCACACTACACCCTTGAATTAATAAATACACCAAGCTGTATCACCCTCCCACACCCTCAAATGCTAATTTCTTCCCACACTTTACCCTTGAATTAATAAATACACCCTACTGTATTAAAACAAATCAAAGATTTCGGAGACCGATCCAACTTCTTGCATTTTACTTTGTAAATTTCATGCCTATTACCCACATTTGACTGTATGTTACCTGTGTGTTCCTCGTATGTATTCGTAAGTTACCGGTGTGTTACTCGTATGTATCTGTATGTACCCGTATGTCACACTTATGTACTCGTATGTACTGGTATGTACTGGTATGTTACTCGTGTGTTACTCGTAGTACTCGTATGGTGTTTTAGTCATGATCGCCGCCGTGATGCCTAAATGCGCTTGCTTGTGTCTCGTGTAAATAGCGAAATTCGTATCTGGTAGGTTCAATTTCTTCGACATTGTCTGCGCGAGACAAACAAAGATACTGGCTACGATCGAAGTTGTACCCTGGGTGCCAGAGGTCACCACACATTGAAACAATCACATCAAGGGCAAACAAGAGGCTACAATTAGCCTAAACCCGGGCTTGCAAAAAACAGTATTGTATCCCTAACTTAGTGCTAAACAAAAGAATAGAGGGAAGTCTGTCTTTCTTACATCGGACGCATTGCCGTGTTTAGCTTGTGTTGGAGTCTATTTCTTTAGACCCATATCAACATATATTCCTCTAAAATACAGCTCAACCATTGAGAACAGTAACTATAACACTTGTAAAAAATAGTTCTAAAAGAACAAGAAAAAGAGAAACAGAAAAATAAAGCCCGTGATATATACCACTAAAAGACATCAAACCCGGGTTAGCTGTGTCACAGGCAAGAACAGTGACCTTTAGGCCACAGAGGTTTATCGTTTTGCAGGGTGATAAAAATAGTGTATTGATTCCAAAAAAAAAACTAAGCACACTTGTTTTCGCTTCGATGGATAATTGTTTGAGAAAGGAAACGCTTATCGAACGATGTAGGATTTTTTCGCATAAACGTTAATGGAGTACGTCTCGGTGAAATGTGAGTAGAAAATTAATTAGCAGAGTGAAACTGTTTACAAACACTTCTGCTTTGTCGTCTCATGTTATTATAATCGGCTCCGAAGCACAAGACCTAGAAAACTCAGACCCCCCCCCCCCCCCCCCCCCAAATCTGTAAAAACTCAAACCCCTCATAAACGGCGATAATTCATTTTGCCCACGTTTATTTCACTTTGAAAATTTGTATAGTTATGAGGGGGTCTGAGTTTCCAGTTTGGGGGAGGGGGAGCGGGTCTGAGTATTCTAGGTCTCGTGCCCCGGAGCCGATTATAATAACGTGAAGTGTTTGTTATCTGCGATAAATAGACGGTGTAACATTTCAGCGCACTGAACGGCGATAATTTATTCTGTCCACGTTTATTTGACTTTGAAAATTTGTATAGTTTTGAGGGGGTCTGAGTTTTCCAGATTTTTTTTTTTTTTGGGGGGGGGGGGGGTCTGAGTTTTCTAGGTCTGAGGTCTGAGTTTTCTAGGTCTGAGTTCTCCAGACACCCGATACGGGGAACACGGCGGCAATCCATCTGGAGTTAAATTTTGGTCATGTTAAAAGCTTTCTTCTCGCTGTTGAACTTGCAAACATTCGTATAGACACAGTTGTTCATACTTCAAAGACACAAGGTGAATCGACGTTTTCCGATACGTGACAACAGGCATCATTCTTGCTGTTGATATGAGATTTACACTTCCGAATCACTCGGCCGTGAAAGGTCAAACTCCCTTTGTCTGTAGTCTCTAATTTTTGGCGCTCCCCTCGCGTCGCGTCTCCTCGCAACTTCGCGCGCGCACGTGGCCCCCACAATCCGTCGCCAAAATTAGAGACTACTCGCAATCTCCTGAAGCAGTCCATCTGCCGTTAAGTTTACTCATGTTAAAGCTTTCTTCTCGCCGTTGAACTAGCAATCATTCGCATAGACACTTCTCTTAACATATTGTTTGTTCAGACTTCAAAAGACACAAAGTGAATCGACATTTTCCGATACGTGACAACAGGCATGACTCTGTTAAAAATAGTTAGCGCTTGCGCAGAAACGCCGGAAGTGCCATTTGTGGATGATACTCGACGACGAAAAAGAATTTGAGAACCGTCGGTAGTTCTAGACCCGGGCGCCGCGCGAGACGCGCGCAGCCCGGGTAATAAGGTCTTAGGACTTATCAAGCGAAACCTCTGGAACTGTCCAAAGTCAGTGAAAGAAACCGCGTACACGACACTTGTGAGACCGAAACTCCAGTATGCCTGTAGCGCATGGGACCCACACTACCTGAAAGATAAAGCCGGTCTAGAAAGGGTACAGCGGAAAGCAGCCCGTTTTGTCACAGGGAATTACGATCGAACAGAGAGCGTGACGGGAATGCTGCAAGACCTACAGTGGGATACACTTGAAACAATGAGGAGACATGCAATGCTTTCCACTATATACAAAATGTGCCACGGTCTTCTAGATGGGAACTGGGGGGACTATTTGATAACAAACAGAGAAAAGAGAACACGAGGAAGCCACGATTTTAAATGTATTGTGCCAAAAGGGCATAAAGACATTTAAAAATTCTAAAACAATAGCTGAATGAAACAAACTTCCAGAACAACTGTTTCCAGCCAGTCCCTCTGCACTTTTAAAAGCAAGCTCAAATAGTAAAGTTTTTAATAGTTGTTTTTTAATAGTAGTTTTAGCTTTTACTATTTTGGATATTTTAAGTGCAGTTATTTTCTTATTGTTTTAGCGTTGGCGTGATGTCTTCTAGGATTTTTGCCGACAAAATGATATTTAGATTGAGATATATATATTTGTTTTTTCATTTGAAGGAGGAAAATTACTCGACGAAGCAGCGTCAACGAGGCCTTACCTTTCGCGGGTTAACCGCTCCTCTCTAAGAAAAATAAAACCTCTGGCACTCAGGGTATCGAGGTTGTCATGTGTCATCCATTTTGCGCCTGAAACGTCGAAGAGACGAGGAGAAATTAGAAAAGCTCTTCGAGGCACTGATTTTTTTTTAGAAAGAAAGCTTAACAGACGCTTACGGAACAAAAGGAACTAAATGGGGGTGGAAACTCCGCGGAAAGATTAAAAGAGGTGTTACAGAGCTTCGCCGACTATAACTAGTAGTGGTACTGTCAGGAAAAAGTCCGCACTGAAATGTTCACCCCACGCTTGACCGAGATCACTTTTAAGCTACCTTCGTTTATTGCCCGCTGGACTTCAACTTCACAACGACTTAGTTGTCAGGCCAATTCAAGATGGTCGATCGTGGCCTAATGCAAATTAAATATCAAGAACGTTGTTAACAGGACCGCGAACACATCCTCACGCGTGATAATATAAAAACACATCCTCACGCTTGATAAAATGAAGGTAAGCCTCTTCCTGAACTGGTTTCAATTCTAAAATCTCTGAAAATCCACAATTAAGTGCGAATTGTACTGCACCTCTGCCATTTTTGTTTTGCAAGCCTTCCTCACGCTAAAAACCGGTTTTATGGCCACTGGGGTGCATTATCGCCGTTCAACCAATAAAATTGAGTGTTAAATAGATCGTTTTCACTACGAAAACCAATCAGCAACCGAGTTCAATATTTGAAATCATGGAAGTGAGGTTCTCAGCCGTCGTGACCAGAGAGTACACGGCTTCAACGCGTAATTTTCCTCCGTCAAACGAAAAAAAATAACCTCTGCCACCCAGTATATCGTACTGTCTCGTACCACAGAAATCCGAGTGAAGCGTCGGGCTTTTTGTGTACATACATACGACCTTTATTTATACACGATATTGATTCAAAGCTACAAGCTTGTGGTGTCGTGTACAAGAATACAAATTTAAAATAAAATGCTAAAAATTATTAATTATGTGGAAAAAAAATGCCTGTAAGAAGAAATTGCAACTTGTTCCGAGTGACATACAGTTTTATGATCCTGCTGCAGGTATCGTCTCTTGCAATTTTTGAGCACTGGCTTCAAGAAGACCTGCAAAAGCGACAAGAAACGATGGTAGGTGTTGCATGTGCAACAATAACATTATGTGATAAGACGTCCCTAGCTTAAACTAGCAACTTCCTCTGATATAATTTTTATGTATGCTATTTACCGACCTGGAGGTCCGTAGTGGGAAGTTGTGTCCGAGGTCTTGACTATTCGGCCTCGAAAAATACAATTTTTCCCAATACGGATCGAGCCAGGCCAGTAAATACCTTTTGCTTTCTTCGGAAAACTAGTCTGTAGGACTGACCGTCCAAGGGAGGACAAAATCCGTTTGTTACGCGCGCAAACAAACGCAAACGATAGCAAACAAGAAATGACCATAACCTTCAATTTTTTGTTTGTGTTCTGTTTAGGTTCGTTCCACTCGAGGTTCATTGTAGAGGAAGTTCTAAGAAGACTGAATTCAGTATCTTAGGTTCTCCCAAAATCGTTTTTCTTGTGTGTGTGTGTGTGTGTGTGTGTGTGTGTGTGTGTGTGTGTGTGTGTGTGTGTGTGTGTGTGTGTGTCTGATGCCAGACTAGTTGCTGCCTCTTGCCTACATCCGCCGTTAAATAACTTCCAGTGAAGTCGCAATCCGAAACTTGTTCCAGAATAAAAACAATCATAAAATGCGCTCGTTATAGCGGACACCCTCTGTAATAGAGTAATAGCGGGGTGGGAAGGAAAAAATTGCCGTTGCGTGAAATAATGTCTGTTAAGTAAATTAAAATCTCTAATGAAGTGCCACTTATGGAAATGACAGCATTGTTAAACAATGCGGTCCTTCAACTGCCGCGCTGGGCTGAGTTGCTCGAAGCATGGTTAGTGCTAACCATTGGTTAACATGCATTAAAACCTATAGGTTGTTATGGTATTTAACACGCGTTAGCGCTAATCATGCTTCGAGCAACTGGTCCCTGAACAATAAGGAAACGCTGGCTACTCTATGAAGTAATGTTAGATTGGAATACTGTAGAGTTTTCTCGAGCATCTTTTGCAGCCGTTTAGCGTGGAACACGGAAAACAAAAGAAGAAAAAGTCACATAATGCCAAAACATTAATTGTTTGGGTTTGGTTGAGCTACAATGAACGTTTTTCCCCTGCCTCTGTTTTGTTGGTTTTTATTGTGTGTCTGTTTTCTTCTTTTTTTTTTTTTCTGGGGAGAGGGTTAAAATAAAATTTTGACGTTGAGGATAATCTTTTATTATGACCAGACATTTTAAAAACGAGCGAAACTTGAGCAGAAATACCCATGATCCATGCTGAGACATTGGTCAAGTCCACTCATCTTAATTTCTTTTAGGCTGTGAAGAGCCGTGAATTGATAGATAACCCTGGTAAGTGACGATATCATGCCGTTTTATCATTTTCATTGTTCGAACGTTAAACTTATGAAAAGTTCCTACGGGTAACAAATACGGCGACGGTGGACGGCGACCTGGTGGAGTTGTGACACGCAACCGTTGACTAGGAGCCGCGACTGGAAAACAGAACGTTACAACTTAAATTAGATGACCAAAGTACTACTAAAATTCTGAAATAATCTGTCTATCAAACAAACACTTAGCGTAAATACAGTACAAGTTTGTCTGGTTGATTGACTATTTTTTCCTGGATCGACAGTACTTCATGATCCTAAATTGAACACCCTTAATTTTCTCGGCAGTTCTTAAGGATTATACTATTAAAATACTGAAACAAACACTTAGCGCAATACAGTACAATTCCTTTGTGACAGACCGCAAACAAATGTCGCTTCTAAAAATATCTGAACGTAATAATTGTTCATTAGCCAATCTATCGTGTAAGATCTGTAGGAGCGGTGTTTTTCTTTACTACCCTCTTAACAGTATCTGGTGACCGTTTCAGGAGATGAGGAGCAGTGCACATCCGCAAAGAGAAAAGGAGATTCTCCGATTCCTAGTACCACTGCTTGCGAACGAAGCAATCTTCAAGCTGCAGGTAATGAGTAATGTTACTTCGATGCTATTAATATTGAATGACCTTTCTGTCAGTGCATCCAAGTAGCCCATCATCTTCTCGTCTGTCTACTGCAATCTCCTTGTCTGTCTAATGTCTAAATGTATGCATACTGATGTTGTATCTTTCAAGCCCCAGCTTCTTATGGAACGTAAACCGCTTATCGTCAAATTCTTAAACTCAGAATTTTACCATTAATCCTGTAGTGCAGAACGTTTCTTACAACTTTTCTTTGGTATGACAAAGGAGCTACGTCGTTCAGTTCTACCTATGATCACTACAAATCGCACCTTCTTGGCACTCTTGTTAGAATTGTTACTGAGAGGAAATCGGACCACACCAAGCCAATTTATTACATTACTCATTCTTTGTACTCAGTCTTATTTAAACACTAGAGTGTTACTATCGAAGGACTATCTGCTGATAGCTGCCCAGAGGAAATTCGATGTTCTTAAAACAAACATTATGAGGGCTGGGGCGGGGGAGGTTGAAATAAAAAGTGCAAATAACTGAAAACGATAAAAATGCAGTGCAAACAATCGTTTTGTTAACGAATTAGAAAAAGTAACGGAGAGGGGGGGGGGGGGGAATATTTTCCCCGGATGAGGTGAACACTACCACGTCTCGCGATCAGCTGAAACCAAAAATGTAGCAGTGAACTAGAACAACTGAATTGTTCTTAATTTGTATTCTAGTGTCGAAGGAAGGTTTGCCATCACAGGATGAGCTGGAGTGGTTGTCACCGAGGCTTGGACATTCCTGGGAGAAACTTGCGCGTCGTCTAGGATTCCATGATGGAGACATAACTGGATTTGATAAAGACAACGAAGAGTACGCTAAGAAGGCACTAAGTATGCTGTTTAAATGGAAAGAGAGAGAGGGCTCTGGTGCGACTTACAAGTTGCTACGTCAGGCATTATGTCATGAATTTGTGAAGCGTAAAGACCTGGCGGAAGGTCTGGACTTGCTTCAGTTGCAGCTATAAAATCACCTGGACGTCTTGCCCGCTGACGATGATGGCATGGGTATTTCTCAGAGCCCAAGCATCTCAGGGAAGATTGTTGTCCCTAATGACCACGTGCATTCTGGTTACAGCAGAAAGAGACTTCGATACACAGGCTCTTGGGCAACTGGGGACGTTATCTTGCCGCGCCGGCCGGTCGGAAATTGAGCTGCTTCCTCATTTCCTTGCTAGCGTTTTTCCGCTACAGTGGCTTGAATGGAAGTGTCGGACGGCTGTGTAGCTTACCTAATTGTTTCCTATCAACCATTTCTCTCGGAGGCCAGGAGCTCTCAGTTCTAGTTGCCACTCTCAGCCGACGGAGGAAAGCTGTTGCCTCATGTGGTCTCTTAGTCGTTTTTCTAGTGTCTTCCTTGTACCCGTAATGCCCAACCCAGCTCAGCTGATGAAGTATCATAGAGGGCTCGATGCTTGGAGGATTTGATTGTCATTAAACTGTCTATGAACACGCGCAAGCATCCTTTTTGGAAGGGGTCAAGGAGTTATATTACTTCAAAGTGAGCCTCAAAATTTTGGACGTACCGCACATCAAGTCTCATTTAGCAAAGACGTTTTCGAGTGGCCGTTTTCAGTAAGTAAGAGTAGACGTAATCGTTTTCGAAAAATTTGCTCTCCAAAAATTCTCACCCTTAGCGAACGCACTCCAAGATACTTTGAATCGAAAATTTAACATCTCAAAGTTTGTTCGAAAGGTAGACAAAAATGCCTGTTTTATCATAGAGGATTATAGAAATATGAATTGAAGTAGGAAGTAGACGTTGTTTTAGATGACATTTTTTCCATCGAAATGATCTCGCATAACATTTCATAAGAGGGGCCAAAGTCATGTCCTAAATTAGCCAGTCAGGCAGGCAATCAGTCAGTCAGACAGATAGACAGACAGACAGACAGTCAGTGAGTCAGTCAGTCAGTCTGTCAAAATTAGACCGCATTTCAGTACTTTCTTAATAGTGAATCTGATCGAAAGGGACACAAGAGGGAAATGACAAGGATATTTCAAAAAAATATATATATATATATTATTCCTGCTCATTTGACCTATAAATGCGACTGCCTCTCATTGCTTTTGCCAAACGTAAGTGCTCCTACAGTACTAGAGTAATGTGAGACCGTTGTGATTGTGCGCTGCAGCTGTTGAGATCCTGTTTAAACATACTATATGTTGCACTATATGTTGTTAATTGTGTAAACGTGTTGCAATATTTACACGTTCAATACGTGTACAAATTGAAACTAACTGATTGGCACTGAGAGTGTCTTTTAAACTTCGGTCAAATTGCCTCGAGAAGATCTCGCCGTCAAATCGTAAATTGTCTTAGCGTTGGTTGCTTTTTTTATTTGGCACAGAGAGAAAGTGAGTTAGAGTCTCCAACAACATTACTCTCTCAGCGTACTTCTACCTATACAATCTTTTGGAGTCAAGTCAAGAAAATGTTGGTGGTAGTGGCGGACAAAATTTTTTAAGGCGAATTGTCCGCACAGCTGTTTGTCGACAAATTGTTCACCTTGATTAAAATGACTTTCAATGGGACTAATCTTTGGCGGGGAGTTGAAAGAGATTTGTAAATAGTGACTCTTTGAGTTTTGAGTTGTTCAAGATCCATTAGGTTGCTGTTAAAAGTGTTGACATACAAAGAGAAAAGTGTTGACAGACAGGAGCAGGACAAATTAAAGTTATCCCTGTTTGAATGTAGGTACAACCAGAAGCTAGTATCTCCTTATTGTTTACCGAATATCGTACTTTTCTACTGTGAATAGATTTTTTGACATAATAAAATGGTTTGATAAAGAGTTCCTTTGGAGTGCTGTAGCCGCCTGAGTATCGGCTCGATACACCTTGGTGTGAAGTCCTTGAGTTTTGAATTGTTCGAACAGCAAATAGATGTCGATCCAGTACGTTCGAGTTGGAATATGTTCTTTGGGTTCTCGTGAGCCGTTTTTACGAGTTGAGAGTAGGATTATGATAGTAAAGCCGGTTACAGACGAGCAAGTTTTCCTTGACAAGTGTCATTGACAATTTTTATTTGCTCATGTTTATGAACGACAAGTTTTCTTTGGCAAGTTTTGCCTTCACAAGTTTTATTTGCTGGTGTGAACGAATGAACAAATTTTCTTTGACAAATATTCACTGTAGCCAGCAATTCAATTACACAGCGGACAATAGTTTTTCTTTACACAGCAGCAAATAAAATTTGTCAAGTCAAAACTTGTCAAGGAAAACTTGCTCGTCTGTAACCGGCTCAACCGTTACTCGGAATTTGCAATGCGATGACTACGAGGCCGGCATCGAAAGAAAAGGAAAGAAGGGCGGGACTTACACCGGTATTACCCGAGTTACCGACGGATGATTTTTTACCCGATCTTGCGCAATCGAAAGCAGAACAACACAACGGCTCCCAGGGAAACTGGCACGGTTTCGATATCGCAACGGTATCACAGGGCTCGTTCAATGGGCCGTATTTTATCCCGGTGACATGAACACAAACAAAACTGACGTGGGAGCATTGCAGAGGGGCTCTCTCTAAGTTCTTGAATTAATGACTGCATGTGTACATTGCCTGTCGCGTAGCCTCCACTGTTTATGTGGATATAGCCCGATCACTGCGGTGTCCATTGCCTTAGAGGGCTGTTAGGTATCAATCAAGATCATGAGCTACCTTGTTTTCTTTCTGCGAGGTCAGAAAACCACTCAAGGAGAGCGTATATAAAAACAAGCGGTATTTCCTCTACCTTCGGGGGATGGGGAAAGCAGAACGAATTTTTATGCCCGTTTGTGCGTATCACTCTCTTTACTTTCTTGGAAGAAATGAGTGGCAATAAGGGCTGCAAAGTGTGATCTCAGTATCAAAAATAACCTATATTTCGAAAGATGCTTTCACCAGTTTTAAAGGAAAACTACACTACGAGCGTTCTCTAATTTCGGCGATGGATTGGACTGATTGAGGGGCGGGCGAAAGACGCGTACGAAGTTGCGAGGAGACGCGACGCGAGGCGCTCCTCTCACGTCGCGTCTCCTCGCAACTTCGCACGCGCGCGTTTCTTTCGCCAGCCCCACCATCCATCGCCGAAATGAGAGACTACTCGCAGTCTATAGCCACGGATTATCTATAATTAGTTTGAGTTTTGACAGTGGACCCCTCGTACTTGGTTATAATTGTCTCGTTTCGTTGTTTCCGTCTCTTCTGATTCGTGACAGTTGCTACTCTCCTCTTTTTTCCACTAAAAGGTAAAGTCAGATTTTCAAACCCTGAACTCTTTTGTTTTGTTTTGTTTTTTTCGGGGGGGGGGGGGGGGAGCTAAATCAGGGATTGTAACAACAACAGCAAAAACACCAACACAAATACGTGCAGCCACGTAACTCCTGCGTTGCAAAATGTGCGTGTTGCAATCATTGTTTAATTATGGGGCTCACGATTTAATGTGGTAGACATAGGAAAACAGGACTCCTCCTTTTTTATTAAAGAAACACGAAACAAAATCATAGTTCACGATAAAGATACACCCGATTCTCATTTGACGGATAATTATTGTCAAAAGTCACGGGTCATAGTGATTACTATTATCACGTTTTTTTCTCCTGTGTTTTACGAGGACAATCTGAATCATCTGAAGGCCATTTCACGCTCCACGGTTCACGAGAATACCCTTTATCACCCTCTTCGAAATGAGCATTTTAACTCCGGTATTGAGATAACACCTTCTAGCCTGAGTTTACTTTGACTGGTAGGGTTTTTATTTCTTCCCAGTCTTGCGCTATACGTTCACTCAAGTTCAAACCCGTTCTTCAACCGCGGTTGCAACTTGATTAGCTCCACTTGTAAGCAGGCTCGAAAACCGAAAGATCCCCTTTTGTTGTGTCTGTTTATTTGTTTGTTTGTGCTTGACAAAACCTACGTGTAGTTTTTGGAACTACTCAAATGTCTCTCGTAGACTGCCAAACAGCCGTATTTTTGCGTTCGTCGAATGCGAGTGGGACGGTTTCGTCAAGCGAAAGGTTTGGAGCGAGGCTGAAAACGTAGAGTCTATGTCTCTCCCGGTTTTAATAAACAATTCCCTATGAGCAGGCAAACAGCCTTCTTCGCCATGAGTTTGACAAGAATTCGACAATTCATGCCGGCAAAGTACTTAGATAAAAGTCTTGTTCAAGTTACAGTACTTGACTAGGTTTTCGAATTGATTTAATCTGCGCTCGATTAATCAGCCTTTTACAGTACAACTCAATACAAATGATTTTCACTCGTTAAAGAGGAATTTGTGATTTGTGTTTGACTTGTTTGTCCAGCGCTGTTTTTTCTTTCCATTTACTTTTGAGTGTGATTGTTCATCCCTTTAAAGCAGTCTATGGTTGTTTTGTTGTTGTTCCCAAGCTTTATCAAACACACATCACCAACTTTTCGACAGGTCATGGAAACTTTTCAATTAAAGACAAAACATCAACGTGACAAACAAACAAACAAACACAAAACAAAACAACGACATGTCCTGCAACCTGCTTTCCCCTTTCCTCTTCCTTGCTCTTGGGTTTTCAATAAGCTTTTTCTCGCTTGAACCCAAAGGATAAGTGTTCGTGACTTGCAACAACTTCGCGTGACTTTTTCTCACGACCGAGGAAGACTAAGTACTTCCGGCTTGCGCCTCAGTGTTGTGGTCAGCTGCGAACTCAAAGGATGGCCCATGGTATGTGGTGTCTTTTTTTTTTTTTTTTATTACTAAAACATTTTATTTAATTACATACTAACTGAAATCCCTATATAACTTACATAATATATATATTTAGCCAAGCCTAAAAGCGGAGCTCCAAAAGCATTCTTTTTCTACTGGCATTTACATATAGTCTGCTTGTCATATCACCCATCTGACCTCACTCAAGCTACAGACCCAATGCTGTAGAAAATAGTATGGAAAGGTGATCTGAGCCAGTGGCACAGTGGATTTGGACCCCACGTGGATTTGCACCCTCCAGTCCAGATCTGCTTGTGGATCAGATTTGGACCCCCTAGTCCAGAACTGCTAGCAGATATGAATCCCCTTTTACGAATTTGGACCCCCACCCCTCCTAAAAACAAGCGTTCTATTGAGTAAGGTAATAAAAATTCCTTTCCAAACTGAGTTTGGAGATGTTAAAAAGCAAAATAAAAATATTGAGGTAGGTTTTTTTTTAAATAATCTTTAATACCTTATGTAAAAAAGAACCTGCAAAGCTAGTTTTCATCTATAAATTTTTAAAACAAAACATTTCTTAACATCTTAGAGCAATACCTAAGGACAGGTCTGTTTCCCCGTTCAACTGTAGGCAACTTAGTTACATACTTAGCTACTTAGGTATGGTTTAGAGCCACTAGAAATTGGTGGAGAAGCCTGGTGATTGCTCCTTGGAATCAGTATCACATCAGATATATAGTGATTCAGATCATCACTTCATAATGAATGCAATTTCAATTATCCACAGCCTCCCATGAGACAGTCAGAAATCGGAAATTGTGTATCCTCTGGATATATGTATACCTCACAAAAATTATGAAAGAAAGATACATGGAAATCAATAAAAATATTTAGATGCCATGAATTAAGACCAAGATATTTATTTTGATCAATTACTTCTTGACCTTACTATCACAAAAACAAACTGCTTGCTAACATTAAGCTCATCACTCAATGCACCTACAGTGTTTTCAAAAAGAAATCCAGCTGCTCTTCTGGTCAGTTAAATGCAAGACCAAACAACTTGATAATAATATATTGAGCATTTGGTTGATACCACTATCAAGGTGATTCATCAAAGCAAAAGTGCTGGAAATCCGTTAGCCATCTTAACTTGATCTTAACATACTTCATCAAACATCAGAGATTCCATTAAACATTAATGCCAAATGTCATCCAAACATCCCACAAGATTGGTGTGACCAGCTACTAATAAAATTAATTGAAAGACTGTGTGCAGGAGGAGGAAGTCCAAAGGATGTGTACATTGATGAGAAAGAGCTTACTTTAAGTTTAATTTTAAGTTTTAAGTTTAATAATACTTTGTCATGTGAATACAACTAAGTTGATACAAAACAAAAAAGTGCATGACTGGAGAATAATTGGGAGAAACTAAATTCCCATACAAAGAATATTATCTAATATATATATTTAGCCAAGCCTAAAAGCGGAGCTCCAAAAGCATTCTTTTTCTACTGGCATTTACATATAGTGTGCTGGTCATATCACCCATCTGACCTCACTCAAGCTACAGACCCAAGGCTGTAAAAAATAGTATGGAAAGGTGATCTGAGCCAGTGTCACAGTGGATTTGGACCCCCGCAGATTTGCACCCTCCAGTCCAGATCTGCTTGTGGATCAGATTTGGACCCCCTAGTCCAGAACTGCTAGCAGATATGAATCCCTTTTTACGGATTTGGACCCCCACCCCTCCTAAAAACAAGCATTCTATTCAGTAAGGTAATAAAAATTCCTTTGCAAATTGAGTTTGGAGCTGTTAAATATATTGAGGTAGGTTTTTTTAAAACAATAATCTTTAATACTTTGTGTAAAAAAGAACCTGCAACGCTAGTTTGCATCTATAAATTTTTAAAACAAAACATTTCTTAACATCTTAGAGCAATACCTAAGGACAGGTCTGTTTCCCCGTTTAACTGTAGGCTACTTAGTTATGGTTTAGAGCCACTAGAAATTGGTGGAGAAGCCTGGTGAATGCTATTTTGAATCAGTATCCGACATCAGACATATAGTGATTCAGATCATCACTTCATAATGAATGCAATTTCAGTTATCTAAAGCCTCCCATGAGACGGTTGGAAATCAGAAATTGTGTATCCTCTGGATATATGTATGCATCAAAAAAATTTATGAAAGAAAGATACATGGAAATCAATAAAAATATTTAGATGATATGCATTAAGGCCAATATATTTCTTTTGATCAGTTACTTCTTGACCTTACTATCGCAAAAAACTGCTTGCTGACATTAAGCTCATCAATCAATGCACCAACAGTGTTTTCAAAAAGAAATCCAGCTGCATTTCTGGCCAGCCAAGTGCAAGACTAAGCAACTTGATAATAAAATATTGGGCATGTGGTTGATATCACTATCAAGGTAATTAACAATGTAGTATGAGGATTTAAGGTAATGATTCACCAAAGAAAAAGTGCTGGAAATCCGTGTTAGCAATCTTAACTTGATTTTCTATTTTGCAAGAAAGGTAAGGACTAGTCTCACATTTCTCCATGTACATTTGAAATTGCACAACATACTTCATCAAACATCAAAAATCCCATTACACATTAGTACCAAATGTCATCCAAACATACCACAAGATTGGTGTGACCAGCTATGAATAAAATTAATTGAAAGACTGCATGCAGGAAGGAAGTCCAAAGGATGTGTACATTAATGAGAAAGAGCTTACTTTAAGTTTAGTAATACTTTGTCATGCGAATACATCTAAGTTGATACAAAAAAAGTGCATGACTGGAGAATAATTGGGAGAAAGTAAATTCCCATACAAAGAATATTATCTAATACAGTAATAGCCGACGAATAAGAACCTGGGTTTAAGAACCTGTTAGGCTAAAATTTTCTTTTTAAGCCCCCTCCACATAAGAACCTATTAAGGCTAAAATTTTAAGTTAGGTTCTTATCAGTGGGGTTGCTGTAAAAGTGTAAAGGTAGAAACTGCTGAATGAGTTTCTTTGTTATGTTTTGTTAAGGACATATACTGTACCTGCAGTGAACTGCCTATAGGCATTTCTCTATGGTACAAATAAATGATTTATACTGTATTATGAGATGATATTTATCATATATATAGTATATTCAGATAAAATTCATATGAAAATTTAAGAACCTATTTTAAGAACCTTGGTAGCCTAAATTTGCTTTCAGTACCATTTATATAAGAATCTATTTAGGCTAAATTAGAAAATTCTGGTTCTTATACGTGGGCTATTACTGTATTACACATTCTAAAAACTAAGAGGTGAAATTTAAACGTGGCCCAAAGCTAACCTAATCAAATTAAATCAAACATTTGTCTCTTACAAGTCACCCCTGCTTTGAGATTGACACTAAAAATAAAGAAGTAAAATTGAAATACAATCCAAAGCTACATACTTGTCACTCACAAGCTACAGCTGATTTAAAATTGACACAAATAACGTAGTAGATAGGACTTAAAACTGCTTAAAGAAGGTGCATGCATAATGTTCGATGGAACACCATTCCAGTCCGGTATGTAGCGATTATAAAAAGAAAAGCTGAAGGCCATATATATATATATATATATATATATATATATATATATATATATATATATATATATATATATATATATATTTAGCCAGGCCAAGCCTAGAATCGGAGCTGCACACTCTCACCGAGCAACTTCGCATGGCTTTATTTGGGCCAGTTTCATTTGTGTCCAAAACAATTGAGCAGCAGCAGGGAAAACGAAGAGTTTTCGATAGCAAACGTTTGCAAAAAAAATACAGACATTCGAGAGTCCTAACTACTTTCAGATGAAAGCGTAACGGAATTCAAAGCGGATTAAAAAAAAACAAACACTACAAGCGAACAAAGTACGATGCGAGTGTTATGCTGGAAGAAGGAGAAGGTGGAGAAATTAAACAAGACTAGCTTGTAATAATAATAGCTTGTACTGATTAGTCTAGAATTATCGGTATTTATTTTGACATTAATGCCCGTAGAAAAGACAATAAAGGGTAAAAACTGATCGTTAAGAGCAGTCAACACGAATTGACCGCGGTTCAGAAACAACAGAACAACAAACACAAGTATTACAAGAAAACAAAGCAGAATACGAATAACATTTCTTCGAAGATTCTTGGAGAAGTTGGAGAAATTAGACAAGTAACAAAAATTGCTTAGCAATTTTGACATAAATGTCCGTAGAAAAGACAAAAAAGAGGTCCACACCTGATCGTTTAGAGCAGTCAACAGGAATCGCTGAGGCAGCAATCACTCGGAACGCGACAGAGCTGAATAATAGCGCCATTTCCCACCAAATCTTTCCTTGGCTGCCACAAAACGCTAAAGAGCTTTGATAGTTTTAGTGGTATTACCATGTCTTCCGAAGAACCTTCTTCAATTAATGATTCTCAGTGGCAAAGCGTCATCCAGTTAACGAAGAAAGCGCTTGCCAAACCACACCAGCATTTCTCTCGCAGACCCGTCCAATATAAAATTTATCAAAGCCAGCCCAGCCTGTCAACCCATTTCGGTGTTTTTAACATCCAAACGCTGATTCTTACCGTTTCAAACAAATTAAGACGACATGTTTATAGACGGCGAAACTTAATATTGTTGTTTACAGGCCACTTTCGACGAAGATCTCTAAAACGTTTTTCAAATTTTGACAACTTTATGTCAGATTTTGAGACGTGCACATGCATATGCATTTGATCGGCTTTTTTTTACTCGAGTTGTAATGCTTAATTTTACGAGGACTCATTGTGATTATGTGTTATTAAGATAAGGGCAAAAGTTTCTTAACGCTGTTGAGGTACCAAGGTCGAAAAACAGTCAGCCAAGCCGAGTAAAAACACTCGTTAGCTTGCAAAGAAAACAACGTAACAAAAAACAAACAAACAAACAAACAAACAATTCAACTACTTCTTTGCGTCCAAAACGAGTACAGATGATTGTTATTTATATCCATTCGAGAGAAAAATACAAGTTTCATCCCTGAACAAAAGTAACAACGATTAAACCAAATGTTAAGCTTCTATTTATTTAATTTACCTCACTGTCCTGCGTTGTGTTGTAGAGGTTTCTACCACTTGAAAATACGTAAGCTTCAGTAAGGTAAAAACAAACATCCGCAAAAATAGCAAACGGTTTGTCCAAAGAAAGAGCTTTTTCCACAGAGTTTGAGCTACTCGTTCCTCCCATTAACACAGGTGAACTGTTAAGTGACCTTTCTTAGTGAGATGCAAGATGCCGCGGTAAAGTGAAAGCCCTTGAAGCGTTGAATTATACTGTTTTCAACCGCTTAATCCATCCAAGTTTGAAGCTTTTCTTGAGAAAAATCGCTCTTCCCTTCATCACTTGAAAAGTCACGTTCCGGAGTATCTTTTGACAATTTCTTGATTTTTATGCTTTTTACGCGAATTTAAAGACAAACTTCGATCGAAGACGATGAAGTTGTTTTGCTCAAAATGAAGAAACCAAGTGAATGTGAAATTACGAGCCGCAGAAAGCGCGCGAAAAATTAAATATACATGTAACAAGCAAAGCTGATACTACGTGAAAAAAGTTGACTTTGCGAGACACCAACATGACCGAGACTCGATAAAGTAGGGCTGCAACCATGGACAGCTGTTTCGTCCTTCGGTCATGTTGGTGTCTCGCAAAGTCAACTTTTTTCACGTAGTATCAGCTTTGCTTGTTACATGTATATTCGATTTATTTTTTGGCTGATTAGATCTCTTGTAGATCCTACGTTTTACAGCATTATCGTTGGCGGTCCTTTGCTTATTACTTTCACTTCACGAAAAATTAAGCCTCGATTTGGTTTGGGTGTCCCACACCTGGCTTGAGCCTGCGATCAAATCGAAAGCAAGTACCCGGTCAGCGGTCAACTTCAAAAAAACAGCTGACCTCGATGAGGTCTCAACTTGAGCCCGCGATATGGTCACGTGACACTGGTCAGCGGATACCTTGTTTTGACAGGTGTCAATTGGTTATAAGATGGATGTCCAGTATCAAAGACTTACGCTGTAAACTAGCTGGTCAGCTGGGCCAGGTGGAGTATGGCCGCCATGTTGGATTATTATGATTATTATTAGGATATTATTAGTTATTGGGCAACTCCACCGTCGTCGTCGTCGTCGTCGTCGTCGTCGTCGTGCGGGCCCACGAGCAATACCGCTAGCCATTTTTACCATGAGAAAAGCAGTTGACGGGTTTCTATAGGTATGGTGCTCCGCTTCGCGGCCCTTCGGGCCGCTGGAGCTCCGCTAATATTACACATTCTAATATATAGATTTAGCCAAGCCTAAAAGCGGAGCTCCATGGTTATTATTTTATTTACTGGTATTGAGCAACTTCGCATGGCTTTCCTTGCGCCAATATTTTGTGTTTAGAGCAGTCAACAGGAATTGACCGCGGTTCAAAAACCTCAAAACATTAAAACATTCCAAAACAACACGACGCCTATGTTTGTTCGAAGATTCTTGGAAAGGGTGAAGAAAGTTGATAAGTAAGCTTCTAGTAAGCTAGAAAAATTACTAAGCAATCTTAAGTTTTTACATAACGGTCCGTAGAGTATGAACCTGATCGTTTAGAGCAGTCAACAGGAATTGACCGCGATTCACAAACCACAGAATAACAAAACATTACAAGAAAACAAATTCACTGACGATGCGTAGGTTTGTAGGTTTCTTTGGAGAAGGTAGGGAAAATAGACAAGTGACAATTTCGTAGCAAGTTAATAAAAATTGTTAAGCAATTTTGACATAAGCTTAAATATCGGAGAAAAGAGAAAAAGGAAAACAAACCAATGGTTGGATTGGTAATCGCACTGGACCGAGAAAAATTAAGAATTGATATTATTTGTGTTTTCAGAAGTTGCTGAAATTGTCTTCTTTGCCCAAAACACAAGTAATACTAAAGCCCTCGCTAAACGATCAAACATTTCCTGAACATTGTGTTTGACAAACATAACGTTGGGTGACTAGCCGATAAACAAATTTCCTTGGGCGAGAAACCTCTGCTAGCAGGAAAACAAACAATGTTTGACCAAACACAAGACAAAGCGAGTACACAGGACACTTTTTGCGTGTTATTACTGAAATTTTCACGTTCTTAATTTGGTTTGCTTTTTACTGACTGTGCACTTTCTTGGTTGGGTTAGCTAAACGATCAAACATTTGTTCGTAGAGCGAAATGTTAGATGAAAATGTTTCATCTGGATGAAACATAGAAAGCCGTTTTAAATTATCTTCCAACACGATGTTGAATGAAGTGTTTGATCGTTTAGCCTGGGCTTAATGCTTTATTTTACGAGAACTCATTGCGATTACTTGTTAATAAGTTAGGGGCAAAAGTTTTTTTAATGCTGTTGAGGCACCGACGTCGAAAAACACTGAAAACAGTCAGCCAAGCGGAGTGAAAACACTCGTTCGCTTGCATGAAAACAACAAAACAAACAAACAATTCAACTACTTCTTTGCTTGCAAAACGAGTAGAGATGATTGTTATTTATATCCAGTCGAGAGAAAAATACAAATTGCTCTCCTGAACAAAAATAAGAACGATTAAACCATTTAATGTTAAGCTTCAATTCATTTAATTGAGTCACCTGTGTTGTAGAGGTTGAAAATACGAATCCACTTGAGTTAAAACACGCATCTGGAAAAATAACAAACGGTTTGTCCAAAGAAAGAACTTCTTCCACTAACTTTGAGCTACTCGTTCCTCCCATTAATGCCGGTGAACTGTTAAGTGACCTTTCTTGGTGAGCTGCGAGGTGCCGCGGTAAAGTGAAAGTCCTTGAAGCCTTGAATCATTTATTTTTTCAACCACACAATCCGGGCGTCGATTATGCAAGTCGAGCCAAGTTTTAAGCGTTTCCTGAGGCAAATGTTTTGCTATCCTTTTTATCACTTGAAAATTCACCTTCCGGAGTATCTGTTAATTAGTTATTGATTTTTATGCCTTTTACGCGAATTAAAAGACAAACTTCGCAAACTTCGAAGAAGATGAAGTTGTGTTGGTCAAAATGAAGAAACCAACTGACTGTGAAATTACGAGCCGCAGAAAGGGCGCGGAAAATTAAGCCTCGCTTTGGTTGGGGTGCCTCGTTTTGGTTAAATTAACCTGGTTTGAGCCTGCGATCTAATCTAAAACAAGTACGTGGTCAGCGGTCAAATTCAAAAAAACAGGTGACCTATATAAGCTCTAAACTTGAGCCCGCAATATGGCCACGTGATACTGGTCAGCGGAAACCTTGTTTTGACAGCTGTCAATTGGCCATGACACGGATGTCCTATATCAAAGTTGCACGCTGCAAACAAGCTGATGAGCTGGGGACCCTGCTGGGTCAGGTGGAGTATGGCCGCCATGTTGGATTATTATGGTTATTATTAGGATATTATTAATTATTGGGCAACTCCACCGTCGTCGTCGTCGTCGTCGTCGTCGTGCGCGCCCACGAGCAATACCGCTAGCCGCTTTTACCATGAGAAAAGCAGTTGACGGGTTTCTATAGGTATGGTGCTCCGCCGGAGCTCCGCTAAAAACTAAGAGGTGAAATTTAAACGTGGCCCAAAGCTAACCTAATCAAATTAAATCAAATACTTCTCTCTTACAAGTCACCCCTGATTTGAGATTGAGACTAAAAATCATGAAGTAATCCAAAGCAAACCTAATTAAATTACATACTTGTCACTCACAAGCTACATCTGATTTAAAATTGACACTAATAATGTAATAGATAGGACTTAAAACTGCTTAAAGAAGGTGCATGCATGATGTTCGATGGAACACCATTCCAGTCTGTTATGTAGCGATTAAAAAAAGAAAAGCTGAAGGCCATATATATATTTAGCCATGCCAAGCCTAGAATCGGAGCTGCACACTCTCACCGAGCAACTTCGCAAGAGTTTATTTGGGCCAGTTTAATTTGTGTCCAAAACAATTGAGCAGCAGCAGGGAAAACGAAGAGTTTTCGATAGTAAACGTTTGCAAAAAAGAAAAAAAAAAGACGGACATTCTTGAGTCTAACTACTTTGAGATGAAAGCGTAAAGGGATTCAAAGCGGATCAAAAACAAAACAAAACAAAACAAAAACACTGCAAGCGCACAAAGTACGATGCCGGCGAGTGTTTGCTCGAAGAAGGAGAAGGTGGAGAAATTAAACAAGACTAGCTAGTAATTAAAATAGCTTGTAATGATAAAGCTAGGAAAATCGGTATTTATTTTGACATAAATGCCCCTAGAAAAAAAAAATTAAGGGTACAAACTCTTCGTTTACAGCAGTCAACAGGAATTGACCGCGGTTCAGAAACAATATAACAACAAACATAAGACTTATTACAAGGAAACAAAGCACAATATGAATAATATTTCTTCGAAGATTCTTGGAGAAGGTGCAGAAATTGGACAGGTAACAAAACTATCTTGTACTAAGCTGGAAAATTTCCTTAGCAGATTTGACATAAATGTCCGTAGAAAAGACAAAAAAGAGGTCCGTACCTGATCGTTTAGAGCAGTCAACAGGAATCACTGAGACAGCAATCACTCGGAATGCGACAGAGTTGAATAATAGAGCCATTTCCCACAAAATCTTTCCTTGGCTTACACAAAACACTTAAGTGCTTTGATGGTTTTACTGTTACTTCCCATGTCTTCCGAAGAACCTTCTTCAATTAATGATTCTCAGTGGCAAAACATCATCCAGATAACGAAGAAAGCGCTTGCCAAACCAAACGAGCATTTCTCTCGCAGACCCGTCCACTTTAAAATTTATCAAAACCAGCCAGCCAGTCAACCCATTTCGCTGTTTTTAACATCCAAACGCTGATTCTTACCGGTTCAAACAAACGACATGTTTAAAGACTGCGAAACTTAATTGTTGTTTACAGGCTGCTTTCGACGAAGATCTCTGAAAGACTTGACGAAGTGAAGCGCGCTGGGTTTTGACTGTTTTGGCAGCATTTTGACAACTTAATGTCAGATTTTGAGAAGTGCACATGCACATGCATTTGATCGGATTTTTTATTTTTACTCGAGCTCGAGTCTCCCCCTTTAATGCTTAATTTTACGAGGACTCATTGCGATTACGTGTTGATAAGATAAGGGCAAAAGTTTCTTAACGCTACTGTGAGGAACCAAGGTCGAAAAACAGTCAGCCAAGCCGAGTAAAAGCACTCGTTCGCTTGCAAAGAAAACAACGTAACAAAACAAAAACTACTTCTTTGCGTCCAAAACGAGTACAGATGATTGTTATTTATATCCATTCGAGAGAAAAATACAAGTTTCATTCCTGAACAAAAGTAACAACGATTAAACCAAATGTTAAGCTTCTATTTATTTAATTTACCTCACTGTCCTGTGTTGTAGAGGTTTCTACCACTTGAAAATGCGTAAGCTTCAGTAAAGTAAAAACAAGCATCCGCAAAAATAGCGAACGGTTTGTCCCAAGAAAGAGCTTCTTCCACAGAGTTTGAGCTACTCATTCCTCCCATTAATACCGGTGAACTGTTAAGTGACTTTTCTTGGTGAGATGCAAGATGCCGCGGTGAAGTGAAAGCCCTTGAAGCGTTGAATTATACTGTTTTCAACCGCACAATCTTTGAAGCTTTTCCTGAGAAAAATCTTCCGTCCTTCCTTTCATCACTTGAAAATTCACCTTCCGGAGTATCTTTTGACAAGTTCTTGATCTTTATGCTTTTTACGCGAAAGACAAACTTCGATCGAAGAAGATGAAGTTGTTTTGCTCAAAATAAAGAAACCAACTGAATGTGAAATTACCAGCCGCAGAAAGCGCGCGAAAAATTTTAACGGCCTTGATTTGGTTTGGGTGTCCCACACTTGGCTTGAGCCTGCGATCCAATCGAAAGCAAGTACCTGGTCAGCGGTCAACTTCAAAAAATCAGCTGACCTCGATGAGGTCTTAACTTGAGCCCGCGATATGGTCACGTTACACTGGTCAGCGGATACCTTGTTTTGACAGGTGTCAATTGGCTATAAGATGGATGTCCAGTATCAAAGATGTACGCTGTAAAGTAGCTGGTCAGCTGGGCCAGGTGGAGTATGGCCGCCATGTTGGATTTTATGATTATTATTAGGATATTATTAATTATTGGGCGACTCCGTCGTCGTCGTCGTCGTCGTGCGTACGCGCCCACGAGCAATACCGCTAGCCATTTTTACCATGAGAAAAGCAGTTGACGGGTTTCTATAGGTATGGTGCTCCGCTTGACGGCCCTTCGGGCCGTCGGAGCTCCGCTAATATTTACATGATACTTACATCACGACATATTACAATTTACATCATATTACAACTTACATCACGATACTAGCATACCATACCTACATACCACGTGTTACTTACTTACATTACTCACAGGAGGCTTACATACTATTGCAAAAATAAAATAAATTAAATAAATAAATAAATAAATAATAAAGTTAACATAATACTAACATATACGCACATACGATTACGGAAAAATGCCCTTCAATTGTCCAAAAGGAATAATTACATTTCTCTTGTAATTGACCTTAAAAGTATTGTAATTGCTACTCTCCGTATCTCTCGACAAAGGAGAAGGAAACTAAAGGTTATTTTCCCGGATAAATGCTCCCCATTTCACATTGAAATTTCTCAATGACCCAGTTTTGACAGCATAACGTCTTTCATAGTCAAGGCAATTTAACATAATTCGAAAAAAAAATTCTCGTGATGGATGAAGGCACATTGTTTTCGAATAATGAATGTGATACCTCGCAATTAAAAGTGCATGGTGAAAAAGCAAGTTTGTAGTATCGTTCACAAAGCCTATGCAAGAGAGAAAGGAGAAGTCTTGATTCGGGAAGCAAGAGCTGTTTCTCATCCAGGTACCAATTTCATTCCAGAAAGATTTAACAACAGGACAGTCCCAAAAAAGGTGGAGGAGAGTTTCTGAGCTTGCTTTACAGAAAGTGCACTGGTCATTAGCGGCAATCCCAATTTTGAAAAGGAAACAGTTGGTTGCTAATTTTCTGTGTAGAAGTTTAAACTGAAAGATTCGTAATTTAGATTCATTGGTGCATAGAAAGGTCACCGTGTACGACTTACTCCAGTCTTTCATGTCGAACCCAAGAGCTTTACAGTCTGCAAGCCATTTTCCCTGACTTTTGCACGGGGGAGAGGTACTTTGTGTTAGAAAAATTTTATAAGCTAACTTACAGAACTCTCGTGAGGCCAAAAGGCTTTTGGTGTCAGTAGTAGCACCTCTCGTTGGCGGACAATAGTTTTTGCGTTTCAGATTCGAGATTGCACAAGTTACGCCTTATTACTGGAGAAAATGGGATTAAATTCCGAATTTTTTCTTAAAAGTATCGAACTCCAAAAAAAGTGAATCCTCTCCCAGGAGGTGACTTATGAGGGAAATACCTGCCGAAAACCAGCTTCACCTTATGAACAGGCCATGTAATGTGTTGAAAGGCAGGGATTATCCCTCTTTGTAGGCGTGAAGAGCCGACCCAGAGAGCTTCTGTTTTTTCATAATTAACCCTTAACCAAGAAAGAGCTGCAAAGGAATCTAACAAGTTAAACGATTGGTGCACTGAGTTATCTGAACCGTCTAGAATTAATGTGGTGTCATCCGCGTATTGACTTAGTTTGCATTCTGTACCAAAAACACGTATACCTTTGATTTGATCATGGTTTCTTATGGCACTGCCTAGTATTTCAACACATAAGATGAAAAGATATGGGATAGAGGGCATCCTTGTCTAACGCCTCTGGTAAGATTGAAAAAGTCGGAGGACCAGCCGTTATTTTGTATACAACTGCTTATGTCGGTATAGAATTACTTAACCCAGGTAATTAGGGAATCGCCAAAGTTATAATAACGAAGAGTTCTTACAATAAAGTTCCATTCCAAAGTATCAAAGGCTTTCTCAAAGTCTATAAAAAGCAAAATGCCAGGGATATTCTGGGTTTCTGCGTAGGTTATTATGCTGTCTATTAATCTAACATTTTCACTGATGGATCTATACCCTTGAGAAACCCTGTTTGATTGTTGTTAATTATATCAGGTAGCACTTTTTTCATTCTTGCTACAATTGCTTTTGTTGCGATTTTGTAGTCACAGTTCAAAAGGTTTATAGGTCTCCAGTTTTTTAGATGTTGCAGCGGTTTGTTTTTCTTCGGTATTAAAGTTATTAGCCCTCTGCGTTGTGAGATGGAAAGGTGTCCCTGGGTAAAAGATGAATTTAAAGCGGCGAGTAAAAAGGATGACAGATCGTCCCAAAACACTTTATAAAACTCTGATGGAATACCATCAGTATATTTACGTACCAGGGGACTTACCGGGTTCCATTGTTTTTAAACTCTCAAAACATTCTTTTTCTGACAGAAGCCCTTTGCAAGATTCTTTCTAGTTGTAGCTTAACTTTGTTTCATTAACATTGGGGAAGAAAATATTTTCGTAATTGTCGACATCATCGCTGTTTGTAATAGACATGTAAAGAGACTCATGATACTTTTTAGCTTCATCTAAAATTTCAGAGTCTGTCGAAATCTTTTTATCATTTTCGATTTTAAGGTTCCTAATAGTTATACTGTTAAAATGTCGAAAACACTGGAAAATACTTTAGCAAGGACCACCGTTGCAAAATAGAAGAGCCGGATCCTGTAATAGATCTAACTAGCTATAAAATTATAAACTAGAAAACGGTAAAAAACAAGCAAGGCTGGTTACACGGCTAGGAATATATATTTAAACCAATATTTCGGGAGACACAGCCTTCCTTCACTGTCACAAACAATCCATAGGCGAAACTAAACGACGACCAAAGGACCGTTTCAACGAACATCGCAGAACAGTCGACAAACAAACCAACAGCTCTAAACCCACTGCAGTATCAGAACATTTTCTCTCTAACGGTCACAGCGCTTCTGACATGCAACTAATTCCTCTAGAACTGTCCAAATCTAACCGTGACGGTGTACGAAGAGCCAGAGAAGCATATCTAATTGATAGAGGTGAAACTCTTGAACCGTTAGGTATCAACAGAAAAGAAGAAATATAATACCTATCTTTTTGTTTTCATGTTACGTTTTTTTCAAATTTTCAAACTGTAACGTTTTTTTATTTTACGTTGTAGTGTTTACCTTTATTATAATATCATGTTACATCTACAACTTTTTCTAAAACTGTAACGTCGTTTCATCTTAGGGTCATAATAGTAACACCCTGATGAAGGAAGGCTCTGCCTCCCGAAATATTGGTTTAAATATATATTCCTAGCCGTGTAACCAGCCTTGCTTGTTTTTTACCGTTTTCTTGTTAAAATGTCGTTTCTCCAGACTGTGAGAATATTTTGTGTTCTTTTCCCCTTCATTATACCACCTCACTTTTGATCTTAGAATAGCGCCTTGGGTTTTATAGGCGATTATGTCTTCTATTTGTTGTTTCTTCATTCTTAGTTCAGTCTGTATACATTCCCTAACATTATCTGATATATTACGGTCGTCAAGTGTTTTCTCGAGCGCTGAAATCTCTTCATCCAACAGATTTTCTTTATGCTTAAGACGCCGTTTCTTTGATGTAGCATAACATATGGAAGCAGATCTCATTTCCATTTTGATGACGTCCCATAACAGAATCTCGTCTACTTCATTCTGACCTTCATAGTCCTTTGACACATTAGCGATAGTTTTTCGTATCAAGGTAACATATTCTGTTTCGGTTAAGGGGTGTGTATTTAACTTCCAATAACCTGGTCCTCTGGGATTGGTAGCTGTGGTAATGCGAATTGTAATCATTGAGCAGTCAGTTCTATAACCGGGTAATATTTCGGCTCCAGTAATCTCTGGGCAAAGAGAATCGCTGATAAGAAAAAACTCTAAGCGGCAATGAATCTCAATTTTTTTTCTCCTCCGTGTAAAACGCTCAGCGTCAGGATTAAGGGTGCGCCAAATATCAGTCAATTCAAACTTTTTTTTTTTACTTTCTACCTCATCTCTTGACTTAGCATGTGTTGCAGCAATGCCTCCTCTTTTGTCCTTGAAAACATCGCAGACTAGATTAAAATCGCCACCAAAGACTATAAAATCGCATTCAAAAGACGACAGCTTTTCACTGACATGTTTAAAATAGGTCGGGTTGTCCTCGTTAGCTATAGGCGCGTAAACATTCACAAGCGTCACAACTCTATCTTCTGTTTCTATATCTGCAATAATAAGCCTTCCTTCGGGATCAGTAAACTTCTTCTGAATTTGAAATTGGCAATTGTTGTTAAACAGTATGGCGACGCCTGCTCTGAAGCTAGAAAAGATGGTGAAAATGATTGAGTATCCCCATTCAGAACGCCAGTAAGGTTCAGACTCATTTGTGCTGTGCACTTCTTGCAGAAAGTAAATACAAAACTTTTTTTCTTCAACCATAGAAAAGTTTCTCTTCGTTTGGTGTTGTTTGAAAGACCTCTGACATTTAGGGAGTAAATTACCATGTCTTCAGGGGCGCATGGTGTAAGGAAGGTGTTAGAGTTCCTTTGAGGAGAGTGTCAGGAGAGCAGCTATGTAATTTAGTGGCGTAATTAAGAGGCCAAGATATTTGTGAATTAAAAAAACATGCATAAACGTAACAGGTAATAACATAGGGAGAGCTTTCACACCGGTCAACAATAAATACGTAACACATACACAGTTGTACATAAAAAGCCCTTGGTGGGGTATAGTCCCGAAGGTATTTATAGGTGTTCATTCCCAGCTGAAAGGGTTTTCCTGCGCCTTAGAAGATTCGAATTTGCATATCTGAAGGCAATTTGGACGTTTATTGAAATTTACGAGTAAAAAGTAATAATAATAGTAATAACAAAATAAATAAATAAATAAAAATTAAATAAGAAGGGGAAGTGAAGAGAAAAGGAAGAATGGGTATTTTGCGGATTGTATGGTACAGGGATGATGCGATAATAAAAGGTCTAATGAGTGAAAGGATATTTCAAGAAATACATGTGGAAGAGCTAAGAGTGCTGATTACTTAAGATATTCAGGTACATTTTCGAAATTAAATCGTTCGTTATTGATGTATAGATATCGACCTTTGACTTCAGCCTCGGGTAAATTATGTTCGTTACGAGCCTTCATCATAGCCTTGATTAAAATTTCTCGTTCTGTTAACGTTTGAATGGCTCTTGCGTAATCTTCAGTGATGTACGCATCTGTGTGGACTTTGGATTTTTTAAGCTTACCTCTTTTGGACCAAACCTGGTCTCGATCCATTCTACAGACAAATCTTACTATGATAGGTCTGCACCTTCTGCCGTCTCTCTTGCCAACACAATGTACTGCGTGGAATCTGACTCCGGAGGTGTCAATGCCAAGGTCCCTTTCGATGATGATGTGTGCAACTTTTTCGCAATCTTCGTCTTCGCTTTCCTTGATGTTTTTAAATCTTCAATTCTCCCGTCTGGTATACTGTTCTAGATTTGTGTTCCTCTCTACTTCCTCTTTTAGGCTCTATTCCAAGGCCGTTACCTTCTTTCTTAACAGCTCTATTTCCGAGATTCGTTCTTCCGATTCAGCCTTGAATTGTTTCTTTAAGGAGTCGATGTCGCTTTGGGTGAGATTTAGACTCTGTTCGAGATCTTTTACCGTAGAGTTCACTGCCTTTATATCTGATTTAAATTCTTGTCTTAATTTGTCTTAGTCATCGCGTTTGTCGGCAAGACCTCCTGTGACGAGTGTCTTTAGGCATTCAATCGAGTCCTTCAGTTCGTTATAAAGCGTGTCAGTATCGGCGGCCATTCCTTCTTCAGTAGTTGATGAACTGAAGCCCCTTTTCGAACGTTTCCTGCCCATTTGTCCTCGACGATGCTATTTGTTCTGTTAATAATGCTTGAAAACGTTCTTATACAGTCGTTGCACCATTTGTCATGTTCTATCTAGAAGGGTTTAGGCGTAGAAAAACCATTTCTTTGGCGAGCGTTAAAAGGCGTGTGTTGGCGCCATGACAGTCGACGTGGTGTCTTAAATCAAATTGTCATGAAGTGTTCTGATTGATAGAACAATTCTACTCGGCCATATCAAACCTCTAAATGATAATGACATTACGCGAAACACCGCGTATCTACCCATAGGCTGACCACCCTATGAGTGTGTTGACATGTGAAAACTACGGAAATACAAAGAAATGTATGGCGATTTCGAATAAGACACTGAATAATATAATTTTGAACGCATCTTGGTCTAGAAATCTCAATAAAGTGAAATCAAATGTTAGTACACTTAGCAGTAGTGCTTTTTTGTCTCCCCTGGCCGTTGAAAACGCTCTTTTACTGAATCGTCTGAATCACTCTCGACCGTTGGGTTTATATGACAGAAGAAAGCTCCAAGGCATGCAACTAGCCGCCGAAAAGCCCCGACCTCTTCCACTTCAAACTAGAACTAACGCCAAAATATTGAAAATCTCACCTAACTGACGACGGTTCCTGATTGATGAGAAGATGCCTCAACTCCTCGCTCGATTTGAGCTTCATCCTTCCAATAATTCCCAGTAACGGCTCAAAACCACAACCAAACTCTGATTGGCAAAAAAACACTACTCATCAGTGTGCTAACATTTGATTTCACTTTAGTGAGATTTCTAGACCAAGATGCGTTCAAAATTATATTATTCAGTTTCTTATTCGTAACCGCTATACATTTGTTTGTATTTCCGTAGTTTTCACATGTCAACACAGTCATGGGGTGGTCCGCCTATGATCTACTAATATGGAATCCACAATTGTGGACAGCTAAATACAGAAATTGCACCGACCAGCGGTTTTCAGTGAAAACATAGGTTTGGGTGGGGGCGCTCATTCTCGCGGGCTCAAATACCTGATTTCAATTTAAGACTTTGACTGTGGTGCAATTCCTGTATTTAGCCGCAAATATTGAGGGCCTCCCAGGGAACAAGGGAACATAGCCATTTACTTTTAGGGAACAAGGGATATTTTTAAATAACTTTTAGGGAACAAGGGAACTGTTGAGGTCTATTCGGGAACAAGGGAACATTGACTTTCGACTTTCTAACCTTTGGAGAGATTTCTTTTAACTGTTTATGAAGAAATGTCCGACAATCTCACATTTCCGACGACTGAATTCTCTATCGGGTCTGGCAACTAATCTTCACAGATGAACTGGTGACGACTGGGGACGAGTTTGGAACGCGTGGCAACTTGAGAGAATTCCGTCGGGTCTACCACCATGTTTATGTTAATATACTTGTTGGTGTTCCATGTCTAGAAACACTGACCATTTATGAAAAAATGGCAACGGAAACAGAAGGAATTTAACTCAATCTGCAGATGTACCAGACACAACGGTAATTGTACCGGTTACCGGTGTTGTTTATCATAATGGGAACCCTGATACAAAATTCAGTTTCCGTCCCTGGTGTCGATCATAAGGTATACCCCTAAAATTTTCACCGCTTTCTTAATCTTAATTTTAGAAGTAGTTTGTCGAAAAGAAGGAACAGCAGGATTCCCCCAAAGCAACATTTCTGTTTTGGAAAAGTTTATTGTAAGGCCAGTGCATTTTCCAAACTTCGCTATAACATCAAGAATTTCATCGAGCGATTGATCATTCCTCAAGAAAGCAATTAAATCATCTGCAAAAACTTCCAGTTTAATTTCTGTCCCACCCACTAAGATTCCTTGAATATTTGTATTTTCACGAATACTGATAGGTAAACTGACTTCAAGAACCATAATAAATAAATAAGGCGAGAGCGGGTCACCTTGCCTTGCACCTCTTTGTATATCGAAGAGTCCAGTAGAGAAACCATTGTTTAGGACACTGCTTGCAATAATTTGGTAAAAAGTATGTATCCATTGTATGAACGAAGGCCCAAAATTGAAAACTGAAGAAGTTCAAACTCTTTAGACATTCCTCTAAAGTCAGTTTCCCCTCACGTGAAAGGACATCATCATTGGATAACTTAAGAATTTCCTGAGACTGTAAGAAAAACTTTAGCTCATTATCGGAGGCTTTTAGATTGTTTTTCTGATATAGTGTTGAGTAAACATCTTCAACCTCTTTCATAATTCTTTTGGGATCTGATGTCAAGAAGCCATCTTTGGTGTAAATTTTTCGAATGCAGCTCTTGGACTTCCTATGGTTTGCAGGGCATAAAAAAATATTTGTTACGTTTCTCTCCATACTCGTACCAAGTAGCCCTAGAACGTGTTACCGCGCGCTTCCACCGATAGATGCTCATTAAAAGCGTCAAACTCATTCCTACGAATTTCCAATTTTTCCGTATTTTCAAGGGAAGGATCTTTACCGCACTCATCCTCACAAGCTTTCAGCGAGTCTTCTAGAATTCTCAATTTTGCCCTCCTTGCGCTAGCTTTCTCTTTACTGAATTTAATTGTCACTTGCCTTATCCGGTATTTAATTAATTATTATAAGTCCCAAAGAACTCTCTTGTCGTTAACTGCTTTAAATTCCTCCCGCCAAATTGGCCTGCTTTCGGTTATTATATTAGCCTAACGAAGTCATGGTCATGTAATAAACTAGCATTAAATTTCCAGTATGAAGGACCGTGCCTCTGTTCTACAATGCTATTGAAATGTAGAACAATGGCCGAGTGATCGGAATTTGTTGCCGGAACTATATCCACACTTTCTACCTCCTCCTGGTATGAGTCGCCTAAGAGCCAATAATCTAACCTTCGTTGGTTGAAAGGACTTTATTGTCTCCAGGTAAAGCGTTTTGGGTTCGGGTTCCTTATACCCGCCAAATATCTACTAAGTCGTAGTTTAAAGAAATATCTTGAATGTACTTCAAGGAATCTTTTTTGGCCGGGTTGCCTCCCGAACAATCCAAATCTGCACCCATTGTAACATTATAATCTCCACCTATTACAGTTTTTTTGTTCAGCCCTTGTGTAGTACTTTTCTAATAATTAATCCAGATAACTAAAGAAAGTGCATTGTTCTTGGACCCTATTCGGTGCATAAATATTTGCTAATAAGTAGTCTGATCCCTGTACAGTACTAGTGGCATCAATCAAAATATATCTACCATTAGTGTCCACTACGGACGATTTTAATTCGAATTCTAAATCGTCTTTTACTAACACCAAAACCCCACAACTGTGATTTGTACCGTGAGAGAAGAACATCTTATCTTTATATTGTGTTTTCCAAATAGCTTCTACGTCTATCGTACTGTATGTTTCCTGAAGAAAAACTATGTCCGCCTTTTGCCTGTTAGCCATAAAAACAGAGCTTTCCTCTTGGTGGAGGATCGAATGCCTCGAACATTTAAAGACAGTAATTTGAAGTCAACATTATCCTTATTGAATTGAAAGACTTGAAGGGATTCATATGCAGAGAACTGAGATAGTTGGGAACACGCACATAAACTAGGAGATACATTACACCAAAGAACAAAACAAAGAACACTTAATGAACATGATAACAATGGACATAACGAGTTTTACAAAAACATTAAAAAAGCAGTGGATATTCTTTATCCACGTACGTACTGCCCTAGGGACAAGGACTAAAACGTCTTTTCTGTAATATATGCAAAAACGCTACATCCGTTTATAAGAAAAGATAAAGAAAGAAAAATATAAATGCACTCATGCAGGTGTTACGGCCGCTTAAATGCTCAATAAACCGTCAATGAAAATTTCGCCTGGTTGTTGTTTCTCAAAAAAAGCCATTCTGCCCTCTTCTCTTGCCGTCTTCATCTTTGGCCATAATCTCTTTCTCCTCTGTTGAATCTCACTCGGACAGTCGGCGTAAACTTTCACCTCGGATTCCTCTCCCAAATCACAAGCACTTTTAAAAAGGAGCTCGCGTTCAGGAAATCTAAGGAATCCGGTGAGTATCGGTCTCGACTGCCTTGCTCTTCTTCTTTCCTAATCGGTGGATTTGCTGAAATTTAATGTTGCGCGGGTTTTCAAATTTCAGTTCATCCTCAGAGAACTTGTAGATGACATCACTTGTGTTCTCGGCGCCTTGGGAAGTCTCGGGCAACCCAAAAATACGAAGGTTCTCTCTTCTACTATATACGTCTTAATGCAGAATTTGATCCTCCAGGCTTTTAATTTTTTTCTAGAGTTTGCTTCTGTCTACCTTTCTGGTCTGTGATATCGGCATTTGTAGAAGTCAAATCGGTTTCTAGCTCTTGGATGTTCTTCTCTTTTCGTTTTGTCTTCTCGTTCAAGGTTGTCACCTCCTTAAGAACGTTGTTCATTGATTTCTCCAGTCCAGAAATCTGCGCAAGAACTCCTTCCATATCCAATCTGTAATTTCTCTTCCATCCTTTCCAGCCTGTTGAGAATTTGTTGCTAATTAATTTGTTGTTGCTAATTAATGGTCGACCCAGCCATAGCAAAGTCCTTATGCTTCGAAATCGTTGATATGCTAGTTATGAAATATTGGTTTATACCAAGCCATAGAATAATCGATCAGAATACAGGAAAGCCGTTGTGTATTCATTGGTAATCCTTTAAAGTTTCCATCCTGCACTTGTGGATGGACAAAATCTAGTAACTCATTAAACACGATCTCTTGAAAACATACCACAACAAGAACTTTAGAAAGTTTTAATAATTCAAGACTGAGACGAATGTGAACCGGAAAAACTGGCGTCGATGTTACGACGTTTCAGTGACCGTTTATTAAGGGAAAAAGGAAAACAGGTACAGTATTTCTCACGGACAGAGAGTCCACGAAGGCTACAGAAGCTCTGTCTTTCAAACGAAAGTAGCTTCGTCATACAGGCAAAGGCGGGTTCCGCTCGTCAAACATAAATTTTAAGACTTTTCAAAAAATTCATAATTATAATACAAGAAATAAATGTAATCTACGATTACCACCAATTAGACGTAACTGGGGAAGGCAAAGATTAGCATTTCAAGCGGTTTAAGACTGAAACTCATTAAATGACGACATAAGGTCCTTGCTCAAAGTCTCTAAAAGATTTTAAATTTAAATATTTAAGCAATTTGAACCAAATTTTCTCGCTTGTATTTTTATCCTCCTTATCTATTTTACACTTTATTAAATTCTATTATTGTTAATTTTTATTATGTGTACCTAGTTAGTTTGTTTTTAACTATTTTCATCCAGTTAATTATTATTATTTGTTTGTAACTTTTATATACAGGGCCTTTCTTAAAACCACTGCTGTGAAAGAGCACGCTGTATAAATATTGTTATAAATCAATCAGTCATTCAATAAATAAATAAATAATTAAATCTATAAATAAATAAATAAATAAATAAATAAAGCCAAAACCGGGCAAATGGTGGGGTGATCATTTCTAGCTTTACACAGCTTCCAGGAAACTTTGAGATGTTCTTGAAGCAAATCGGAAGGAATAAGATTTATTACAGACTCGTTATAACTCGGCATTTCTGATCCTGCTAGATGTGTTGCATGCTTATCCTGTTTCATTGATTGCTTGATTGACTGACGTAAACGATTATTATACAACTGAGTGTAAGGTGTCACTATGGCATACTTTCTAAAGGGACGGTTTATTTTGAATTCATTTTAATCATCATCATCATCATCATCATCATCATCATCATCATCAGTAATTGTTTATGTTCTTGTTACGAAAGTGTTGTTCTCTCACCTGTTAGCTGCGCTGTAACTTGCATTTTGATTTGCTTCGTAATTTATATTGCAGGTTTCTAGTTCCAGTAATCTAGCTCAAATAGTAGTGGTTGTATAATGACAAAAAGATCCTCTGTTTTAAGCTAAAGTTTTGTCGTTGTTAATTGTAAGTCTGTTCGAGAAACTGAGACAGAGCGAGAGACGTCTAGTAAAAACTTGCAGCGGTTGAGAATGGACTTTTTTCGCGTATAAATGTACACATGTACACAAGTAACCTTTGATCGAAATAATTTGCTTCACAAAAGTATTACCTTTTAAGGTGAACACAGCATATAAGGGCTTGAACCATGTGCGCTGGAAGTAACGACTTTGATTAACCGAACTATATTTTCTGTAGCTGAGGAGTGACAGACATTTCCTCGTACTCTCAGACGTTGGTGTTGCAGCGTTTTTATGCTGACCTTCATCGAATTTCCTCGCAATCCGAGGAGAACTGGAACTGTAGCCTTTAATTCAAATTGTGTCACTAAGTAATTCAAATGGATACCTTTATACACCCTATGCAAAAATGGATGCCTTTAAATTATTCTTTTGTTCGTATTCAAAATAGCCTCACTAACCTCGTTCGGGATGAAAAATTCTTCAGAATTTTGATCTCAAAAGCGAGGTTAGTGAGATTATTTGAATAAGAGTAAAAGAATAAAGGGCGACAAAATAAAAAGGACTGAAATCGTTAATGACTATGATAATGGAGGTCTTAAAATGATTGACGTTCATAGCTTTAACGAATCGTTAAAATTAAAATGGATTCAAGGTTATTTAGATGATAATAACCAAGGTAAATGGAAGCTCTTTTTTGATTACCATCTAGGAAAATATGGAGGGAAGCTATTGTTTCTTGGTAATTTAAAATGGCAGGACGCCTCAAGGCTTTAATATAACTGATCCATTCCTAAAAGAGATTGTTCAATTCTGGTCCAATTTAAACTATAGAGATAAGAATTTGGAATTTGTCTCCTCCCGAATCTGGCATAACTCGATGATTAGAATCGGAAATCAACCCTTTTTTTTATAAATCGTGGTTAGATGCAGGTGTGGAAACAGTTGAAGATCTGTTGGACAATGAGCAAAATTTTCTGAGCTATGCTGCTTTTGCAGCGAAATTTAAAATAAACATTAACTATCTCGAATACTACAAAGTTGTGTCCGCCTTGAAATACTTCAAGAAGTTCTGTTCACCGGATATCAATAGGCCATGTCCAAAAGGTGTCATTGAGGTTGTCCAGTCTTCACCGAAGGTTGTTAAAGAGCTTTATCGGCTTCTCATTCAAAAGAGAGCTTCCAACCCAAAAAGAAGCGAGGAGAAATGGTTATCTCAAGGGGAAGTACTCGGAATATCCACTGTCAGTTGGAAAAATACATATCGGTTGCCTTTTTTATGTACGAGAGAAACAAAGCTTAGAGTCTTTCTATTCAAGCTCCTGCATAGAAGGATTGCTACTAACGATTTTCTCGTTAAAATAGGATTAAAACAAATCGACAGTTGTTCCTTTTGTGAAGAAACTACAGAAACCCTTATCCATCTCTTCTGGAATTGTAAATATACAATGGCCTTTTGGGAGGAAATTTTCCAATGGATATCACAAAATTTTAGCGGATTGAAGGACTTTCAACTCTCCTCGCCTCTTTGTCTGGGCATTAATTGACGAAATATCTGATCTGCTAGTTCATCACCTACTCCTTATTGCGATATATTATATTTACTCCTGCAAGTTAACAAATGCCCTTCCTAGGCTGGAGGTTTTCATACAGCAAGTTATAAATTCTATGAATGTTGAAAGACAAATAGCTTCTGGGAACAACACTAGGAAAGCATTCCAACAAAAGTGGTCTCGTTTTAATAGAAGGGCCCCTCTACCTTAAGTCTTCACGTAAGAGTTTATAATTGCGGCAGTTGCAACATAAGTCGATAGTTTGCAAAGTGTATCCAAGTTATATTTGCATCAATATCCACTCTCGGTGTCCGCGTGCGCGGGTGATTATTGTTTAAGAGTAGTGATTAATTTTCGTTTCTTTTTCTTTAAAGTGACTTTATCCTTTGTTATTTTCTTGAAGTGTAGTAATATGTTATTGTTGTAAATCTATGTTCTATGTTTCCAATAAAACGTGCAAAAAAAAAATTAATAAATAATTTAAAAGCAGCCATTTTACATTGGGTCTATGGAATCACTGTAACTATAGGAATAATAGTGTGAAAATGTGCAAAACAGAAAATTTTATGATATTAATAGCAGTAGCTGGAGATGACAGCAAACAGAAATTTTCGAGGAAGAAAAAATATAACATGTTAGTATGTACCACACAAGTGAATAATTCTTTTCGCGCGCTCTGATTGGTTAACTCGTAGGTGATTAGTACTATTAGGCTGATTTAGCAAAGACAACGGGAACTTCTTGACAACGGCGCGCGCAGATCTAAAAACGGACTGGACCAATGGCAGAGCAGCAAATTGAGCACCGGAAGTCGTGTTCACTCCTTTCCGCGCGCTCTCGCGTCCTCAAATGACGTTCCAGTTCTGTTGCTAAATTAGCTTAATAGCCTCCGAGCAGCCTGCGCGTGAGATTTTAAAATTTCCGACCGCTTGTCGGTATATTGTCACACATAAAGTAAAGTTCTGGTCCGCTACGTTATTCAGCTTGTGTGGTATATACTAAAACAAATGAATAAAGGGGATTAGTTTCTAAAGAAACTGTGGTGCTGCGTCGGTGGGGGAGTGAAACACGAAAATTTGGTTTATCAACGGAGTTGATAATGTAAGTTGACCACCATACAGGGATTCGATTAGCTGAAGTTTCGAGGGTTAGCCCTTCGTCGGAGCGAATCGAGAAATTGTGGGTTGTATATATAATATATCCACCACTTTTACCGACACTGAGGTGTATAAAACACTAGCAAAATATCGGGCCTTAAGCGATCTTAAGATCACTGATCGTTTCACGTGTACCTCCGCAAATGTTATCTATTGCACAACCTGTACATTATGCAAAAAGTTATACGTCGGCGAAACAGGAAGACGACTAAGTGACCGATTCCGAGAACATCTACGTGATGTTGAGAAAGATGACAAGGATGCATCCAAACCGGTTGCTCGGCATTTTAAACTCCCTAGCTATTCCAAACAACACATGTCGATCTCCGGCCTTTCCTTACATCAAGGTACCACGGAAAGCCGTAAAAATCTCGACCAAAAGTTGATCTTTCAAATCAGCACTCTTGATCCCCACGGTATCAACGAGCACGTTTTATTCAATTAATTTATTCCTGTTTCTCACATTACCATGTTACCATGTTGGAGTCTACGTCCGCACGAGGCAAGATGGCAATCTCTTCAACATTGCCAGACTCCGCGCCAAGACTAAGACCTACGAGGTGCTGATAAGTGAGCTGCTGTTTGCAGACGACGCTGCTTTAACATCTCACTGCGAAGAAGGTCTTCAGCGCCTGGTCGACAAGCTGTCTGCTGCCTGCAGGGAGTTTGGGCTGACAATCAGCGTCAAGAAGACCAACATTATGGCGCAGGGTGCCGAGTCCCCACCTTCCATCACAATTGGGGATACTCAGCTCGAGGTTGTGGATGCCTTCACCTACCTGGGCTCCACAATGAAGAGCTCAACATCTCTAAACGCCGAGATCAGCTCGAGAATCGCTAAGTCTGCAGGGGTCATGACCAAACTCAACAAGCGAGTGTGGAACAATAGCCTGTTGAACGAAAGGACCAAGGTCTGCGTCTATCAAGCTTGTGTCCTATCGACTCTCCTCTATGGCAGTGAGTCGTGGACGACCTACACCAGACAAGAGCGTCGCCTCAGCGGGTTCCACCTCCTCGCTCCGACGCCTTCTGCACATCAAATGGCAAGACAAAGTCCCAAACACTGAAGTCCTTCAGCGCGCTGGTCTCTTGAGCATACACTCTATGCTCATTCAGAGACGCCTCTGCTGGCTTGGTCATGTCCACCGCATGGAGCCTCGAGTGATTCTCTACGGAGAACTGCGCGACGGCGCTCGTCGAGCCGGTCGGCCTCTGCTGCGCTTTAAAAATACCATCAAGCGCGACCTCAAAGCTGCCAACATCAACGCAACCAGCGGGGAGGACACTGCTGCCGATCGTGACACCAGGCGGCACAGGGTCAAAGCAGGAGCCTCGAGAGCTGAGGAAGACGGGAGAGTCCAGGCCACATTGAAGAGCGCGGCGAGAAAGGAGCGCGTGGCCTCCGCGCGCGTTCCATCTACCTACGTCTGTGTAATCTGCACGAGGGACTGCCACTCCAGGATCGGGCTTCACAGCCACGTGAGATCCTGGCCCGCCCGCCCTGTGTGTTAACCATCGCCTCTTTGAGACGAGGATGCTGACGATGTTACCACCAATAGCGTAGCTCCATTTTCTGTATATAAACCATATACTATTCACCTCCACGTCAGTGAATAATTGTTAAATATGCATCAAATGCAAGTTCTGCGTATGATTTTTGGCAATTTTCCAACTGTTTGCATTGCCTGCTCACTCTGGTACATGCGCCACAACTGTCCTTCGGATTGCTGCTTTTTGTGACCGAGGTTTTATCTAGGAATAGCTTTTAAGCTCATCACTCGCTTTTTTTAATTATTAGGAACCCAATTTCCATTCCTTTTTAAACATATATTTCACGAGACCTTGTGCACCCAAACCAGGGAAGAAATTATGATTCAGGGGTTTGATCTTTGTGCTATAATAGGACTGAGTGGAGTGCATCGGTCTGTAATCATAGCAGTGATAAACAAAATACCCCCGACCTATCGTAGGCCTATCGGCAGTCTGCAACAAAGTCGTACTGTCTAAATCGACCTAAGATACCCATTCACTCACTCACGCACGTACTCCAAGCAACACTTTCAGTTGTTAAAAACACCCCTAATTTTAGCCAGTTTAAGCGACAATAGGGACCTTAAGCACCGGAAAAATCGACGACGCGAACGTCTTACCGGAAGTGGCGACTGTGGTGTCCAGGCTCTTTTGGCCATAAATTCCCGCCAATTCTCTCGTCCTCCAGTCGTCGCGGACGTCATTTTACAGATTTTCCCGTCGCCAAGAAAACGCGAAAGATTGTGTTGTTATTGAACGCTGGTGAGGTTCTTAAACTTGCTGAGAAGTCGTGTTCATTACAGTTTTCTTGTTTTTAAACATATAAGAAATATTTTAATACAGCAGCCGTAATGAGCGAAGAGGTTCAGGAGGTTGACACGGTGTCCAATGTGCCTGGGTAAGTTTGTCTGATGATTAGTACGTGTTATTAAAGTTTACTTTATGGTTAAGCTTACTACTTTGATAGTTTTTAGCAATTCATTGCGTGGTGAATTGTACAGTTTATACGCGAGTCTCAGCTTTATTTTGGTAGATCAGTTAACTGTGTGGGTATGGTTTTAGAAAGAAGCAGCGAAGGTAAGCTTTTTCTAACAAATTGTTAGCCGAAATGTACCAGATATTGTTATCACTAAATTTTATTTTCTCAGGCCACATTTGAAAATTTTGCCGCTTTCTGACCACCAACCGGACAACTTTAAGCTTTAATAAGAGTAGGCTTTTGAATATAATTGTCAGTTTCCTATAATGATAAACGTGACATCAATATTTCCAATTTCTTTGCAGGGTCAAAAAGAGCACTAATATGGTCTGGACCGAAGAGCACGACTTGCTCCTGTGCCGGGAGATCATTGCGGCGGAGGTTTTTTCCAGTAAAAGGGGAACCCTTCAAAGAAGTGCTAAGTGGAACCAAGTTGCAAGCCAGTTATGTGGAATTCCACGACCGCATTTTAAGGTTGACAAACGGTATGCTTAATTTAAGTGTAATTTTCTTTGCCTTGAATTATTTAATTTGAATTGTAAGCTTATTTACATTTTTAGCCCTCAGTCATGAAAACGATATACGGATGTCTACCAAAACATTACAAAACACATCTCTATTTGTGTTTGTTTGTTATCACAGGTCAGTAAGGGATCGTTACAACCTCCTTTCCGATCGACTGAGACTGAAGCTCAAAAGGGAGGCAAAGGAAAGTAGAATTTCTCCTGAAATGACGGAGACTGAACAAGCATTAGAGTTCATTATTGAGCACGAGGATTCCACTAAACAAGCCCATAAGGAAACCTCAGAGAAAGGTAAACAGAAAGATCGGAAGGAAGCAGAAGAAGTTCGGAAAAAGGCAATGGAGAAGCTGGGAACAACACAAAAGAGGAAGGCTGCAGAACAGAACAGAACAGAACTGTAGTGTACATCCGGGACTTCCCCAGCGCGGGAAGTCTGGGGTCATGTGACTAGTCGGAGTAGTGTTTCAGTAGTGTAGCGGGCGAACGAAGTAGTGCTCACGTTTGAAAGACTATTAGCCTCGGTGGCGCATTAGCAATACTACATTGGCGACGAGGATGGTTCCAATGAGTGAAAAGGCCTTACCGCCGTTGGATTTGACCGGTCCTGCTTCACAAGTGGCGGAGCGATGGCGTAAATGGAAGCGTGCGTTTGAATACTTTGCCGAAGGAAATGGCATCGATAATGTTCGTAAGAAGACCTCATTACTCTTACATTTTGCTGGTATGGATGTACAGGATATCTTTGAAGATTTACAAGATCCTGGTCCTATTCCGGAGAGTGGTGACAATGTTTACAAAATCGCTATTCGCAAATTGGATTCTTACTTTCGAGTAGAGGAGAACATTCCCTACGAGCGACATGTTTTTCGTCAACTTACACAAAGGGAAGGGGAGACCGCTGACCAATTCATAGTTCGGTTGCGAAAACAAGCACGACATTGTGATTTCGGGGCGGGTTTGAACGACCATTTGCGGGACCAGTTGATTGAGAAGCTGACGAATTTCGAGTTGAAAAGGAAGCTGTTGGAGCATAGAAATATTACGCTGGAAGAAGCCCTGAATAAAGCTCGTGCTTGGGAAGCAGCTGGCAGACAAGCGACCAACATGTCAACAAGCCTACGGCAAGTAGAAGGCGACGATGTCAATGCAGTTAGGGGAAGACAAGATCGGCAGGGCGAGAAGGGTAGGAAGTGCTACAATTGTGGAAGAGAAGGTCATTTAGCCAGGGATAGCAACTGTCCAGCAAAAGGAAGAAAATGTAGCAAGTGTGCAAGGTATGGTCATTTCGCTTTATGTTGTCGGAGAGAGGGTGATGGTTATAAAGCGAGAGATAAAACAAGTAAGCGAGAGAGAGTTTCTGGTGGACGTTCACGTCACAATGCAAATTTTGTGGGGGATCAAGAAGCATCTGATAATGAGGAGGACTGTGCTTTTGCATTCACCGTGTCTGAGAATCGGGAGGAAACATGTAATTCAACTAGTTGTAAAGAACCTGTGTTAGAAGTTAGTGTCAGTGGTGTTACTACACAGGTACTCATTGACTCCGGTTCAGTGAGCAATCTTATGGGGCTAGACGAGTACCGTGAACTTAAGGCGCGAGGCCTTAATGCAGAGATGGAGGAATGTCATAAGCGGCTTTATGCATATGGTGGGGGAAAACTGGCGGTGATTGGTCATTTTTCAGCTGAGATTTCGGTGGGTGGTACGACAGTGAATTCACAATTTGTGGTGATTGAGAAAGGGAGGTGTCTGTTGGGTCATGCGACTTCAAAGGCTTTGGGTTTACTTCGGATTGGGCTGGGTGCAGATGTTGAGGGTGCGTGTAATGTGGATGGGGAGGATCTCGCCACAATTCTTCAGGCTAAGCATCCAAAGGTTTTTGATGGTGTGGGTAAGCTGAAGGACTACAAGTTGAAATTACATGTTGACCCGGAGGTGACACCGATTGCTCAAAAGCCACGGCGTGTTCCATTTGCACTGCGAGAGAAAGTAATTGCAAAGGTGGAAGAACTCATTGCTATGGACATAGTTGAACGGGTAGATGGGCCGACCTCGTGGGTGAGTCCAGTAGTAGTTGCGCCCAAAGCTTCGGGGGATATCAGGCTTTGTGTGGACATGCGTAAAGCAAATCAGGCTATTATCCGGGAGCGGATACCCATCGCAACTGTTGACGAAGTGTTGGAAAATCTTAACGGTGGTAGAGTGTTTTCAAAATTAGATCTTCGCCTAGGATTTCATCAGATCGAGTTGGATGAGGAATCAAGAGACATAACCACGTTTGCCACACATGAGAGGTTGTTTAGGTACAAGCGACTAAGTTTTGGAGTAAACTCTGCCCCTGAGAAATATCAGCAGATAATCAGACAAGTGGTCTCAGACATTGGTGGTGTCCAGAATATTGCAGATGACCTGATAGTACATGGTGAGAACAATGAGGAGCATGACAGGAATCTATATAGATTGATACAGAGATTAGCAGAGAAGAACCTCACCCTCAACCTTGAAAAATGCCAATTCAGAATGGACAGGGTAGTCTTTATGGGGCTGTTAGTGTCAAAGTATGGCGTCGGCCCAACCGAAGAGAAGGTACGTTCAGTGCTGGAGGCAAACCGCCCATCTACTCCAACGGAAGTGAGAAGCTTCCTTGGTATGGTTGGCTTTAGTGCAAGATTTATTCCTAATCTTGCAACTGTCGCCGAGCCTCTACGAGCCATTTCCAGGAAGGGAGTACCCTTTGTTTGGAGCAGTGAGCAGGAGACATCCTTTCAGGAACTGAAAAAGCAATTAGCTAGTGCGCCTGTGCTAGCTTATTTTGACAAAGATGCACACACGCGAGTGATAGCCGATGCAAGCCCCGTGGGGTTAGGCGCTGTTCTGGTCCAGGACAAGAATGGAGAGAGCCGAGTCGTTTTTTACGCCAGCAGAAGCCTCAGCAGTGTCGAAAGGAGGTACAGCCAAACTGAAAAGGAGGCACTAGCTCTCGTGTGGGCCTGTGAACGTTTTAACCTTTACTTGCTTGGGCTACCAACCTTCGATTTAGTCACGGACCACGAAGCATTGAAAGTGATCTACTCAAGAGGATCCAAACCATCTGCACGCATCGAGCGCTGGGTGCTACGACTGCAACCGTACAATTACAACGTATGCTGTGTCAAGTCCCAAGACAACATTGCAGATGCCCTATCACGTCTGACGAAGAACCCCGCTTCAGAGAAATATCGATATGATGATGAGCACGTTCGAATGGTTGCTCTCAGTGCCGTACCTATAGCCCTAAAGATTCAAGAGGTTGAGAGTGCCTCAGCTGAGGATGAGGATTTGCAAGCAGTGCGAAGTTGTCTTATAAGTGGGAACTGGGAGACAGCTCCAAAGCCATATGTGTGGGTGCGTAACGAACTTACCTATATTGGCCAAGTCATCCTGCGTGGAACTAGAATCGTGATTCCTAACATTTTGAGGAAGAGGGTCTTAGAACTTGCACATGAGGGACACCAGGGGGTGGTGAAGATGAAGGAGCGCCTGAGATCTAAGTGGTGGTGGCCAGGTGTTGATAAAGATGCAGAACGAAAGTGCCGAGAGTGTTATGGGTGCCAGCTTGTGACAAAGGCGACAGTACCTCCACCAGTGAAGACAACCAGGATGCCTGAGAGACCGTGGCAGGACCTAGCGTTGGACCTACTGGGCCCTATGCCAACAGGAGAGTCTTTGCTGGTCCTAGTGGATTATTTTAGCCGATGGGTGGAGGTTGACGTCATTAAGTCCACCAGTTCAGAAGCGATAATTAAGTGTTTAGACAGACAGTTCTCTAGATATGGAGTACCGAGTACCTTGAGATCAGACAACGGACCCAACCTTGGGTCTGCTGAAATGGAGGAGTATCTGGATGAGATGGGCATTAAGCACAGGCTGACCACCCCACTATGGCCGAGAGCAAATGGAGAGGTTGAACGGCAAAATCGTTCTCTTTTGAAAGCAATGAGAGTTGCACATGCTGAGGGAAGAGACTGGAGGTTGGAGTTGAACAAGTTCCTCCTGGCATACCGCTCCACCCCGCACACAACTACCGGCAGGAGTCCCGCTGAGTTACTTTATGGGAGGAAAATGTCTACTAAATTGCCAGAGGTTGCTGATTTGGAGGAGTCTGAAGAGCTGGGATATCAGCAAACCAGAGATCGTGATGCGGAAAAGAAGCAGATAGGTGCAGATTATGCTGACAAGAGACACCATGCAGCAGAGAAGTGTGTACAGGAGGGAGACCTTGTGTTGCTGGAGAAGAGGAAGGAGAATAAGCTGTCTTCACACTATGAAAAAGAGCCATACCAAGTAACGGCTCGCTATGGGGATCAGGTCCAGCTGAAGTCACCCCAAGGCGCAGAGTACAGGCGTAATGTTCAACATGTCAAGCGATTTGTGATTCCGGACAGAGAGCCCCAGGAGCAGCAGCCTGCAGGTCCCGTAGCAGTACCTAATGAGCACGCATTAGGACAAGAAACCACACCCAGTTTGGAGACAGGAGGAGGGGCTAGTCCAGCTGATGGTCCAAATCAGGAGCAGCTGTTACCAAGGAGATCAGGGCGAGTGACCCGACCCCCCCGAGAGACTTAGTGACTATGTTACCACCTGAGGGGACAGTTACTTTGCTATGACAGTGGCAGCTTTGATAAGGCTGTGCCTACGGAAGTGTTAATTTGTATCAGTTGTACCTTTAAAAGACACTGTTGACATTTTCATGTTACTTAGTAGTAGTGAGACTTTGCAAGTGAAGAGAGGGAGGGATGTAGTGTACATCCGGGACTTCCCCAGCGCGGGAAGTCTGGGGTCATGTGACTAGTCGAAGTAGTGTTTCAGTAGTGTAGCGGGCGAACGAAGTAGTGCTCACGTTTGAAAGACTATTAGCCTCGGTGGCGCATTAGCAATACTACAAGAACTCAGCTGCAGAACCTTCAGGCCGTCATGACTCAGCAACAGCAACAAAGCAGCAACACGCTCAACTTGTAATGAAAGTTTTGGACAAACTTGGAAGGTAAAAAGTTCAATGGTTTTGTATTATTGATTTTATTGATGAAATATATCATGTTTTTAACCTCCAAATGTACACACAATTTCATTGATATTTTAAATGGGGCATTTTGCAAATTACGATAAAATTACTGTCATTGGTTATTATGATTTTTGGTATTATTATAAACAAAAGTCTTTAATTTTAAACATACAGCAATAATAATATCTACCATTTCCTGTTATGATTTGGTATTTTAATGAGCCAGAAAATTGGAAATTAAACATTGTACATCAAATGTTACTGTATTTTTTTTATTTTGGAATCAGCAGTCACTTCTGCCACACAGTGTCCCATTGCATAAAAGCTGATTAATTCCCAATACAGGATTAAGAGCTGATTATTATTATTATTATTATTAATTTTTTTTTTTTTGGGGGGGGGCAGGAGTTTTTAACTTCCCACTTCCTCACCCCTTTCCGTTAGGTTTTCGCTATATCAATACCACTTTTTTTTTTCTTGTTTCTCTTGCTTTCCATTTTTTGCTCACTCAAAAATGCAATCATATCCTGGTTTCCACCTGCTTCTATCCTGATTCCAACTCCTCCTTTTTATTATGTTCCCATACCCCACTCAGTGGAATCAGGGATCACAGGGGTGGGATCAGGGAACATCAAACAGGGCAAATGATAAAAGAATATGCATTGTATAATAGGAGATAAATGTAATCTAACAAGGTGCATAACTCCAAGTTGTTTATAATCACCTCATTTCCAACAAGCATGAGTGGAATAACTGTTTTATTTAATTCTCAACTGACTTTTTTGCTTTACTGTTTTGACCCAAAATTTTGCTTGGTGATCATCAAAGTGCTCAACATGACATCCAATTTTTATTCTTGAAGGGTTGAAGGATCAAGGTTGAAAAAGTTTGAGGTCTGATTTCCGTATAAGCAAGTTAAGGCATTATGCAAGATTGCACAAACTGTGTACATTTTACCAACTGCAGTTAACCCTATCTTAAGGTTCTTTTTAAAATCAAGAAACTTGAAAAAGTTAAGAATGTCACCAAACAGCCATTCTACTGATGTTCGCACTGCGCTCATAGAGCTGTTGAAAAGTTGCATCTGAGGAGTGAGGGCAGCATGCCGAAAAGGTGCTTGCAAATGTATTCGTAGGGGATATGCCGGATCCCCATAAAGACAAAGTGCTTCCCCTGTACTTGAAAACGCACTGTGTTCCAGTTGTTGAAGTAAATGCGACTCCATGAGCATGCCTGCATCATGCATCCTACCCTCTGAAAATGAAGAGAATAAAAAATAGAATAAAATTGCTAAACAAATTGCATACTCTCCCCACATCCCAAATGCACCTGGACAAACACACACCTTCATGGACAATAATTAGTTTTTCCTTGGTACCTAGATTTGTAAAAAAAAAAAGCTTTTTCTGTGACAAGACACAGAATGACCACAGGCATAAGTGTTGGAGGCGAAAAAGAAGCCACTTGCTATGGTTTTAAATGGAGTTGATGGCTTTCCAAACTATCCGTGATATTAAAATATAAATAGGCAGTAGAAAGGTTCAATGGAGAAACTGCCTGTTTCTTCAGCGGTTGGCACGATATTCACATATTGTATTTAATTTGTAACACCATTGAATCCACTATAAACAAACATAAGAACGGTCTGTGAGTTGACTTACCGACCGGACCATAAAGATGAGCAATCATTCCATTTGGAATAACCACCGACTGGAACTTTAAGGCATGAATCCTTTTGTGACCATTGTAGAGAAGCCTTTGATGTTCACGACTGATGGGCCGTACTGTCCCATCGATGAAGCCAAAACAATTTTCTAGCGCACCGCCTCTACGATAGATAGCAACTGCGTACCTTTCCACTGAAGCAGGATTCAGCAAGTTGTTGTTCCACTGAGGAAGGAGGTGGTGGTGCTCATCATAAATAAAGTCCACCACTTTGTAGAAATCATACTTATTTCTGGCACTGGCATACCAAATCGTGTTATCAGATCACTGTACCGGCAAGGATACGCAAACCGCCGGAGAGCTATACAAAGGCCCTCTAAACCATCGCAGACGCTTCTTTGGTCGCATACGAAGACTTCTGGAATTCCCAAGGCTTCAGCTACTTGAGGTAAGTCTCTTTTCTCGAAGCGGAATTCGGCCTTGCATTCGGCTGGGTCAATCTCATCAAAATCAAACCTGTCGTAGTTTTCGTACGGGAAAACAGGATTTTTAGAAGTATTGGCGTCATACAGTAAAACAAATTCATCTTCGTCAATGTCCCCGTCGAGGTAGCTTTCCATCAATAATTCTCTTGTTTTCTAAAAGAGCTCATGTGGTTTTTGTTTTGTTTTGTTTTGTTTTTTAACACTTTTGTACGTACGCGTCTTCAAAGGTTTCTGCTTAAGTTTGTTTACACACGCAATAAGACGTGACGCGTGACGTTCTCGTTCCAGTTCTTCACGGTATTTCCGTCACGTCCGCGTCGTAGATTTTTCCGGTGCTTAAGGTCCCTAATAACTCAAAAACGATCGTCTCAAGGTGTGATGAAAGGATCTCTTCCGACCTTCCTTCCTTCCTTCCTGATGTGCAGCATTGGCCAGACTGATTCGATCACAAAAATAATAAACTGCCATCATGCAACTGCCGGATATAAGGATAGATTTCAAATTTTGTTTTAAAACGGGAAATAACTTTTAAGCGTTCAAAAATATGGGTAACATCATCGCCCATTTTCGCTGTTAAGTTTCATGGGCGCCGCCATTTTGGATTTGATAACGCAAGATTGTTGCACTATTGTTTAAAACAAAGGATTTTGCAAATGAAGTGTAAAATCCTGCGTCATCACCGTGCGTATATAGAGATTGGAATTAGGTACGACCAGTGTGGCCTTCGGATGGTAAGGTCCGAGGAGACAATTGTATGAAATTGTCTCCTCGGACCTTAACATCCGAAGGCCACACTGTTTATATGTTGTACAGTAAAAATATGTGTTCCCAGTGTGGTTGGCTCAGTGGCCTAGTGATTAAGGCATCCGACCGGTAATCTGGAGACCCAGGTTCAATTCCTGGCTGAGCCACATTTTCACTTAATTACTTAGTTGTGTTGATTTCTGTTCCTAAATTAACTTTGTGGCAAGTCTAAAAGAAATGAGCTGACATCGTGTTGTAGACATGTTAGGAAATTTCTATTAAGAAATGTCATTATGTAATTAGCAATAACAACCCCGCGTGACGCGACACGCCTAGTATGTAATGTAATGTATGCATTGTTCTGTATTTCAAATTTCTGTCATTGTAACCGTTATTTCTGGCAGTTGCCTGATGATTGCTTCGCAAAAAGCATGAAACTCAGAGTTGCAGTATATATATATATATATATATATATATATATATATATATATATATATCTGTGTGAATTTGCAAGAACGTACCCGCAAAAATTTGGAGCCGGTTGACCGAAATGGGTCCAAAACTGGCGTTTTTTGCAGCACAAGGGCCCCACAATCACTCCACAGCACTGATAAGGAGGGAATGAGAGAGTGAGGGAGGAGGAGGAGCCGAGGAGAAGAGAAAAAAGCACTAATCACTCTCTTAGTCTTTATAATAGCTACTTTGGAGATAGTTTTTGAACGAGAAAGAACCGGACCAAGAAGCGCCTCTTTCGTGCAGGTACGTTTTATCAAATCCAGACAGATAATTCACTGAAATAGCTCCAGAGAGCTGCAGAAGGCCCCAAAAGCCGTTTTTCGCTGCAAGATGACTCATTGGACGACGTTGGCACAATAGCCTGGAAATATCTGTGTGAATTTGCAAGAACGTACCCGCAAAAATTTGGAGCCGGTTGACCGAAATGGGTCCAAAACTGGCGTTTTTTGCAGCACAAGGGCCCCACAATCACTCCACAGCACTGATAAGGAGGGAATGAGAGAGTGAGGAGGAGGAGGAGCGGAGGAGAAGAGAAAAAAGCACTAATCACTCTCTTAGTCTTTATAATGGCTACTTCGGAGATAGTTTTTGAACGAGAAAGAACCGGACCAAGAAGCGCCTCTTTCGTGCAGGTACGTTTTATCAAATCCAGACAGATAATTCACTGAAATAGCTCCAGAGAGCTGCAGAAGGCCCAAAAAGCCGTTTTTCGCTGCAAGATGACTCATTGGACGACGTTGGCACAATAGCCTGGAAATATCTGTGTGAATTTGCAAGAACCTACCCGCAAAAATTTGGAGCCGGTTGACCGAAATGGGTCCAAAACTGGCGTTTTTTGCAGCACAAGGGCCCCACAATCACTCCACAGCACTGATAAGGAGGGAATGAGAGAGTGAGGGAGGAGGAGCAGCGGAGGAGAAGAGAAAAAAGCACTAATCACTCTCTTAGTCTTTATAATGGCTACTTCGGAGATAGTTTTTGAACGAGAAAGAACCGGACCAAGAAGCGCCTCTTTCGTGCAGGTACGTTTTATCAAATCCAGACAGATAATTCACTGAAATAGCTCCAGAGAGCTGCAGAAGGCCCAAAAAGCCGTTTTTCGCTGCAAGATGACTCATTGGACGACGTTGGCACAATAGCCTGGAAATATCTGTGTGAATTTGCAAGAACGTACCCGCAAAAATTTGGAGCCGGTTGACCGAAATGGGTCCAAAACTGGCGTTTTTTGCAGCACAAGGGCCCCACAATCACTCCACAGCACTGATAAGGAGGGAATGAGAGAGTGAGGGAGGAGGAGGAGCCGAGGAGAAGAGAAAAAAGCACTAATCACTCTCTTAGTTTTTATAATGGCTACTTCGGAGATAGTTTTTGAACGAGAAAGAACCGGACCAAGAAGCGCCACTTTCGTGCAGGTACGTTTTATCAAATCCAGACAGATAATTCACTGAAATAGCTCCAGAGAGCTGCAGAAGGCCCAAAAACCCGTTTTTCGCTGCAAGATGACTCATTGGACGACGTTTGCACAATAGCCTGGAAATATCTGTGTGAATTTGCAAGAACGTACTAGCAAAAATTTGGAGCCGGTTGACCGAAATGGGTCCAAAACTGGCGTTTTTTGCAGCACAAGGGCCCCACAATCACTCCACAGCACTGATAACGAGGGAATGAGAGAGTGAGGGAGGAGGAGGAGCGGAGGAGAAGAGAAAAAAGCACTAATCACTCTCTTAGTCTTTATAATGGCTACTTTGGAGATAATTTTTTAACGAGAAAGAACCGGACCAAGAAGCGCCTCTTTCGTGCAGGTACGTTTATCAAATCCAGACAGATAATTCACTGAAATAGCTCCAGAGAGCTGCAGAAGGCCCAAAAAGCCGTTTTCCGCTGCAAGATGACTCATTGGACGACGTTGGCACAATAGCCTGGAAATATCTGTGTGAATTTGCAAGAACGTACCCGTAAAAATTTGGAGCCGGTTGACCGAAATGGGTCCAAAACTGGCGTTTTTTGCAGCACAAGGGCCACACAATCACTCCACAGCACTGATAAGGAGGGAATGAGAGAGTGAGGGAGGAGGAGGAGCGGAGGAGAAGAGAAAAAAGCACTAATCACTCTCTTAGTCTTTATAATGGCTACTTTGCAGATAGTTTTTTAACGAGAAAGAACCGGACCAAGAAGCGCCTCTTTCGTGCAGGTACGTTTATCAAATCCAGACAGATAATTCACTGAAATAGCTCCAGAGAGCTGCAGAAGGCCCAAAAAGCCGTTTTTCGCTGCAAGATGACTCATTGCACGACGTTGGCACAATAGCCTGGAAATATCTGTGTGAATTTGGAAGAACGTACCCGCAAAAATTTGGAGCCGGTTGACCGAAATGGGTCCAAAACTGGCGTTTTTTGCAGCACAAGGGCCCCACAATCACTCCACAGCACTGATAAGGAGGGAATGAGAGAGTGAGGGAGGAGGAGGAGCAGAGGAGAAGAGAAAAAAGCACTAATCACTCTCTTAGTCTTTATAATGGCTACTTCGGAGATAGTTTTTGAACGAGAAAGAACCGGACCAAGAAGCGCCTCTTTCGTGCAGGTACGTTTTATCAAATCCAGACAGATAATTCACTGAAATAGCTCCAGAGAGCTGCAGAAGGCCCAAAAAGCCGTTTTTCGCTGCAGGATGACTCATTGGACGACGTTGGCACAATAGCCTGGAAATATCTGTGTGAATTTGCAAGAACGTACCCGCAAAAATTTGGAGCCGGTTGACCGAAATGGGTCCAAAACTGGCGTTTTTTGCAGCACAAGGGCCCCACAATCACTCCACAGCACTGATAAGGAGGGAATGAGAGAGTGAGGGAGGAGGAGGAGCGGAGGAGAAGAGAAAAAAGCACTAATCACTCTCTTAGTCTTTATAATGGCTACTTTGGAGATAGTTTTTGAACGAGAAAGAACCGGACCAAGAAGCGCCTCTTTCGTGCAGGTACGTTTTATCAAATCCAGACAGATAATTCACTGAAATAGCTCCAGAGAGCTGCAGAAGGCCCAAAAAGCCGTTTTTCGCTGCAAGATGACTCATTGGACGACGTTGGCACAATAGCCTGGAAATATCTGTGTGAATTTGCAAGAACGTACCCGCAAAAATTTGGAGCCGGTTGACCGAAATGGGTCCAAAACTGGCGTTTTTTGCAGCACAAGGGCCCCACAAGCACTCCACAGCACTGATAAGGAGGGAATGAGAGAGTGAGGGAGGAGGAGGAGCCGAGGAGAAGAGAAAAAAGCACTAATCACTCTCTTAGTCTTTATAATGGCTACTTCGGAGATAGTTTTTGAACGAGAAAGAACCGGACCAAGAAGCGCCTCTTTCGTGCAGGTACGTTTTATCAAATCCAGACAGATAATTCACTGAAATAGCTCCAGAGAGCTGCAGAAGGCCCAAAAAGCCGTTTTTCGCTGCAAGATGACTCATTGGACGACGTTGGCACAATAGCCTGGAAATATCTGTGTGAATTTGCAAGAACGTACCCGCAAAAATTTGGAGCCGGTTGACCGAAATGGGTCCAAAACTGGCGTTTTTTGCAGCACAAGGGCCCCACAATCACTGCACAGCACTGATAAGGAGGGAATGAGAGAGTGAGGGAGGAGGAGGAGCCGAGGAGAAGAGAAAAAAGCACTAATCACTCTCTTAGTCTTTGTAATGGCTACTTTGGAGATAGTTTTTGAACGAGAAAGAACCGGACCAAGAAGCGCCTCTTTCGTGCAGGTACGTTTTATCAAATCCAGACAGATAATTCACTGAAATAGCTCCAGAGAGCTGCAGAAGGCCCAAAAAGCCGTTTTTCGCTGCAAGATGACTCATTGGACGACGTTGGCACAATAGCCTGGAAATATCTGTGTGAATTTGCAAGAACGTACCCGCAAAAATTTGGAGCCGGTTGACCGAAATGGGTCCAAAACTGGCGTTTTTTGCAGCACAAGGGCCCCACAATCACTCCACAGCACTGATAAGGAGGGAATGAGAGAGTGAGGGAGGAGGAGAAGCCGAGGAGAAGAGAAAAAAGCACTAATCACTCTCTTAGTTTTTATAATGGCTACATCGGAGATAGTTTTTGAACGAGAAAGAACCGGACCAAGAAGCGCCTCTTTCGTGCAGGTACGTTTTATCAAATCCAGACAGATAATTCACTGAAATAGCTCCAGAGAGCTGCAGAAGGCCCAAAAAGCCGTTTTTCGCTGCAAGATGACTCATTGGACGACGTTGGCACAATAGCCTGGAAATATCTGTGTGAATTTGCAAGAACGTACCCGCAAAAATTTGGAGCCGGTTGACCGAAATGGGTCCAAAACTGGCGTTTTTTGCAGCACAAGGGCCCCACAATCACTCCACAGCACTGATAAGAAGGGAATGAGAGAGTGAGGGAGGAGGAGGAGCGGAGGAGAAGAGAAAAAAGCACTAATCACTCTCTTAGTCTTTATAATGGCTACTTTGGAGATAGTTTTTGAACGAGAAGAACCGGACCAAGAAGCGCCTCTTTCGTGCAGGTACGTTTTATCAAATCCAGACAGATAATTCACTGAAATAACTCCAGAGAGCTGCAGAAGGCCCAAAAAGCCGTTTTTCGCTGCAAGATGACTCATTGGACGACGTTGGCACAATAGCCTGGAAATATCTGTGTGAATTTGCAAGAACGTACCCGCAAAAATTTGGAGCCGGTTGACCGAAATGGGTCCAAAACTGGCGTTTTTTGCAGCACAAGGGCCCCACAATCACTCCACAGCACTGATAAGGAGGGAATGAGAGAGTGAGGGAGGAGGAGAAGCCGAGGAGAAGAGAAAAAAGCACTAATCACTCTCTTAGTTTTTATAATGGCTACATTTGGAGATAGTTTTTGAACGAGAAAGAACCGGACCAAGAAGCGCCTCTTTCGTGCAGGTACGTTTTATCAAATCCAGACAGATAATTCACTGAAATAGCTCCAGAGAGCTGCAGAAGGCCCAAAAAGCCGTTTTTCGCTGCAAGATGACTCATTGGACGACGTTGGCACAATAGCCTGGAAATATCTGTGTGAATTTGCAAGAACGTACCCGCAAAAATTTGGAGCCGGTTGACCGAAATGGGTCCAAAACTGGCGTTTTTTGCAGCACAAGGGCCCCACAATCACTCCACAGCACTGATAAGAGGGAATGAGAGAGTGAGGGAGGAGGAGGAGCGGAGGAGAAGAGAAAAAAGCACTAATCACTCTCTTAGTCTTTATAATGGCTACTTTGGAGATAGTTTTTGAACGAGTAAGAACCGGACCAAGAAGCGCCTCTTTCGTGCAGGTACGTTTTATCAAATCCAGACAGATAATTCACTGAAATAGCTCCAGAGAGCTGCAGAAGGCCCAAAAAGCCGTTTTTCGCTGCAAGATGACTCATTGGACGACGTTGGCACAATAGCCTGGAAATATCTGTGTGAATTTGCAAGAACGTACCCGCAAAAATTTGGAGCCGGTTGACCGAAATGGGTCCAAAACTGGCGTTTTTTGCAGCACAAGGGCCCCACAATCACTCCACAGCACTGATAAGAGGGAATGAGAGAGTGAGGGAGGAGGAGGAGCGGAGGAGAAGAGAAAAAAGCACTAATCACTCTCTTAGTCTTTATAATGGCTACTTTGGAGATAGTTTTTTAACGAGAAAGAACCGGACCAAGAAGCGCCTCTTTCGTGCAGGTACGTTTTATCAAATCCAGACAGATAATTCACTGAAATAGCTCCAGAGAGCTGCAGAAGGCCCAAAAAGCCGTTTTTCGCTGCAAGATGACTCATTGGACGACGTTGGCACAATAGCCTGGAAATATCTGTGTGAATTTGCAAGAACGTACCCGCAAAAATTTGGAGCCGGTTGACCGAAATGGGTCCAAAACTGGCGTTTTTTGCAGCACAAGGGCCCCACAATCACTCCACAGCACTGATAAGGAGGGAATGAGAGAGTGAGGGAGGAGGAGGAGCCGAGGAGAAGAGAAAAAATCACTAATCACTCTCTTAGTCTTTATAATGGCTACTTCGGAGATAGTTTTTGAACGAGAAAGAACCGGACCAAGAAGCGCCTCTTTCGTGCAGGTACGTTTTATCAAATCCAGACAGATAATTCACTGAAATAGCTCCAGAGAGCTGCAGAAGGCCCAAAAAGCCGTTATTCGCTGCAAGATGACTCATTGGACGACGTTGGCACAATAGCCTGGAAATATCTGTGTGAATTTGCAAGAACGTACCCGCAAAAATTTGGAGCCGGTTGACCGAAATGGGTCCAAAACTGGCGTTTTTTGCAGCACAAGGGCCCCACAATCACTCCACAGCACTGATAAGGAGGGAATGAGAGAGTGAGGGAGGAGGAGGAGCGGAGGAGAAGAGAAAAAAGCACTAATCACTCTCTTAGTCTTTATAATGGCTACTTCGGAGATAGTTTTTGAACGAGAAAGAACCGGACCAAGAAGCGCCTCTTTCGTGCAGGTACGTTTTATCAAATCCAGACAGATAATTCACTGAAATAGCTCCAGAGAGCTGCAGAAGGCCCAAAAAGCCGTTTTTCGCTGCAAGATGACTCATTGGACGACGTTGGCACAATAGCCTGGAAATATCTGTGTGAATTTGCAAGAACGTACCCGCAAAAATTTGGAGCCGGTTGACCGAAATGGGTCCAAAACTGGCGTTTTTTGCAGCACAAGGGCCCCACAATCACTCCACAGCACTGATAAGGAGGGAATGAGAGAGTGAGGGAGGAGGAGGAGCGGAAGAGAAGAGAAAAAAGCACTAATCACTCTCTTAGTCTTTATAATGGCTACTTTGGAGATAGTTTTTTAACGAGAAAGAACCGGACCAAGAAGCGCCTCTTTCGTGCAGGTACGTTTATCAAATCCAGACAGATAATTCACTGAAATAGCTCCAGAGAGCTGCAGAAGGCCCAAAAAGCCGTTTTTCGCTGCAAGATGACTCATTGGACGACGTTGGCACAATAGCCTGGAAATAATTATTTTCAGGCTATTGTGCCAACGTCGTCCAATGAGTGATCTTGCAGCGAAAAACGGCTTTTTGGGCCTTTTGCAGCTCTCTGGAGGTATTTCAGTGAATTATCTGTCTGGATTTGATAAAACTTACCTGCACGAAAGAGGCGCTTCTTGGTCCGGTTCTTTCTCGTTCAAAAACTATCTCCAAAATAGCCATTATAAAGACTAAGAGAGTGATTAGTGCTTTTTTCTCTTGTCTTCCGCTCCTCCTCCTTCCTCACTCTCTCATTCCCTCCTTATCAGTGCTGTGGAGTGATTGTGGGGCCCTTGTGCTGCAAAAAACGCCAGTTTTGGACCCATTTCGGTCAACCGGCTCCAAATTTTTGCGGGTACGTTCTTGCAAATTCACACAGATATTTCCAGGCTATTGTGCCAACGTCGTCCAATGAGTCATCTTGCAGCGAAAAACGGCTTTTTGGGCCTTCTGCAGCTCTCTGGAGGTATTTCAGTGAATTATCTGTCTGGATTTGATAAAACTTACCTGCACGAAAGAGGCGCTTCTTGGTCCGGTTCTTTCTCGTTCAAACACTATCTCCAAAGTGGCCATTATAAAGACTAAGAGAGTGATTAGTGCTTTTTTCTCTTGTCCTCCGCTCCTCCTCCTCCCTCACTCTCTCATTCCCTCCTTATCAGTGCTGTGCAGTGATTGTGGGGCCCTTGTGCTGCAAAAAACGCCAGTTTTGGACCCATTTCGGTCAACCGGCTCCAAATTTTTGCGGGTACGTTCTTGCAAATTCACACAGATATTTCCAGGCTATTGTGCCAACGTCGTCCAATGAGTCATCTTGCAGCGAAAAACGGCTTTTTGGGCCTTCTGCAGCTCTCTGGAGCTATTTCAGTGAATTATCTGTCTGGATTTGATAAAACGTACCTGCACGAAAGAGGCGCTTCTTGGTCCGGTTCTTTCTCGTTCAAAAACTATCTCCAAAGTAGCCATTATAAAGACTAAGAGAGTGATTAGTGCTTTTTTCTCTTCTCCTCCGCTCCTCCTCCTCCCTCACTCTCTCATTCCCTCCTTATCAGTGCTGTGGAGTGATTGTGGGGCCCTTGTGCTGCCAAAATCGCCAGTTTTGGACCCATTTCGGTCAACCGGCTCCAAATTTTTGCGGGTACGTTCTTGCAAATTCACACAGATATTTCCAGGCTATTGTGCCAACGTCGTCCAATGAGTCATCTTGCAGCGAAAAACGGCTTTTTGGGCCTTCTGCAGCTCTCTGGAGCTATTTCAGTGAATTATCTGTCTGGATTTGATAAAACGTACCTGCACGAAAGAGGCGCTTCTTGGTGCGGTTTTTTCTCGTTCAAAAACTATCTCCAAAGTAGCCATTATAAAGACTAAGAGAGTGATTCGTGCTTTTTTCTCTTCTCCTCGGCTTGTCCTCCTCCCTCACTCTCTTATTCCCTCCTTATCAGTGCTGTGGAGTGATTGTGGGGCCCTTGTGCTGCAAAAAACGCCAGTTTTGGACCCATTTCGGTCAACCGGCTCCAAATTTTTGCGGGTACGTTCTTGCAAATTCACACAGATATTTCCAGGCTATTGTGCCAACGTCGTCCAATGAGTCATCTTGCAGCGAAAAGCGGCTTTTTGGGCCTTCTGCAGCTCTCTGGAGCTATTTCAGTGAATTATCTGTCTAGATTTGATAAACGTACCTGCACGAAAGAGGCGCTTCTTGGTGCGGTTTTTTCTCGTTCAAAAACTATCTCCAAAGTAGCCATTATAAAGACTAAGAGAGTGATTAGTGCTTTTTTCTCTTCTCCTCGGCTCCTCCTCCTCCCTCACTCTCTCATTCCCTCCTTATCAGTGCTGTGGAGTGATTGTGGGGCCCTTGTGCTGCAAAAAAACGCCAGTTTTGGACCCATTTCGGTCAACCGGCTCCAAATTTTTGCGGGTACGTTCTTGCAAATTCACACAGATATTTCCAGGCTATTGTGCCAACGTCGTCCAATAAGTCATCTTGCAGCGAAAAACGGCTTTTTGGGCCTTCTGCAGCTCTCTGGAGCTATTTCAGTGAATTATCTGTCTGGATTTGATAAAACGTACCTGCACGAAAGAGGCGCTTCTTGGTGCGGTTTTTTCTCGTTCAAAAACTATCTCCAAAGTAGCCATTATAAAGACTAAGAGAGTGATTAGTGCTTTTTTCTCTTCTCCTCGGCTCCTCCTCCTCCCTCACTCTCTCATTCCCTCCTTATCAGTGCTGTGGAGTGATTGTGGGGCCCTTGTGCTGCAAAAAACGCCAGTTTTGGACCCATTTCGGTCAACCGGCTCCAAATTTTTGCGGGTACGTTCTTGCAAATTCACACAGATATTTCCAGGCTATTGTGCCAACGTCGTCCAATAAGTCATCTTGCAGCGAAAAACGGCTTTTTGGGCCTTCTGCAGCTCTCTGGAGCTATTTCAGTGAATTATCTGTCTGGATTTGATAAAACGTACCTGCACGAAAGAGGCGCTTCTTGGTGCGGTTTTTTCTCGTTCAAAAACTATCTCCAAAGTAGCCATTATAAAGACTAAGAGAGTGATTAGTGCTTTTTTCTCTTCTCCTCGGCTCCTCCTCCTCCCTCACTCTCTCATTCCCTCCTTATCAGTGCTGTGGAGTGATTGTGGGGCCCTTGTGCTGCAAAAAACGCCAGTTTTGGACCCATTTCGGTCAACCGGCTCCAAATTTTTGCGGGTACGTTCTTGCAAATTCACACAGATATTTCCAGGCTATTGTGCCAACGTCGTCCAATAAGTCATCTTGCAGCGAAAAACGGCTTTTTGGGCCTTCTGCAGCTCTCTGGAGCTATTTCAGTGAATTATCTGTCTGGATTTGATAAAACGTACCTGCACGAAAGAGGCGCTTCTTGGTGCGGTTTTTTCTCGTTCAAAAACTATCTCCAAAGTAGCCATTATAAAGACTAAGAGAGTGATTAGTGCTTTTTTCTCTTCTCCTCGGCTCCTCCTCCTCCCTCACTCTCTCATTCCCTCCTTATCAGTGCTGTGGAGTGATTGTGGGGCCCTTGTGCTGCAAAAAACGCCAGTTTTGGACCCATTTCGGTCAACCGGCTCCAAATTTTTGCGGGTACGTTCTTGCAAATTCACACAGATATTTCCAGGCTATTGTGCCAACGTCGTCCAATAAGTCATCTTGCAGCGAAAAACGGCTTTTTGGGCCTTCTGCAGCTCTCTGGAGCTATTTCAGTGAATTATCTGTCTGGATTTGATAAAACGTACCTGCACGAAAGAGGCGCTTCTTGGTGCGGTTTTTTCTCGTTCAAAAACTATCTCCAAAGTAGCCATTATAAAGACTAAGAGAGTGATTAGTGCTTTTTTCTCTTCTCCTCGGCTCCTCCTCCTCCCTCACTCTCTCATTCCCTCCTTATCAGTGCTGTGGAGTGATTGTGGGGCCCTTGTGCTGCAAAAAACGCCAGTTTTGGACCCATTTCGGTCAACCGGCTCCAAATTTTTGCGGGTACGTTCTTGCAAATTCACACAGATATTTCCAGGCTATTGTGCCAACGTCGTCCAATAAGTCATCTTGCAGCGAAAAACGGCTTTTTGGGCCTTCTGCAGCTCTCTGGAGCTATTTCAGTGAATTATCTGTCTGGATTTGATAAAACGTACCTGCACGAAAGAGGCGCTTCTTGGTGCGGTTTTTTCTCGTTCAAAAACTATCTCCAAAGTAGCCATTATAAAGACTAAGAGAGTGATTAGTGCTTTTTTCTCTTCTCTTCGGCTCCTCCTCCCTCACTCTCTCATTCCCTCCTTATCAGTGCTGTGGAGTGATTGTGGGGCCCTTGTGCTGCAAAAAACGCCAGTTTTGGACCCATTTCGGTCAACCGGCTCCAAATTTTTGCGGGTACGTTCTTTCAAATTCACACAGATATTTCCAGGCTATTGTGCCAACGTCGTCCAATGAGTCATCTTGCAGCGAAAAACGGCTTTTTGGGCCTTCTGCAGCTCTCTGGAGCTATTTCAGTGAATTATCTGTCTGGATTTGATAAAACGTACCTGCACGAAAGAGGCGCTTCTTGGTGCGGTTTTTTCTCGTTCAAAAACTATCTCCAAAGTAGCCATTATAAAGACTAAGAGAGTGATTAGTGCTTTTTTCTCTTCTCCTCCGCTCCTCCTCCTCCCTCACTCTCTCATTCCCTCCTTATCAGTGCTGTGGAGTGATTGTGGGGCCCTTGTGCTGCAAAAAACGCCAGTTTTGGACCCATTTCGGTCAACCGGCTCCAAATTTTTGCGGGTACGTTCTTGCAAATTCACACAGATATTTCCAGGCTATTGTGCCAACGTCGTGCAATGAGTCATCTTGCAGCGAAAAACGGCTTTTTGGGCCTTCTGCAGCTCTCTGGAGCTATTTCAGTGAATTATCTGTCTGGATTTGATAAAACGTACCTGCACGAAAGAGGCGCTTCTTGGTGCGGTTTTTTCTCGTTCAAAAACTATCTCCAAAGTAGCCATTATAAAGACTAAGAGAGTGATTAGTGCTTTTTTCTCTTCTCCTCGGCTCCTCCTCCTCCCTCACTCTCTCATTCCCTCCTTATCAGTGCTGTGGAGTTATTGTGGGGCCCTTGTGCTGCAAAAAACGCCAGTTTTGGACCCATTTCGGTCAACCGGCTCCAAATTTTTGCGAGTACGTTCTTGCAAATTCACACAGATATATATATATATATATATATATATATATATATATATATATATATATATATATATATATATATATATATATATAGTACAGTAAGGTAGGGAGGGGATATATTAGCAACTGCTTGCCTTAATTACTTAGGATCACCAGCCTATTCCCGTTTGGATGGCGATTCATTAGGGATTTCTGAGAAATACAAACAGACAAGGTTAATTTGGGAACAGAAATCAACAACTAAGTAATTAAGTGAAAATGTGGCTCAGCCAGGAATCGAACCTGGGTCTCCAGATACCGGCCGGATGCCGGTGTGTTCCCAGTGTGGTTGGCTTAGTGGTTAAGGCATCTGGCCGGTATCTGGAGACCCAGGTTCGATTCCTGGCTGAGCCACATTTTCACTTAATTACTTAGTTGTTGATTTCTGTTCCCAAATTAACCTTGTCTATACATATTGGATCCTCCTGGCTAAGCCACATTTTCACTTAATTACTTAGTTGTTGATTTCTGTTCCCAAATTAACCTTGCTTATATATATATATATATATATATATATATATATATATATATATATATTAAACATTTATTCAATTAAAATATGATTATTTGGGGTGTACAGGGTTAGGGTTTCCCTCATGTAGAGAATTTAATAATTGAAATAAGCCTGTATCCGTAATTGGATCCTCCTTTTCATCCGCTAAGTTGACTTCGGTCGTGTATCAGTAATTGATCCTTAGTTGGGTTTAAAATGGAGTTATAGGCTTCCCCTGCCTTGTCACCTTGAAAGTAAAATTTCCCGGGACACCACGTCTTCGATCACGTAAATCACATCTTCGATTGCCGTGTTGCCAGCATGGTTGTCCTGATGGTGTAGTGGTCATCACACCCGACTAGTAACGGGGGGACGTGGGTTCAAATCCCGCTCAGGGCAAATTTTCTTTCAAACATTTATGCAATTAAAATATGATTATTTGGGGTGTACAGGGTTAGGGTTTCCCTCATGTAGAATATATATATATATTTATATATATATATATATATATATATATATATATATATATATGCACGGCCGTGCGTATATAGAGATTGGAATTAGGTAGGACCAGCGCGCGAGCTGCGTTATAATTTACATTGACTGTAATTTTTATAAAGATGACGGTATTTTTTAATTTGTAAGACATGTTTCGATGTTGCAAACATTATCGTCAGTTACAAAATGTTTGAAAAACCCGTTGGCACTAAATAACAACTAAGCAAGAAATGCATAGTTAATTATGATGAAGTCAGTGACAAGGACAGCTGCTCTACACTAAGTCCGTATCTTACCTAACGACGACATTCATACTAATACAGCACCCTCTACAATCGTTAATTTGTTCTCGTTGACATCATCTATTTCATGCATATAATACAAGATCATCCTTGAAAAATAATATGTATATCAAGAAGTTTAATCTTGGAAAATTAAGACAAGCGGTCCCAATTTTTGGCGCTAAATTATTGAATGAGATACCCGGTAGAATGAGAGATATGTTAAAAAAAGTTTTTAAACGAAAATTAGTTAGTATGCTCTTTCAAATAATATATAGATTTAGCCAAGCCTAAAAGCGGAGCTCCATGGTTATTATTTTATTTACTGGTATTGAGCAACTTCGCATGGCTTTCCTTGCGCCAATATTTTGTGTTTAGAGCAGTAAACAGGAATCGACCGCGGTTCAAAAACGTCAAAACATTAAAACATTCCAAAACAACTGGACGCCTATGTTTGTTCGAAGACTCTTGGAAAGGGTGAAGAAAGTTGACAAGTAAGCTTCTAGTAAGCTAGAAAAATTACTAAGCAATCTTAAGTTTTTACATAACGGTCCGTAGAGTATGAACCTGATCGTTTAGAGCAGTCAACGATTCACAAACCACAGAATAACAAAACATTACAAGAAAACAAATTCACTGACGATGCGTAGGTTTGTAGGTTTCTTTGGAGAAGGTAGGGAAAATAGACAAGTGACAATTTCGTAGCAAGTTAATAAAAATTGTTAAGCAATTTTGACATAAGGTGAAATATCGGAGAAAAGAGAAAAAGGAAAACAAACCGATGGTTGGATAGGTAATCACACTGGGCCGACAAAAATTAAGAATTGATATTATTTGAGTTTTCAGAAAATGCTGAAATTGTGTTCTTTGCGCAAAACACAAGTAATACTAAGCCCCCGCTAGACGATCAAACATTTTCCTGAACATAGTGTTTGACAAACATAACTTTGGGTGACTAGCCGATAAACAAATTTCCTTGGGCGAGAAACCTCTGCAAGCAGGAAAACAGACAATGTTTGACCAAACACAAGACAAAGCGAGTACACAGGACACTTTTTGCGTGTTATTGCTGAAATTTTCACGTTCTTCATTTGGTTTGCTTTTTACTGACTGTGCACTCTCTTGGTTGGGTTGGCTAAACGATCAAACATTTGTTCGTAGAGCGAAATGTTGGATGAAAATGTTTCATATGGATCAAACATAGAAAGCCGTTTTAAATTATCTTCCAACACGATGTTGAATGAAGTGTTTGATCGTTTAGCCTGGGCTTAATGCTTAATTTTACGAGGACTCATTGCGATTACTTGTTAATAAGTTAGGGGCAAAAGTTTTTTTAATGCTGTTGAGGCACCGACGTCGAAAAACACTGAAAACAGTCAGCCAAGCGGAGTGAAAACACTCGTTCGCTTGCATGAAAACAACAAAACAAACAAACAATTCAACTACTTCTTTGCTTGCAAAACGAGAAGAGATGATTGTTATTTATATCCAGTAAAGAGAAAAATACAAATTGCTTTCCTGAACAAAAATAAGAACGATTAAACCATTTAATGTTAAGCTTCAATTCATTTAATTCAGTCACCTGTGTTGTAGAGGTTGAAAATACGAATCCACTTGAGTTAAAACACGCATCTGGAAAAATAGCAAACGGTTTGTCCAAAGAAAGAACTTCTTCAACCAACTTTGAGCTACTCGTTCCTCCCATTAATGCCGGTGAACTGTTAAGTGACCTTTCTTGGTGAGCTGCGAGGTGCCGCGGTAAAGTGAAAGTCCTTGAAGCCTTGAATCATTTTGTTTTTCAACCACACAATCCGGTCGTCGATTATGCAAGTCGAGCCAAGTTTTAAGCGTTTCCTGAGGCAAATGTTTTGCTATCCTTTTTATGACTTGAAAATTCACCTTCCGGAGTATCTGTTAATTAGTTATTGATTTTTATGCCTTTTACGCGACTTAGAAGACAAACTTCGCAAACTTCGAAGAAGATGAAGTTGTTTTGGTCAAAATGAAGAAACCAACTGAATGTTAAATTACGAGCCGCAGAAAGCGCGCGGAAAATTAAGCCTCGTTTTGGTTTGGGTGCCTCGTTTTGGTTAAATTAACCTGGCTTGAGCCTGCGATCTAATCGAAAACTAGTACATGGTCAGCGGTCAACTTCGAAAAAACAGCTGACCTATATGAGCTCTAAACTTGAGCCCGCGATATGGCCACGTGATACTGGACAGCTGTCAATTGGCCATGACACGGATGTCCTATATCAAAGTTGCACGCTGCAAACTAGCTGATGAGCTGGGGACCCAGCTGGCTCAGGTGGAGTATGGCCGCCATGTTGGATTATTATGGTTATTATTAGGATATTATTAATTATTGGGCAACTCCACCGTCGTCGTCGTGCGCGCCCACGAGCAATACCGCTAGCCGCTTTTACCATGAGAAAAGCAGTTGACGGGTTTCTATAGGTATGGGGCTCCGCTTGGCGGCCCTTCGGGCCACTGGAGCTCCGCTATTAAAAGACAAAGATGATTACCTTGATGCAACAATGATAACACAAGATGGAATTTCGAAATCCTAAACCTTAGCTTCCTTCAAAGCTTGTATTAAATAGATTTCTCTCTCGCTGGGACTTACACATATTTTTTTCTCCCCTTTTTCTTCGCTTTTTATTATCTGTAATATCTGATTTCTAATATAATTAATTTGGCACGCCACGACTAGCGTTTTTGGCTAACTGGGTGGCCAAGAAATTGTACAGCCAATATTATGTAATAAAT
>JAEMWC010000288.1:652500-710000 GCA_016490735.1 Pachyseris speciosa
TAACGCTCGAAACGTCAGCTAATCGAATCCTTGTACGGTGGTCAATTTACATTATCAACTCCGTTGATAAACCAAATTTTCGTGTTTCACTCCCCCACCGACGCAGCACCACAGTTTCTTTAGAAACTAATCCCCTTTATCGATCTATTTATAGACTATCTTTTCCCGCGAAAAAGGGCAACAAGGCCGGCAACGGCAACGAGGGCGCCACGAAACAATAGTTTTAACGAGCGAAAACAAAGGCTTCGTACATGCAGATACTTGTGGCACGTGCAACGACTTGTGATTGGTTATTGGACCCCCGTGGGAGTCTTATTTGTGGGAAATTCATCTAAAAATAAAGTGGTCTGTGAAAACGCCGTGACAGTAATATAGGGCAGTTGACCGCTCCTGGTGATGGGCCAACCTCGTTCCCAGGGTCCTCTCTCTTCCTCCCTCGAGGAAGGAAGAGAGAGGACCCTGGGAACGAGGTTGGTGATGGGCTCCTGCCGTATGATGTCAATGCAGCCCTTTCCCCCGCCCCGACTCACGCCCCACACCACCCTGCTTAGCAGTAAGGAAGCCACTCATGCGTGACTCAAGGGGACATTTGGTTGATTACTACACAATGCACTTCCGGCTTGTTGTGAAGAAACATTGAAAATGGCGTCCACAATTGTGGAAAGTTCACCCGAGTTAATTCACCTCTTTGCAGACATATCTTCCAAGTTTTCTCCAGCAGAATCAGAGAATGTTGTGAGGTCATTAAAGAGGATTTATGGAAAGCAATTTGACTCGCTAGAAAACCAAGATCTTCTGTCAAGTTTGGGACTTTTATACAAACTGGGATATGTGTCGAACACGAAACTTTCCCTTATCAGAGAGTTTGTCGCTCCAAAGTCAAACAAAGAAGAAGACATCTGTACGACGATTGAAAATTTCAGGATGTTTCATCCACCTCAAGCTGATCCGGAGAGGGAGCTGCAGGGAAGGAGCGACGATTTCATGAAGATTACAGAGAAGCTCAAAACCGGGCAACCAGCAGTTGTCAACTTGCACGGCTCGGCTGGAGTAGGAAAAACAACGCTTGGAAAAGTGATATCCTCAGAATGGGGAGGCAAGTCATATCTGTTTGATTTGAGAGAAGCTAAAGATATGGAAGCAATTTATTTCAACATGATGACGAACCTTGGACTAACTGTGCCTGTTGACTACCCCATGAGCTTGTGTTATGTTGTTGACAGAATTTTTAAGCACTGCAGTTTGAAAGGCAGCGATGGCCAACCTGTGCTTTTCCTTCTTGACAATGTCGAGCAGTTCACTGTAAGACAGGGGAAGGAAGGAAGAAATTGAGGACAGCTTTTATGCAGTTCTTGGTGAAGCTATCAGAATGTGATGACAGTGGAAAGAAGAGGCCATTAAAAGTACTTATAATATCGAGGGCTCAGTTGAAAGCAGATGCAGAAAAAGTGATTGATTATGAACTGCAGCCCCTTAAAGATTCTGACTCAGAAAAAATCCTGCTCCCTGAGGAGATGCCAGATATTAATTCAGAACAGAGGGAGAAGCTAGTTGCTTTCTGCCATGGCAAACCATTGTTTCCCAAAGGAACTGGGTCTATTTTACGACAGAAAAGAAAAGCTCCAGATGATCTGATCGATGACCTTGAAATATTGATCCACATGGTTACCAAAGACAAAGCTGACTTTCCTCTGAATTCAGAACTAAAAGAGGATAGTAGAGACAAACTGTTTGATTTGGAACAAGGAGTTGAGGAATCTGTCATGAAAGAAATGTTCAATACACTCCCGTCTGACAGTCTGAAAGAGTCAGCAGTGTCAATTTCTTTGTTTTGTGGCCCCTTTACTGTGTCTACTGCAGCAAAAGTTCTCGGTATCAGCCCAGCAGAGGCTGTAGCACAGCTTGAGGGTTTGGAAACTAGTGCAATTGTTTTTGTAGTCAAACGACAAGCAAAGGAGTTGATGTATGACATTCATCCACTCTTGAGAAAGTATGCTGACAGCATTAAGAGTGATGACAAGTTTGCTGAATCTTACTCCAAAGCTAGGGGACGATTTTACGAACATTTTATGTCTGAGATGAAAACAATTGCAGGGTTCATAGAGTCTGATTATGTTGAAGCATTCAATCGGTTTGCAAATGATCAGCCAAACTATGAGTTTGCAATTAAAATTTCATTGCTGCCAGAGCTTTTCAGTGTACTTGGTGAATTCCATGACAATGCTTGGATTGCATCCCTTGTGAATGCTGTACTGTCCAATGAGAAACGATTGGGAGCTGTTCCATTCCTGGGCCGAGATTAGTCAGGATGATGCAAAGTCAGGTATGAGAAACTTTCTCCATAACACTATTGAAGAAATGGCAAAATATGGTCCTTAATGAAACAGGAGATATGTTTGCAAAGTTTTAGTCAAATAATTTTTACAGCTAGGCTTGCAGTCTCAATTTTTTTCACAAAGCTGTCTTAACTCAAGAGTAGGGGACATAGTTCTTGGTGTGGTGGTCTATCTCTATCTTTCATCTGTCTTTGACATTCATGTGTGGGTTAATTGTGGGTGGGTGAGATCAAATATGGACTGATAGCGGCTGCCAGAGGCGTCTTTACAGGCTGACGTCTGATCTCACCCTAGAGAAGCATTGTAAATCGCCATGAAACTATGTGATGTGTGGTATGTAAATCCATTACCATTACTGCCTTTAAGCTAGCAAAGTCGACGGGCGACTTGATGCACATCATTTTGTCAAACAAAACAGCAGTGGCAGCAGCAACAAAACCGATAGAAAAAATAAAACACACATTTTTCTTCCCTCTTACCATTTTTTTCTCAGAACCTTCACCTACCATATTAACTTGAAAGTCAATGTTTCTTTGCAGATTACAGTTACCTATCTCATCTTGTTGATGCAGTGCTTTTTAAATCTGAGGGCAGAGGGCATATTTAAAACAAGCAAAAGAGAGTTGATAAATTAACATTTTCTTTTTTCATTTTTTCTAGAATTTAATTGTTCGGAATGTTATTTATGTGACACAATCTTTTTGAGAAGTGCATTGCTTACTCTGGGGTAACCTTTCTGTATTTCTTGCTCCAGAAGTGCAGTGCTTATTATGTGGGAGTGGTGCTTAATCTAGGGACTGGTTGGCTCAGTGGTAGAGCACCGGACTAGCATGCAGGAGGTCGCAGGATGTAAAAGAACCCACACACTGTTTGAAAAGAGTAGGGGATGTAGTTCCCGGTGTGGCGGTCTATCTCGCAATCCTGATGGTTAAATGCTCGGAGATATTAGTTGCACTGAAGCTACTCTAAAATCTGAGGGTAAATAAAGTAATGTATGTATGTACAGTGTGTATGTGTGTGTGTGTGTGTGTGTGTGTGTGTGTGTGTGTGTGTGTGTGTGTGTATGGTACACAATGTTTAAAATCGCAGCACTCATCATTGCTATGCTTTCTAATGCGAAGCAGACAGAGCTGTTTAAAAGGTGGGCTGACATGTGCAAGTGCGTGAGCACATAAATAAACAACTGAATAAAAGAAATACAAATGAATAAACAGGCAAATGAATGAATACATTAGTGACAATAAAAAGTTAACGAGCTGATTAGCACATGGCATATCACAAGTGTAATATCACGTTAAGATAACTTTAAAAAGCTATAAACGTCAGTCGAGCCGAATAAAAATAGCACATCAACTGAATGAGTTAACATGTGACTGAGAAAACAAGTGATCAAGTGGTACCCAATTCCACTCCAAAAACTCGCGTCTTCATCCGGGGTCTTCATTCACGAACTGAAAAAAGAAAATTTTCGTTCAGTTTACGGGTTCACTTTTTTTAAAATTTTGTTTTTATTTGGTGAAGTGTTGCTTTAACCGCTCTAAGCGGCATAGAAAACATGGTCTTGATGTTAACATTCAGAAAGAAGTGTATAGGTATCTACTGTAACCTCATTTAATCTTGCTTTATAGCTCATGCATTTTGAAGGAAATAATTTCTGTGGCCTCAGTACGAATGAAAATTCTATATTAAAAGAAATAATCGTTGATCTCAGGCCTCTCATATAGACATGGTTTCTCTATTACACAGGTTCTCTGTCTCGTGCTTATTTCAGATGTTGGGAAGCTCGGCAGGTGTTAGATGCTGAAGGCACCGATAAGGCGTTTGAAGTATTGCAGCAAGCAGCTACTTCATTAGGAAAAGTTCAGGATGGTTCAACGGAATCTTTCAAGCTGACTCAAGGGCTTTACCATCATTTTAAAGGGGAAATCTATTGCCAAAACGAAGATTATGAAAAAGCACAAGAATGCCTTCACCTCTCTTTAGATCTCACAGAAAAGCTACTTAAAATTGATACTAATCTTGTTCGGTGTTACAACGATATTGGTAACTGCTATAACGGTCTTAACAAACCAACAGAGGCGCTACAGCTCTACAACAAGGCGATGAAGATGCGAAAAGAACTCTCGAAGGGCTCTGAGAATCACTATGACATGCCAGTGTACAAGAGTCAAATTGGCACAGTACACGAGGCTCAAGGAGAGTATGACAAGGCTGTTGAATGTTACAAAGATGCACGGAGGCTTTTATACAAACTTCAAATTTCAGGATACGAGGATGAAGCGGTCTACCTTAGGAATCTTGCCAACGTTTATGTCAAACAAGGAAAGTTCTTAGATGCTGTTAAACCAGCAGAACAGGCTTATAACATTAGAAACAAACGGCTTGGAAAACATCCGGAAACTGTGCGAAGCATTTACCAACTCGGCATTATTCAGGCAAACTTAGAACATTTTGACAAAGCCTTACAATTGTTTCTCAATGCTTGGGAAATGGAAAAATCCCTAAAACCTGGAAACCACAGTGCAGTGTGGTCATTGATTATTGATGCTGTCAACATGTACTTGAATGATGATACTGAGAAAGAAAAATTCAGGCAGGAAGCCTTGATGCTTTGTCAATGTGTCTGGAAGGGAGCGAAAAGGGAAAGCTCTACCAAACGCCGTAAAAACATCTTTCACACCCTAACGAAGCTACTTGGTGACGAAGAAGTTAAGAAAGATGTAAGGGACGAAGGCGAAACAGAGGCTTTGGGTTTCTGTGATGAAGTTCAAAAAGCTACGGACGAAGATTTTATAAGGAGGTTGATGGGGAAACAGACAACCAAAAACTAAATGAAATGCTAAACATTAGAATAAAGTTTTTGGAGAAGATAATTGATCTTTGCAAACGACTTGATCAGCATAAAAAGCGAGCAGAACACGAAATGAACAAGTTGACCCTCTACAGAAAAGCTCTTTTGAAGGAAGAATTTGTTGGTGGGAAGGGAAACGAAAAGTCCACGCTGAAAAGTAAGGTGGAACAATTATACCAAGATTTAGACGCCAAAGAAAGCATTCCTGAATTCCGAGAAAACCTCTTGAGTACTTGGCAGGCACAGTGGGAACAAGGGAAAGGCATTGGAGAGACCAAGGAGATCAAAGTGACTAGAGAGAGGACAATTACAGGCATCCTTCAACTTTGCAACGACCTTAAGATGGAGAAACTTGGCAGAAAATATCAGAAAGAAGCCTTAAGATTTTATGAGGACCTGTGGACTGCACAGTACGCTGAAACTGACGTTCCCGCAATGAAGAAGCTCCTCGGCAGAATGAATCACTTGGCTTCATTAGTTGGAGATCTTGACCGAGTGAAACTGTACCAGCATGTCTTGCAGGTTAGTTTTTTTTTTACACCAAAGCAGTGAATACTGTTTTTTTTTTTTGAGCTAAAATAAAAACAGTGGAATGTTTATACATTTCGAGGGCGTATCACATGATACCTTCCATGGGAGAAAGGTGATGTTCTTAAAACATACACCTTCTTATTGCCAAGACAGGCGACGCTTAGAGGGCTGATATGCTAAATTTAAGAGCATCAAATTTCGAAGAGGCAACTGTCGAAAAGATAGTCACCAGGCAGCAACACTTTATTGTTTCAACGGTAATTGCTAAATATTCAGCTGAACAACAATCTCTATAACTGGCATATGGAAAGAGCTTGCCAGCTGGACTGTTAAATCGGACGGCTTTATCTCCCGACATTGCTGCGGATTTCTTTCGCCATGTTGAGCCAAAGTAGTAGAGATAATCTGATAACCACCACAAGGGCCGGGTGGGCACTGATTTGGAGAGGTGCATCATTCAATGTAGATGGATGTACGGTTTGCAGTCAGTGACACAGGCATATTCGGAAAAATAAAATCTCGGGTCTCCGAACAGGAGTGAAACCTACGTTTTTTCGGGTGCTACTGGAGATACTCTAAAACTGAGTTACAGGAGACTCGTGAAATCTAGACCATTAAACTACAAGTAGGTTAATGTGACAAACAACTAGTATACTGCTATCATTTACATTCAGATCCTAGCAGTATGCAGAGTATTTGTTACGTATGTGTCTCTCGAGTCTTCTATTGTTCAGTATGAACATCTGGTAATTGAAACGCCACACGTTCATTTTTCGGAGTAATTCTGTGTCACTGACATATTTCATTTTATTATTATGTTTTGACAGGATATGATTAACACTAGGGAAAAGCCAGGACCAAAGTTAAGACCAAAAGGTAGATAGATACATCTTCCTAGTTTACATTTAAAATACTTTTCTCGCTCTCTTGTTCTCCCAACAGGATATGTAGCGTGAGCTGCAACAATAACACTTAAAGAATGTTTTCATTCTTGTTAGAGCGGTTTTCAATTGAGTATCGAAAGTAATTCTTGTTTTGCTTTGGTTTTCCATTGCTTCCCTCTGTGATTGGCCAGGAAAACTCGCGCCACTTTCTTAACCAATGACAAGCAAAACCAAAACCAATCGCCCGTATTTTCCCGCGCTTCGCGCCGGCTACATGTAATTGCTTTGTAATCTGATTGGCTTATTGCACTGCTTACTTTTGTTGTGATTGGTCGGCAGTATTTATAGACCCTTTTCATAATGGCGCCCGACAAATTATTCTTTTATTTTTATGATAATGAGCCCTACTAGCCTCGTCAGCATGTGCAAAATTCAATAGAATTTTTTCATTAAAGTGAGGTTAGTAGGGCTAATTAACACATATACAAAAAAAATAATTAAATTCGTCCGCCATTATGAAAAAGGTCTATAGCACACAAAGGCTTGTGGGGCCGAACAAAGACATAAAAGAAATAGTTCAAATAAACATAACAGGTTAAGAATCCCAACTGACAGGAGGCAGACCAGTTGGCTATTGACAAGCGTGGCCGAGCTAGAGGAGGACTTGAACCCGGGGCCACCGCATTGCCAGTCCAGTGCTCTAACCGCTCGACCACTCTGCCTCCTTGATCCTCGTTTCTTCACTACAGGGCTCGAAATTAACTTTTTCGTTCGGGAGCCAGCTGGCGACTAACGGAAGAATTGTGGTCGCCAGATCAAAAAGTTTGGTCGCCAACTTATTTTATATATAACTTACACAAGAACACGATTTTATACGTTACTTTGCGTGCAAGAAAAGTCACAATTGAAGAGCAGAAACAATTAGAAACAACACGAGTAACACGTAACACTCAGGTGATATGTCTCTGGTCCGAAGGTGATGGTTGTCTCCATAGTCATTGTAAATGAAGGGAAGCATAAAACGTTTTAAGTCCGTGGTTTTCATTCTGAGACAAACACGGGTCCTTTCGTATTTTCCCTTTGCTACCACTTCGAAATGCCGTTCTTTATTTTCGACTTGCTTTCCTCGACGCCTTTCGCTGTCGACAAACAACTCCATGCTTGGCCCAGGCCCATACACAACCACATTGCTTGTACCAGTCTCCGACCGGGAGGAAACAAAAATGGGCTTGGTGCAGTTTTTAGGTCTTCGTTTCATTTTAGACAGAACGTTTTAGGAAAATAAAACCTAAAATATTGCGGGAGTTCCGCTTGAATTGAATCGCTATCTCCTTACCTTAAAGTATGAAGAAACATTGTTAAGAACTATTCACTCAGATAACCGTCCCTTGACCACAAAAAGTACACAGGTTTCTCAAGCGTATCACCAGCGTGAGATCTTCAGGGCTTTAACAAGTTCATCATTAACAGGCGAAAACTGAAGTTGACTTCAGGATACAAAGTATAAACTGGCCTCCCGATTACTGATACTAGTGCCATCATGTTAATTAATGATGGCCACTGTTTGTCTTCGCATGTAGCCACTGCTTTGGCCTTTACTGCATCAATTCTAGTTCCGCTGTCTGTAAGAGCTTTGTCACTACTCACTGTCAAAGCAACCGGAAATAACACTGATTCTCAAATTTCTGTAAGCTCGGCAGTTTGTTTAAACAATTCATGAGTCGCGTAATACTCGGCATGAAAATAAAGTTCACTTGCAACAAGAAGACGTAGAGAGTTACTTCATGATTCATCTCCACATAGGCTCAGCGAAGTAAAATTGTATAAATAATTACCATTTCCTATTGCTTGCAGTGCAACGCGATGTCCAGTCTCACTTGCATCATCAATGTCTCGAATTAAGCTAGTTCCTAAGATATCCTTCGGCAGTTTGGTGAAATCCACTTTCCTTAAATCAACAACTGATGAAGGATTCAAAATTTGGATTAACCTTTTGCCTGAATCTTCATTCGCCAACACGTAACAACTCCCGTAATTGTATCTGCCGCCATTTTCACAGCAAATGAAAAGCACATGGTGTTTAAGTGCGCCTGCGATCCCAGTTTCGGAAGAAGCCGCTGAAACAATATGATGCGCCGTGAATGCAGTATTGACGTGTCGAAATACATTCCATTTTTTATATTATCTTGTAATATTCAGACATTATTTTACTGGGGACGGAAAGGTGAGTTGTATACTAGCTACCATATCCGATTGATTTCCTAATATAAAGATTTAAAAACAAAAGTTGTGTCGTGGTTCTCTTTAGTTATCGGACAAAACACGAGTCGCCAGCTGGCGACCAGTTCTGAAAATTTAGTCGCCAGTGCTCAATTTTTGGTCGCATTGGCGACCAGTGAGTCGCAATTTCGAGCCCTGTGATTTTTCTCGTGCAAATTGGAATAAATAAGCACTTGTAAATTTTTCAAAGACCACAAATTACACTCGCCCAACGGGCTCGTGAAATTTTGTTAGTCTTTGAAAAAATTTACGCGCTCTCATTACTCCAAATTGCACTGAAAATCATGTGATTACCTATACAAACAATAACTCCTCACTACTGATGTTAACTTTAAAAGCTGATTTAAGTTCTTCAATAAATAATGTTTCCTTAATTAAACAATGTTAATCCGTTTTGCCCGACGCTAAAATGTCAAAGTGACCCCAGTTGATGTTGCGTCCAGTTTTTAACGTGGCTCAGTTAGGAATGGCTGATGTGTGGTCATTTTTAGCGATGGACTTGAAATGAACAGTTTTTTTTTGTCGCGAAGTCTTCTCTTTGTCTTACCAATATAAAAATCGTTGCAGTCCCGGCAACAGTTGCTTGTAATTATAATGAAAACGTCTATGATCATCAACATTGACACGCGCCTATTTGGCGTCCATTTTGTTTGCAAAATTGACAGAGAAACTTCAGGCCATAGCACAACAACGAGAAGAGATAAATGTGTTGGAACAGCGGCTATATCAAGGGCAAGAAGGTAGGTACGAAATAAATAATAATAACAATTGAGCAAGTTGATTTTCTTAATAATGTATAAACATTAGCTATGGCGTTATTCAACTGCACTCATTTTAAGGTATTTAAGGAAAATGTCAATTACAAATTTGCATATATAGAACTGGGTTAATCGAAATCAGAAGCAATAAAAACAACGAGAACTTTTGGAAAGAAATGTTGTGCTGTTGAACAAAAAAAAGTGCGTGTGTACTCTGATAACGCACAGAGGAAGTCAAAACATCTTAAAAACATCGGCCACGCTACTCGCCTGTAGCTCGTAGCGTACTTCTTTGTTCGTACCACGTTTTGACCTCATCCGTGCGTCATCAGAGCACACACGCTTGGACAAGTGGAATCTATTTTGTTTAACACCACAACATTCGTTTGCTATTTGGATATAACTGAATTCAGTGTCCTTCAGTGTCTTCCAGTGCACTCTGATTGCTTGCACTTGCCTGTGAATGTGTCCAATCAGTTAGTGGTCTTTGTCTTATTATTTGGATATCATGTGGTCATATTGCTTATACATATTTGCCTTCCAGCATTGTAAATACTGTAGGCAGATTTTATGGAAAGCTCACTATTACTATTATCTGTTAGCCTGCGTAGAAAGCGTTTCCGTGTGGTTTGAGGGCTAAAAAATAGCTGTAGGGGATGAAATGCTGGCGGATTTATTTATTTATTTATTTATGATATATATTTTTTGGCGGGGGAAGGGGTGGGGTTGGTCACTTGATTTCACGGTGAACAAGAGATGAAAGCGGACATTAAGTTAAGCTAAAACAGAATAAGGGTATGTCAAAGGATCTTTTTCTTTTATTCTTGAGTATGATGAAGTATTTTGGCCAAAAATGTGGGTGATTTTTACTAAATATAAATAAGTGTTTTGATGTATTTCCAGCCATTTGATACGATCCAATTAGAAAACATTCTGTGGGGAGTATTTCCCGGGCTCGCCATCGAGATCTTAACTGTTGTTGCCTTTCTAATAATCTATAGCTCATGTGGGTGCGTTACAGGCATCTACGTTTATCGCTCTTCTCCGCAAGTTCGTCTCATAAGCATAGACATTGTCATAGATTTAACATTGATTTTAAACTCGATTAATATGGAGCGATAAAATGGTAGAATATTCGTAAATTACGAGCTTAATTGATGGTTGTCTTCAGTTTTGCATCAGTTTGCGACTAAATTTACGTTCGGAGGTTTGAGGGGAATTTACTTTAAGGGGTAATAGGCATTAACCGAGGAGGGTATGCAGTGGGAAAAACAAAGTATAAAACTAGTGGCTCGTTAGGCCAGTGTAGAGTGGCTAAAAAGTCCTTTTCAAGGTTTCTTACACTAAGGTTGGTTGTGGGTAAACGGAGCCAGAAGTACAATAGACGTATGGAGTTTGAGCCAATTATATGAAGCTCCGAAACTGACAGCTCAGAATAGATGGAATGCAATATTTAAAATTGCTAATTAAAACACTGAAGTTACATCACTAGTAGTGTCGAAATTAGACCGTTACAGTTTTGTAACTTTAACCCACGCATTAGCGAATCATATATCGGACCTGACCTCTTCTTTGTTGGAGCTCAAACAGTCCTCCACAGGAGCCTGACAGGAACGGCAGTTTTAGTGAACATCTCTGAACTGACTCTTGTTCCGCGCAGAGTGATCGCTCAAAGCTATCAGTGCCATGCACTCGGCAAAATCTTTTCTTTGATGATGTTGATTGTCGACGAATTCAGACAACAAATCATTCGTCTTTCGTCTCTTAATTTGTTTTCTTGTGATCACTCGAAGGGTGCGAATAAGCATCGAAAGCATGGATGCTCCTTTTTAACCTTGCAAAAAAAAAAAAGAAAAAAAAAAGAAATTCGGTGAATTCAGTGTCGTTTCTGATGCGACTGAGACGGTGCATAGAGCATGAGGATTGAGGAATAAAGAAAATTGGAGGGCCAAAAAGAAATAGGAAAATGAGAACTCAGAGCTACTCAGAAGTTGTGAATTGGATTTGAAGTATAGTTAGGTCATTGCTGGTAGTTAGGCCTGATATTTGACAAGGAACAAGCGTGAAACTGATAGTTCTCATGTCAGGTCAAACTTGCAGAAAACGTTGCTGTCAACGTGTTTCATAGACTTCCATAACATTACCGACCATGCACTTACCGTAAAAGGCACCATCTTTGCTTGGTTGAGCTGGTTTTAAGATTCTTGAGTCGGATTCCACTCCTATGGCAACTCAGTTCGACCGGTCAACTTCGGTAAATCGCCAAATGACCGGTAATGGAGGAATCCTTATATTTAGCAGGTACCATGGCAAAAATTAAACCAGAATGCGAGATTGATCACATGATGTACATTATTAGCAAAAGCTGACAGGTTGCGCAGTCTCCGGCATAAAACGTTTGAAAACCTTTCATGTTTTTTCTCTAAGGAGTATGTCTTCGTATTCCTCCTGCTTTAGAGTGTATATGACATAATTTTTGTATTTGCTTAATCTAAACTTTACGGTGTATCTGAATAGAAATTGAAAATAAAAAAAGAGTTTTCCTAAAAATTTTTCTTCCCCGGTTGTTAGCCCGGTAAAAACGTGAAATTTTACTTCCGTTGGGGTACATTACCGCGCGTATGACTGGAGACGAGAATAAGGAGCTGTGACGTGAAAACAGACTCTCTTAGAAAACTGTGAACACTAAGAATTATTTCTAGAATGTTTGTTTTTCAGCTAGTCAGCTGAGTGATAAACCGCAAGAAGAAACCACTAACCATAAAAGTGGTCGACGTTACGGGTTGCGGTTTAGCTAACTTGTAGCTGATTGGTTCTCTTTAGCAACACATAGACATTCCAGTAATATTTCTAGTGTCGAATTTGAATTGTTCCACAATGTATTTAATACGTTTTGTTTGCATTACTTATAAAATATACAAAATAACAATATAGCAACTTCTGGTAAAAAGATCTGACAAAATTGTTCTATACTGTAAATAAGCAGTAGTGAAAGTAAAGTCAGAAAGAAATTCTGTCTTGTACAGGAGTTGAACATATGACCTCTGCGATAGCGGTGCACTGCTTTACCAACTGAGCTAACAAGCCAACTGGGAGCTGGTCATTTTGCTGATTCGTAATAAACCCGTGAATGATGAATAAATGGCTATGAATATATGAAAATCATTTTTTTCAACTGGGGATTATAGAATGAATAGGTGAGTTATCATCGCAGTCAACTGAATAATTTGCTTTTCCGAAATTTATGTCTAAAGCTTCTATTATTGGTGTCTCTATTGATCTCATACAGGCAGTCATCAAAGAACTTAATAATTTAATTGGAAAGGGAATGATAAGATAAATCGGTTAGCGTTGGTTAATGACATTGAATACGGAGGGTTAAAAATGGGGTAGGCGAATTTATTCTCAGAATTCGCTTAAGTAATCCCAGGAACTGTTTTAAGTGTTATCCCAGGACTGGAAAAATGACTGTCCATCACAAAATCCATTTATAAGTGAGCTCGTTTTTATCGCGCCCAGTATTTTTTGTTAACGGACTGAACGTGACGCGGTATTCGGATCAGTTGACTTTCGGCAGGACGGAATAGTCGTGTAGCGGATTTTTCACAGCATATGTGGATAAGACATGACTAGCTATACACACTTTCCGGTAATCCTGACTCCACGGTTTTGCTCTCTTGCCATTTGAATCCCACTACCGCGAAAGCCACTAGCTACGAGCTCATGCTGATGCTTGCAGAAAAATGTTCCATCGTCCCTGGTGACGAGCCGTATGCGCGGATACTGCGTAATACGGTACAGGGTCATGAGTTCTAAAGATAATGAAGGACTCTTCAAAGGACGGCTCGTCAAAACAAGGAAACACCTTTCTTGCGCGAGCGGGCTGAAAATAAGTCGCTGCTAGTGTCCCGTTCAAGGGAATACAATGAAAGCGCACGTGGAAGCCTGATAAATAATCACTTTTGACGACTAAACTCGATTTCGGAAAAACTCCTACCAAGTTGAAAACTGATTGAATTAATTTCCCTCGTTCGAGCCTGAGATTTTCTGTTGCGGCAGCATCAACAGCTCAGTATATAGGAGTAGACTCTTTGGCCATTGAAAATTAGAGATGATATTTAAGATAATAAAACTGTTGTGGAAATCTTGGTAAAGCAAACTCTCTTCAACGATTGAAATAAATGCGGCCGCCGTGAAAACAAAACGAAAACAGAGAGTAGCACGTGCAAGAACTGTGTAGCGTCAAATACGTTTTACGTACACTTGAAAGTTGGGCGAGCGCTAATTTCCATAGCATAATTCCATGCATTTCCCTTTTATTATGTTCCATGACGCATCAGGGCATTTACACATTGTGCCAACCATACAAAAAAAAAAAAAAAGAACCAGTGGCAAAAGATAATTAAAAATAGAGCCAGTAGCAGTACGTCTGAATCTTGCGCCTGAGCATCGTACCATCACGATGAAGCCCAAGATTTCGACCTGCGCATCGCTTATACCAGCCCCGAGCATCGGTCCTTCGCTATCTTTCAGATACCCGCAATCCCGCGGGTAGTGAGGGGGAGAAATGCCGGCCCCAAGACCATATGTGACAGACCCCTTTCTTTCTTGCAGCTAAGTCCCATTCGGCTTACTTCAAGATTACGAGCCATATATATATAGAGAGAGCAGAATCTATTCACTGAGTTTTCCATATGGTACGCAACTTCGTAGACGGAGGCTGCGCATGCACATTTGTTCAAAATGATAATAGGACGAACGGAGCAAAGTAATCTCCCGTTAAACTTTTTTAAAATTCTCGTTTCAAACTTGTACAGATTAGTTTTTTCAGAAAGGTGATTCCAAGACCAACGTTTTATACTAGTCTTGCTTTTCATTCATGGCTCCTGTGTTTAGTTGTTCGTTCGTCAGCACCCGTATCCGCGATCGCACCACAATGATAATTAAGCGTACACCAATGCAGATATCATTTCTTTCTTATTACATCGACATTTTTATGCCTATGGTATAGAAACAAGATGATTACGGTAAAAAAAGTTACTCAGGCTGCACAGTCTGCGTTTTAACAAGAGATAGCTAGGACACATGCAAACCATCCTGTACGTGTGCGCTTAACGGAGCTTTTCAATGCCTGAAACATGCCGAGACTCTGTCAACGCCATATTAACAGCTTTTTCAAAGGGTTTTAATCCATGGTTTCAATGAAATAAAAGTATTTAAAGCTATTTTGTTTCTCAGTATTTGTTTGGATGCTATCAGCATGTGCTTACTAGGCCGTCGGTGAATGTCGACGGCTTGCCCAGCAGTCGCATCAATGGGGTCTTATTCAAAAGGCCAAAATCAAACGCATTGAGAAGAAACCACCATCATACAACTCGTTGACATGAATGATGACAAACACAATGCTGTTTGAGTGCCTCGTTCCCTTGGAAACAGACCAAGCTTTTGTAAAATCTCTCAGTTAAAAGTGGTTCAGTTCATTAAAACCTAAATGAGCAACAACACTTAATCAGTGATGCAAGAAACAATTTTCACTGAATATGCTTGTACCGAGCTAGGTACTAATCTTGTAGACTGACAAGACGCATTTGCTTTTAGGCCCCTCGTTCATGAAGAACAAACTGTCAGCAGCTTGAAACGAGCATTTGAACAGTTTATTGCATTTACAGTGCCAATAAGCAGTTCTTTGAAATTGGCAAGGCTTAAGCCTTGTCAGCGCTTGATGATGATCTCAGGCACCAGCAAATGACCCAAAATACAGTTATTTAGGGAACTTTTGACATATTTCCAAGGTAAATTCTGCAAATGATTCCGCCGACCAGAGAGTGAAATGAGTCAAATGAGTCAATGAGTCAAATGAGCCGAGTATAGCCACCTAACCAGCTGATGAAAATGTTTGGAGAAATAAGAGTTTTAATACCACCCACCCCCTTCCGCCCACCGCTCCCAACTCACTTTTAGCAAAAGCAAACTCATATGGTTTCCATACATTTTCTATTGTTTAAGACCACCTAAAAAGTATCGCTAAAGAAAAATGTAAAACTCACGAATGACTTGTAAAAGTCATTAATAATTCATAAGACTAACGACCAATCTACGGGTAGTATCTGAGTCACATGTATACCTCTCTAAACCCCAATAAAAATTTTTAACTTTCATAAAGGTGTCCTGCTCCGCTATTTAGTATGCATTAACTTTGATACAGATCTCTACTGATTAACATTACAAACACGACAAACACATTCTATTGTTTCATTTCACAAGTAACATAAAATATTCGCGTCCGACCTTTATGGGCTTTAAAACGGCTCGCCTGCGGCTCGCCGTTTTAAGTGCCCATAAAGGTCTCCCGCTCATATTTTATGTATTACATAAAACAAAGGAAACAAAACATTCTAAACAACAGCGTACAGCAAAACAATACCTCATAAAACAAACAAAACCTCCTAAGGTAGACTAAGGCCTGGTTCTCAACTATCCGTGATTTTTAAGCACATTTTAAAAAGAAACCGCAGTCAATGCATTGAGTCGAATTAGTAAGCGAAAAAATAAATCAAAAGAGAAAAGGGAGAAGAAAAATACTGAAATACCTTGGTCACATGATCGGCCACGCCCACTATTGTTTGAAACAATACACTACTATTTGCAACCACTATTTGCAACCTATGTAGCTCTAGTTTCTCTTTATTAAAACATTGTCCCTCAAAAGTGTTAGGGAAATCCACTCGGAATGGGTGGCCACCTTACAGTTTGAAACTGTAATTCGCGTTCATTGACTAATGCCAGTCCTCCTCTAATTGAAATTTACGTTAGCGGAGAGACGTTGAATGATTTTACTTCATTCCGACCGTTGTTTTGAAGACATTACTAGTGGCCATTGCTGTAATGTATTACAGTAAAAACTTTCACTCTCTAACTAGTGGGAATATTTAGTCAAAACATTTTTTGATAAAATAGGGCGTGGCTGGTCACGAAATTTTAAGATTTCTTGGTTATGACAAGCCTTAAACCATTAGTTTCAGAATATAGTAAAAACACATTATAAATGACCACCCCCCAATTAAAAATTTTAAAACCTGCAAGGAAACAGGCCTTAATCTACCTGAGTCGCCAGGTTTTTTGACACGCAGGTAAACACTGATATTCTGACTACTATTTTGAAAACACTTCCCGGCTGCCGGGGACGTGTGTAGACACTAGAAATAAATCATGTAATCACCCCTTATCATAGTGTAGCTCTTAAAGGGAAGTGTGACAGACAGACAGACAGACAAGCATGTTTTTATTTGGAGTCTTCTACAATATATAGTACATCGACCACGAATTCGAAATAACTAAAAGTTACAAACAACAAAAATTGTTACTTAATTAATTATTAATTAAGTTGTTAATTGATCAAGTCCTAGAGTATTTACTTTTTGCCGTCTTCCTCTATTCTTTTTTCAAAGCATTCGAATATATGTTTTGCTATTAGCTTTTGTATTTTAGCATTTCCGCTAGGGGGGTTTATTAGAAACATGAATATTTTATTAGGTGACATTCTGCTTATTTTTATTCCACATTCTTTTTCCAAATAATTAAGTAACGAACGTCTTTTTTTCCTGGTAAGCAGGGCATATATTTAGAAAATAGTATTTGTCCTCCATTTCTATTTTACAAATTGGGCAAATTCTTTCTGCAGGTTTCTTGAATGGTCTCGAATAACGTCCTGTCTCTATGGCTAATTTGTGGTTGTTAAGTCGCAGTTTTGTTAGAGCTATTCTGTGTCGTATGTTGGTAACCTGATGTAGATAGTCTTCACATTTGTAATTGTCTATCGTTTTGAAAAAGCGGTAGGTTCTCATTTTGTTGCTTTGGTTAGCATCTTTTCTGATGTCGTTATTTATTTCACTTAGCCATCTTTGTAGTTGAATATCTTTAAGTCGTTGCCTGATCATGTTTACAGTTCCTATGCCTGCATAGTGTGCTTTCATCCAGAGTTCTCCTAATCCTATCTGTTCCAACAAGTTTTTGATTTTTTTTGCTCCAGAAAGCCTTATTTTCGTTTCATTTAATATCATTGTACGCTATTTGGGATAATTTATTTTCATTTTTGGTTAAGGTTAACCAGAACGTAAAGTTCCTACATTGGGCTTCAATTATCATTGGGAACCTTCCTGTCTCAGCCCTGCACGCATTGTTATTGCAGTATTTATTAACTCCCAGCAACCACTTTGGGAATTTATTTTGAACTAATTCTACTGGATCCTTTTCTAATTTCCCATTGCAATCAATCCCCCACACTTCACTCGCATAAAAGAGTATGGGAGATATCAGTGCATCAAATAACTTCATTGTTAATTTTATATTGTCTCTGAAGTGTTCTCCCATCTCTTTTCGTAATTTATAGAGTGCTTTAAGTGCAACTTTCTTCAACTCTTGCCTAGCGAGATTAAAGTTTCCAAAAGGACTCATTATGAGTCCAAGATATTTATAGGATTTGACATTCTCCAGTTCATCAGCCCCGTATCTGAACAAGTAATTGTTTAAATACTTATCACAGTGGATATGTCTTCGGAGTAAATTGTGTGTGTGTGTGTGTGTGTGTGCGTGAGGGGTGGGTGGGGGAGACTATCCATTGCCTTTGCTTCATCGGAGACCAACAAGCAATGCTGCAGTTTCGTTATCAAGAACCATTCAGTGCACCGAAGGTGGAATGAATCGATACGTGAGCAAATTCCCCAGTTTGTTCAAGTTTAAACATAGCGTTTTCGAAAAATGACCAAATGTCGATAACTCATCCTACCAAGGTAAGTTGTCAGGAATGTCACATGTGGGATCAAGTAGTGAGTTTTGACCTAAAAACAGTAAAATCACCGTGTCAGGTTTTCTTTCACTGCATTGATGAGGAAGTAAAACTTTCATTCTTCTGGTATTTGCCATGAACGAGAACTTTGTTCAATCAGACCAGTGAAGTGAAATGAAGGTTCTGGAAATTCTGTTGAAATATTTCTCAACATATTTCGTGATATTGTTTAAACTGTAATTTCTTTCCTAATAACTATTATATTATGCAGTTGGTTCATTTAAGATGCAGCAATAGCTTAAAGTAATGCATCATCTGCAGTTGAACTGTTAAAGAAGAAAGGATAAAACACGTTTCAAAATCAAGTGTGATATTCCAAATTAAAAGGAATTCTGCTGAAATTTTTAAATTGCTTGCAATTCTTGACGAAAATAACAAATTCGTCTAAAATTTTACAATCGAGTATGTTTTTTTGGCACTTGAATTCTCTTGGTCTGGAATAGCCCTTACGCGCCGGTTTTTGAACTGAATGGGAAGTTCCTAAAACAATCTTAAAGTCAATGACTAAAAAACTGGCTTCGGAAATTTCTGAAACCACATGGCTGAGAAGCTGCTCTAGGACTGAAATTTCTGAAACGACTTCAAAGTACGGCTGGAGAAACTGCTTCGTTAATATCTGACTCAAACTAGCTGCTTCGGAAATTTATGTATGGCTGGAAAACATGCTTCGGAAATTTCTGAAACAATTTCAAGGTATGGCTGGAAAACATGCTTCGTAAATTTCTGAAACCATTTGAAAGTGTGACTCAAAAGGTGCTTCGGAAATTTCTTTAACTACAGTTTTTAAGTAGTCTAGAGCTTAAAAAATTTCAAGAGTGGTCTCGGACGTTTTGAGGAAATGTGTGGTACCAAATTTTGCTCCAGAAAACGCTGGGAATAGTTCCGTTCGTAATGTGTTACTGCTCTCATCTTGTGCTAACTGATGAGTCCGCGTGTTTTGTTTTGGGGGAGAACTCGAAAGGGGGCGTTGTTAAAGCTTTACGAAGCACTTCTTTCAGGCCATACTTTGAAATGGTTTCAGAAATTTCCGAATCACCTCTTTAGCCATACGTTGAAATGGTTTCAGAAATTTTCAGAAATTTCCGGAGCAACCTTTTAGGCACACTTTGAAATGTTTTCAGAAATTCCCTAAGCGGCAACTTGTTACCCATACTTTGAAATGGTTTCAGAAATTTCCGAATTACCTCTTTAGCCATACGTTGAAATGGTTTCAGAAATTTTCAGAAATTTCCGAAGCAACCTTTTAGGCACACTTTGAAATGTTTTCATAAATTTCCTAAGCGGCAACTTGTTAGCCATACTTTGAAATGGTTTCAGAAATTTCCGAAGCAATTTTTTAGCCGGTGAGGGTAAAAGGAGGAATGAGTTTGCGGAATGGCATGTGGCATGACTTGCGGAATCGCATAATTATGCGGAATGTAATGTATGCAAAATGGCGCGAAAAAAAATTAAACTGTCCAACAACCAAACGCAAGCTATGTAGCTGCCGATCTCGGTCACAACTACTCTCCACCGGGCGTGCTTTCGTAGAAACATAACACTTATGAACTGTTGAGGTGATTAAATTTGCCTTGAGTTTTGCTTTCATGGAATTAGCCTGTTCGCGAATGATAGACAGCAGAGACAAGCGAGCTTTTGCCATCTTGTCAATTTCACAGTGTAGGTCAAACTCGTTTGGCAGTTTTGAAATTTAAATTTTATTTTTCCGGAGTCGACTGTAAGCGATTTAGGAACGGAGTCTCACAGAGGCTTATCAGTTATGGTTTTCAGAGTATTACAGGAGTCTCAAATCGGTCGAGCTGCTTTTGTTGTTATAGCGGTATGAATAACTGAACTCTCGAAGATCGAGCGAGAAACGAGGAAAATATTGTAATCAGTTGCGAACTGACTAATCCTATAAACGCAAACTCAAGACAAATCACTTCAAGCGGGTTCATTTGTAAAATATTTATATCAAGTCTATCAAAGCACAACTCCCCTCTACACTCAAAAATTTCTCGGTCAAATCCAATTTGTTTTCAACATTTTGTTGTCACCGAGATCAGGAGATCAGCAACTAGCTTACGATTATTCACTGTGCTAAGGCTGGCAGACGCGATTAATAACCGATACGCAAGATTATTAACCATAAAATTATTATCTAGAGAGGGGGCTAGTTGTTGATCTCGGTAACAACAACTTGCTGAAAACAAATTGGATTTGACCGAGAAATGTTATAACATCTGGTACCTAGGGTACTCGATCTTCGATGAGGCGACTCTTGAACGCGAGCACTGAGTTCAGTTGTTCATATCATAACAACAAATTAGCAGCGCGATCGATGTGAGACTCTTGTAAAACTCTGAAAACTATAACTTGAATAAGCCTCTACGACGATCCGTTCCTTAAATCTCTTACAATCGACCCGGAAAAATAAAATTTTATTTAATCCATTTCAAAACTATCAAAGAGTTTGACCTACACTGTGAAATTGACAAGATGGCAAAAGCTCGCTTGTCTCGCAGCCGCGAACAATTCGCACAAATACACTGAAATATCATTCCCGAACAGACTAATCCTATGAAGGCAAAACTCAAAGTAAAATTTAATCACCTCAAGAGTTCAAGAAAGCAAGCCCGGTGAAGAGTAGTTGTGACTGAGATCGACAGCTAGCTTGCGATCTATTCTCTGTGTTAGGCTGTAGAATAATTAACTCTTTCAGCTCAATTAATTTCTTCGAGCCATTTTGCATATGTTACATTCCGCCACATGCCATTCCGCAAACTCATTCCTCCTTTTACCCTCACCGTTTTTTAGCCACACTTTGAAATGGTTTCAGAAATTTCCGAAGCAACCTTTTAGCCACACTTTGCAATGTTTTCAGAAATTTCCTAACTTTTTAGCCATACTTTGAACTGGTCTCAGAATTTCCGAAGCAACCGTTTAGCCACACTTTCAAATATGGTTTTATGGTTATGGTTTTTAGCCATAACTTAAAGAAGTTTCAGAAATTTCTGAAGCAACATTTCAGCCATACTTTTAAGTTGTTTAAGAAATTTCTGAAGCAAACTTTTGAGCCGTACTGTGAAGTGGTTTAGTTGGTTTTCTTTGATTCACAGTTTTTGAGCCTTGTTGCCGTATTCACATTGCAATAGTAGATTTTGAGACGAATAAAAACCCTTCTGTCTAAAAAAACGCACTTGAAGTATAATTTCAGCTGCAGTAAGGCAGCTGATCAGTGAATATATGTTTTACGTCTAGCCAACACGTCCAAAAAACAGCAAAAATAGGCGATTTTTGTACAATTGTAAAATAGCCTGTTTCGTCAGGAAAGAACCAATTTTCTTACGAAAATGACCTGCTAGGAAGAAAACACGTTTTAAAAGACATAAATCAGCTGAATGTAAGGGCAATATCGGATAAAAGTAACCAAAATGGGGCATTTTTAGCCGGTTTTTTCACTTTAGAAAATCGCACTTAACTTTGGAACGTGCTTGTTGCTATGATCTGTGCCATTCTCGTGTTATTTGCCTTAAATCTTGTTTCACCAGTTCATCAAAGTCATTAAAACTGTTTTGATTGTCCCATCATGTTTGAGTTAGTCTACCTAGATGTGCCCCTCTCCTATTTAGTATTACTTCATTCTCTGTAATTAATAGCTATGTAATTAATGCTAAATGGAGAAAAAATAAAATACAAATACAAATACAAATCATGTTAGAGCTCTATTTTGGAAACGATTATTTTTCATACATTATACTCTATTGACCGACAGTTCTGGACCTGATTTTGTTAATCATTACACCGTCAACACCCTAAAGAAAGTATACTAAATGAGTATCAGCTATTTCCCTTTTTTGGCGGGGGAGGGGTGGAGGTGGGGGGGGGGGTAAGTGGTGGGTATTGGCATAACTGTATTACAAAAATTACATGTGGCTGTGTCATATTCACGCAATCTTTGACAATTAGAAAACTCTTGTTATTAGAACATCGTAGCTTGATTAGAATGACACAGAAACAGCGGTGATAAACATGTTAAACCAACGTATTCTATATACACTTGACATTTCGTATGCTTGTTAACATACATTTTGAAAAGAGGCCGTTACAATTGTTGAAAACTTTGAAAACTATTTATGTACTGCGAATGATATATATGCAATAAATCTTAATTTTAATATAGGGATCTGGAATCGAGATAAGAAAACCTTTCTTAACAGTAACTCTATAAAAAGATACAACTATCATTAGTAAAACAATAACTCCTCACTACTGATGTTAACAATGCTAATCCGTTTTACCTAACGCTAAAATGTCAAAATGAACCCAGGCAACTGATTTTGTGTCCAGTGGTTTCAACGTGGTCAGCAATGGCTGATGTGTGGTCATTTTTAGCGAGGGCTTTGAAATGATCAGTTTTTTTTTTGTCGTGAAGTCTTCTTTGTGCCTTGCCAATATAAAAATGGTTGCAGTCCCAGCAACAATTATTTAAAATTATGATAATAACGTCTGTCATCATCAACATTGACATGCGCCTGTTTGGCGTCCATTTTGTTTGCAGAATTGACAGAGAAACATCAGGCCATAGCAAAACAACGAGAAGAGATAAATGTGTTGGAACTGCGGCTATATCAAGGGCAAGAAGGTAGGTACGAAATAAATAATAATAACAATTGAGCAAGTTGATTTTCTTAATAATGTATAAACATTAGCTATGGCGTTATTCAACTGCACTCATTTTAAGGTATTTAGGGAAAGTGACAATTCTAAATTTGCATATATAGAACTCGGTAAATCGATTCAGGAGCAACAAAAACAACGAGAACTTTTGGAAAGAAATGTTGTGCTGTTAAACAAAACAGATTCCATTTTGCAGTGCGTGTGTACTCTGATAACGCACAGAGGAAGTCTAAACATCTTTGTTCGTACCACGTTTTGACCTCATCCGTGCGTCATCAGAGCACACACGCTTGGACAAGTGGAATCTATTTTGTTTAATACCACAACATTCGTTTGCTATTTGGATATAACTGAATTCAGTGTCCTTCAGTGTCTTCCAGTGCACTCTGATTGCTTGCACTTGCCTGTGAATCTGTTCAATCAGTTAGTGGTCTTTGTCTCATTATTTGGATACTATGTGGTCATATTGCTTATACATATTTGCCTCCCAGCATTGTAACTACTTTAGGCAGATTTTATGGAAAGCTCACTATTACTATTATCTGTTAGCCTGCGTAGAAAGCGTTTCCGTGTGGTTTGAGGGCTAAAAAATAGCTGTAGGGGATGAAATGCTGGCGGATTTATTTATTTATTTATTTATTTATTATATATATTTTTTGGCGGGGGGAGGGGTGGGGTTGGTCACTTGATTTCGCGGTGAACAAGAGATGAAAGCGGACATTAAGTTAAGCTAAAACAGAATAAGGGTATGTCAAAGGGTCCTTTTCTTTTATTCTTGAGTATGGTGAAGTATTTTGGCCAAAAATGTGGGTGATTTTTACTAAATATAAATCAGTGTTTTGATGTATTTCCCGCCATTTGATACGATCCAATTAGAAAACATTCTGTGGGGAGTATTTCCCGGGCTTGCCATCGATATCTTAACTGCAGTTGTTGCCTTTCTAATAATCTATAGCTCATATGGGTCCGTTACAGGCATCTACGTTTATCGCTTTTCTCCGCAAGTTCGTCTCATAAGCATAGACATTGTCATAGATTTAACATTGTTTTTAAACGCGATTAATATGGAGCGATAGAATGGTAGAATATTCGTAAATTACGAGCTTAATTGATGGTTGTCTTCAGTTTTGCATCAGTTTGCGACTAAATTTACGTTCGGAGGTTTGAGGGGAATTTACTTTAAGGGGTAATAGGCATTAACTGAGGAGGGTATGCAGTGGGAAAAACAAAGTATAAAAGTAGGGCAGTGGCTCGTTAGGCCAGTGTAGATTGGCTAAAAAGTCATTTTCAAGGTTTCTTACACTGAGGTTGGTTGTGGGTAAACGGAGCCAGAAGTACAATAGACGTATGGAGTTTGAGCTAATTATGAAGCTCCGAAACTGACAGCTCAGAATGGATGGAATGCAATATTTAAAATTGCTAATTAAAACACTGAAGTTACATCACTAGTAGTGTCGAAATTAGACCGTTACAGTTTTGTAACTTTAACCCACTACATTAGCGAATCATATATCTGACCTGACCTCTTTTTTGTTGGAGCTCAAACAGTCCTCCACAGGAGCCTGACAGAAACGGCAGTTTTAGTGAACATCTCTGAACTGACTCCTGTTCCGCGCAGAGTGATCGCTCAAAGCTATCAGTGCCATGCACTCGGCAAAATCTTTTCTTTGACGATGTTGATTGTCGACGAATTTAGACAACAAAACATTCGTTTTTCGTCTCTTAATTTGTTTTCTTGTGATCACTCGAAGGCTGCGAATTAGCATCGAAAGCATGGATGCTCCTTTTTAACCTTGCAAAAAAAAACGGTGAATTCAGTCTCGTTTCTGATGTGACTGACACTGGTATAGAGGATGAGGATTGAGGAATGTCGAAAATTTGTAAGGCCAAAAAGAAATAGGAAAATGAGAACTCAGAGCTACTCAGAAGTTGTGAATGGGATTTGAAGTATAGTTAGGTCATTGCTGATAGTTAAGTCATAGTTAGGCCTGATATTTGACAAGGAACAAGCGTAAACCGATAGTTCTCATGTCAGGTCAAACTTGCAGAAAACGTTGCTGTCAACATGTTTCATAGACTTCCATGACATTTTCGACCATGCACTTACCGTAAAAGGCACCATCTTTGCTTGGTTGAGCCGGTTTTAATATTCTTGAGTCGGATTCCACTCCTATGGCAACTCAGTTCGACCGGTCAACCTCGGTAAATCGCCAAATGACCGGTAATGGAGGAATCCTTAAATTTAGCAGGTACCATGGCAAAAATTGAACCAGAATGCGAGATTGATCACATGATGTACATTATTAGCAAAAGCTGACAGGTTGCGCAGTCTCCGGCATAAAACGTTTGAAAACCTTTCATATTTTTTCTCTAAGGAGTATGTCTTCGTATTCCTCCTGCTTTAGAGTGTATATGACATAATTTTTGTATTTGCTTAATCTAAACTTTATGATGTATCTGAATAGAAATTGAAAATAAAAAAAGAGTTTTCCTAAAAATTTTTCTTCCCCGGTTGTTAGCCCGGTAAAAACGTGAAATTTTACTTCCGTTGGGGTACATTACCGCGCGTATGACTGGAGACGAGAATAAGGAGCTGTGACGTGAAAACAGACTCTCTTAGAAAACTGTGAACACTAAGAATTATTTCTAGAATGTTTATTGGTTTAGATGAGTGATAAACCGCAAGAAGAAACCACTGACCATAAAAGTGGTCGACGTTACAGGTTGCGGTTTAGCTATCTTGTAGCTGATTGGTTCTCTTCAGCAACACATTTACATTCCAGTAATATTTGTAGTGTTAAATTTGAGTTGTTCACAATGCATTTAATACGTTTTGTTAGTATTACTTGTAGATATACAAAATAACGATAAAAAGAATAAAATTGTTCTATACTGTTGCTATGATCTGTCCCAATCTCGTGTTATTTGACCTAAACCTTGTTTCATCAATTCATTAAAACCATTAAAACTGTTTTGATTGTCCAATCATATTTGAGCTCTATTTTGCAGCTGACTACTTTTTATACACCATATACCATATACTCTATTGACCGACAGTTTTGGACTGATTTTGTTAATCATTACACCGTGAACACCCAAAAGCAAGTACTAAATGGGAATCACCTCTTTCAATTTTTTTTCGCAGGGTGGGGGTAGGGGCATAACTGTATTGCAAAAATTACATGTGGCTGTGTCAAATTCACATAGTCTTTGACAATAATATAAAATCTTGTTATTAGAACATAGTAGTTTGATTAGAATGACACAAACAGCGGTGATAAATATGGTAAACCAACGTAGTCTACATAAGTAGTATAGTGTTTGGGGGTACGAAATCAATTGATTTCGTTTTCCCCAAACACTATACTACTCGCCTTCTGGTCTCGTATTCTGGAATATATAGTTATTTAATTTGATGGAATATATAGTTATTTAATTTGATGGAATATATAGTTATTTAATTTGATGGAATATATAGTTGTTCAATCTGATGGAACCAAGGTCAGCACACTTTTGAATTTATGGTTCAATCTGATGGAATCTATAGTTTATTGAAATGCGTGACATTCTCGGAAAAATCACCAAGCGTGACATTCTCGGAAAACAGGGAATGAGTCATCACCAAAAAAATAGCAAAACTGGTGGCCACCAGAACCTCTCATGAGGGACTTAATTTGGAATTTGAATCACCACCCGTCCCTCATGAGAGGTTTTTTTTTTTTTTTTTTTTTTTTGAATTCCCACCACCACACCACCAGAGCACTATCATTTATGTTCCCACCACCACTCCGCTCTGGCGCTATCAGACCCTCTTGAGGCCAAGTATTTGTTTATTTGTTTTTTTCACCCTCCGGCTTGAGATTGAACCGGCACTTCTGAGAAGCCGAAGCTTAACTATAGCTCTACCCAACAATCCGACACCATCTCAGGGTGATTTTGTTATTTTTCATTTTTTATTTTTTTTTTATTTTTTCAACCCATGGAATAACGGCGGGGGTTTTTCATTATTCCATGGGGTGGCTTGTATACATTTCGCTAACGAAAGGCCCCCGCTTTTTCCAATCGTTAGATACTCTGCATACAAGCCACTCTTTATCTGTGTGAAACAACCCTTATATTTGCGTTTGTATTTTCATTTTTATGCTTGTGGTACATAAATGAAATTTTCAAAGATAAAAAATAATACGCATGTGTAAAAAGCGAAAAAATCTAGAATCCCCTAAACATAGTGACGCAGTTTGGTGACTCATTCGAAAGGGAATCCCCCCAACAAATGTTCCTGTCTCATATGTTAATTCTTCGGGTAAAGGGTCAGAAAGAGGGCAGCTATCCTGAACTGGGCAAATCAGTGGGTTTGAGGCGATAAAAACACCGCAACAGCTAGATTCCATAATGTCCATATGCATAGCTTGTCACGCCATTATCATGAATATACCGCTTGTCGTCAAAGCAGCTGAGTGATACTTTATTTATCTCATAACTTCCAAGTTGATGGTTCTGACTTCTGATTGTTTTCATTCTATGATGCATCTGTTTATTATCAAATAGTGTCTCTTTATAATTTTCATGTTTGATGTTATTCTTGATGATATTCTTCCTAATACCTTTTGCTGTCTTCCCTCCATTTTGGTTATCTTTCATATAGCTGTACATTTTCGATCGTAGACCGATGAATTCGCAAACGGGTACTCCTGCTGCCTCATCTTTGAATTTACCAATCACTTTTTTATTCGACTTATCGAAATAGGGCGAGCTTTCAGGGTAGTCGCTGTTATCGAATTTATCTTTATCGTTCCAGAAATTTCTATAGACGTCTTGGGTTCCAATTTCATAGGTCAGTGAGTCTGTGTCTGTGAATAATAATTTTGCTTCATCTCCATATTTCTCTTTGATGTAGTTGTAATGGAAATCGTACATCAGTGTCTTGCTAAGGTCTAGAATACACATCCCCACGTATGCTGGCCGGTTTAAAGTAAGTGTTTCTTTTATCTTATGAACAGCTACCAAATTTTCATTGAAGATTTTACTGCTAACATAAGTGGGTTTGGGTTCCCAACGTCAGTGGCTTCATAGCTCAGTTGGTTAGAACATCGCACCGGTAATCGCGAGGTCACGGGTTCGAACCCCGTTGAAGTCCTGAATTTTTTTCAGGCTTCTTTTCGCAATTGCATAAATTGCGTTCACAACTGCGAGGATCATTCTTCATTTGATTTCATTTCCGCAGTTCATATATGATTCATTTCATATATCATTCACACTCATTTCTTTCACGGGAACATATGAACCCACAATTGACCTGCTCCCAACGTCAGTGGCTTCATAGCTCAGTTGGTTAGAACATCGCACCGGTAATCGCGAGGTCACGGGTTCGAACCCCGTTGAAGTACTGAATTTTTTTTCAGGCTTCTTTTCGCAATTGCATAAATTGCGTTCACAACTGCGAGGATCATTCTTCATTTGATTTCATTTCCGCAGTTCATATATGATTCATTTCATATATCATTCACACATAAGTGGGTTTACTAGCTAATTTCAATAGCTTCTTCTCATCAGTCACCAATCTGACGTCTACTCGCTTTCTTAGGTTTTCCATCGTTTTTCCAAATACACTGTTATTCATCAGCTTGAAAAAGTCTTTCTCAAAGGCATTTTTTGCGCTAGTTCTTTTCTGAGTGTTGAAGTCGATGTACTGTCTGAGCCATGGGGATTGATTGAACTCTAATACTCGATGGACTTTGGTTATTTTCAAACCGAGATCAGTATATAATTGGAGGTTCCTATAATGGAGCACGTATTTTTCTTTGTTGCTTAATGTTGGTATCAGTTTATGTACCAGACCAGTTGATATATTGAATTTGCTAGCTATTTTCTTACAATAATCTGATAGCATGTCCCCAGTCACTTTAATCTTTTCCGGCCCAAGTGGGTAGTCATTATGTAGATCATGTAACTCCTGGGGGTATTTAAGGTCAACTTCAAGTATCAAACCCTTTGCACTATCTTCTTTATAGACAGCCAGGTCTAACTTGCTGATCCGCTTTTCTGTCAACCATTTGAAACCACCGGTTGGTAAATATTGACTCATAGCCCAACCATACAAATTATTAGCATCAAGATACATGATGTACTTCGAGGGCGCCTTCTCGTCATACTCTTTCATGTATTTATTATTTGCTTTACCGTAACGGTTGGCTATATAGCTGATTCCTCCACGCATACCCTTTTCAATGAATTGAAACATATCAATGTCTGTCATCAATTCTAATTTTATGTCAGTCATTTTAAGCATGGCGTCCCAAGATAAACCGGGAGATGTGAAATAGTGACACGGGTCCAGTTTATAGTACTCAAGGCATGTTTTTCTGAAGTTTTCAAATACATCAGCCAGTAGGAGTACATCTGTTTTAAGGTACAGGTCATGATAATCGCCCATGTTTTTCAAAGAGAATGTTTCCCACACTGTCTGAGCATGTGTATAGTCTTCATCTGATATATGCTCATCACTCAATATACTGTAAAATTCTTCCTTTGTTGGAAGCTTTGGGTTAAATTTATTTAAACTATCCATATAGTCATAAGGATAAACACCTTTCTGTGCCATCAGATTAAGATCCTTTCCCTTGAACTCTTGTGAGGTGTATTTTAAGGCTTCTTTTGGTAGATTGCCTACAAGTTTTTCCAAACTGGAGCTCATGAACTGGAAACTATCAATGAAGGTCAAGTGGTTGCCAAGCATGAAAGCCATATACTTCTCCATGTTATTTGGGATAGCATTGATATTCATTTTACAGTCTTCACCTTTCTTGTTTTTGTAAGTGTGCTTCTTAACAATGGCTCCAATCTCCTGCATAATAAAATGACTATCATAGCCTCTTAGATTGTGAAATATGACTGGTATCTTTATTTCATCTGGGTTCACTCTGAGTTTCAGATTACAATCTTGGTGAGCAGAACCTCTGTACTTGCCGGTAATATGACAATGATCTCGAACTCGGATATCTTTGTCAGTGTATTTTTTATCACAAATGTGACAAACTTTGGCTTTTCGGAATTTCTCTTCATCATCTTTAGTCATTTTCAATGGTTTGTTAAAATTTTTTTTCACAACATTCTTGCAATATTTGACTTCCTCCAGCATAGCTTCCATGAATTTGTACACAGCCTTTTCACCCCTGTATATTACTGCTGGTTTGCTGTATTTATCATCATAACAACAAACTACTTTATAGCCGTGGCCACAGTCAGTATGCTTCTGATAAGCCTCTGTATATGATTTATCACTGTTGGGTTGGCAACCGTGTATTTTTTTTAGTGATGGCCTCAAAATCAGCATAGATCACAAATGGTACCTGCTGTTGTTTATGAAAGTTGTTGAATTTCAGTATGTTGTTATCTTTGTTTGGCATTTTTATTGCCTGTGTGCCATTTAATTGCATGCAGTTGTCCTTGTGATCATTCAACACCCTTTCAGAGCTGAAGCATTGAAGACAGTGCATACAAAAGTGTTTTCTTTCTTTGTGCTTTGTTTGATTGTACATAAACTTATTGAAATCTTTGATCAGCACATAATGCTTGTTTTCATTTTCAGTTATTAGAAGCAGATTCAAGCAGTCTGCATATTTCTCTTTTGATACATATATTGGATAAGGTTGTTTCTCCTCATAACCGAATACATTGATGTTGATCTCATTTTGTTTTTCAATCTTATTGTAATGTTTGGTAGTCACTGGAAATTCAATCGCTGTATAATCCAATTTTTCAATGTATTGCTTGTCTGATTTTTTAACCCTCTGTGGGTATTTCTCTTGTGGGTTCAGGTGTCTGATGTGGCACCATCGGAAGCATTCATTATCCTCATTTTTCAAGTTAATTAAACCCTTCGCACTGTTTCTGAGTTCATTTGGTAGTTTAATGTATGAGGAGCCTCTCATCGGTTGATATTTCACAACATTAAGATAATGACTATCAACTGAATCAACAGTCCAACCTGAACCTTCAGATACCCAAACTGCAATCTTATTCATTATTTGGTCTTTTGACAACTGTAGTGATTCAGTTACTTCCAGATTATTCACAATTGTTTGAGCTGCACTGTTGAAATATGCTGTTTTAAACTCTAATTGTCCATCAGTCATTTTTGCAAATGTTACCTTAAGCGTTTCAACGAATTTCAGTCCTTTCATTTCATTCAACGATTTTATAATATTATATGCAACAGCCTTTCTTGTGTTTTGCAGTTGCGCAAGCGGGTCTTTGTTGTTTTTTATACTGATTTCAAAAGACTCAGTGAAACCTTTTAAAGCTTTCTCTGTTTGTACAATCTTAGTCCTGGGTGCAATCGCTGGCTTTTGAATCACCTGTTTGGTTCTCGGTGCTGGGATCGGTCTCTTTTTCAATTGTTCTATTTCTTCCAACCATTCTTTTGGTGGTGCTGGTAATCTTTTTCTTTCGAAGTAATCAACCAATTCTCTGACTGTTGGTCTTTGTGTTGTTCTCTTCAGTTTTTTATTTCTAGGTGGGGGGGTTGGTGTGTAATCATCAACTATAACAACCTTTGGCTTCTTCTGTTGTTGATTCTTAAGCAGTAAATTAATGAGCTGGGATTTGCTCAATTTTTTGAGACTTTTCTTGTCCATATTACTATTAGTTTCGATAATTTTTTCCATTTATGATATATCTATAGTTATTATTTCTTTAAAACATTTCCGTCTGCGTTTAAATATGGTTGAGAATTCAGTTGATCCAATTACTGGATCCTTTTGAATTGTAATTATTGAAAATATTTTTTTGATGTTTTTTTGTTTTAATATGACAAGATTTCCCTGCCATTGTGTAGTTACGTCCTGTCTTACATATGTTACAGTACCATTCTTTATTTAGCATATAGGTAGTCTTGTGTTTTTTTCTTTCCTCATCACTGAGAACTCTAGGCCTTCCCCGACCTCTCTTAACATTTTGATTCTCCATAATATATAGTTATATAAATTATTTTTTTAAATATCTTTCTCTTCTTGATAAGTATAATTTGCTCTCTTCCATGTGTTTAGTTATTTCATGAATCAAGTCTTCGAAACTATTGCTCATGATGTATTTTCAGTTGTTTTTCTCATACATTAGCTTCATATCAGACTGTTTGTCTGACACTTTATACACACCTGTTGGGCTTTTGAATTCAAGACAAAGAGCACTGTGTTTTCTTGTGGGATTCATCAGCATTAAATCACACTGTCCAGCCATATATCCTTTCTTATAACTTCTGATTCGCATGTTTGAGCTTATTTGATTTTCACCTAATCCCGCCACCATTAATGCACCTTCATATTTCTTTCTGATGAATGACACAATCTTGTAGAGCAGATCATCTTCACTTTCCATCATCAGCATATTATTGCTTCTGTCATTGAACTGATTGTAATACCCCTGTTTTCTGATTGATGGCAACACTTTAGATGTAACCCAATGTTTAAATTTTGCTGCTTCCTGTTTTTTAGAGGACAGTATTAGTGAATAAAATCCTGATTCATTTTAAAAAAACATTTGAAAGTTTTTTCAATGGTCTCAGCACGAGGTAACGTTTTGTTACATCGTGAATCAGTGGCCTCAGCACGAGGTAACGTTTTGTTACATCGTGAATCAGTGGCCTCAGTACGAGGGACCGTTTTGTTACATCGTGAATTTATGCTGGTTTTGTGGTCTCTTAAGATTCTATCATCAGATAAAACATGATCCTTGATTGCTTTTTGTGGATTTTTATAGTCAAGAATAGAAGCTATGTCTCTACCTCTGAACCAAATCTCATTGTTGTCATCAAGATAACAATCTATTGATACATCCAATTCTTTATTATTGTAGGGATATTTTTGCATTTGTATATTATAGTAATTTATTTTTTAATTCATTTTCGACCTGTGTTTAAATATAGTCAGGAATAATAATATTCTTGGCTACATAATAGCAAATAACAGATATACTGTAGGTCTCCTTCACATATATGTTAGATAATTTTCTCTTAAAACAATTTCATATGTCTTTTAAATCCTTGAACGGTATCCAACTGTTAAATTCGTCACTGTAACCCTTCCACTTCACCAAAGCTTGTTTCTTCTTGTGATCTCTGCGAATGACTTTATCAATACGGAATACATCCTGTCTGGCTTTCAATAATTCAGCTTCATAAAAACTCCCTTCAATATCTTCTCCTCTAAGATCTTTTAGTTTGTAAGTGATTGGGTTTGTATATTGGATTTTATCAACTGTAAACACTTCCTCAGTCCAATTTGGTGTATAGCCCTTGTCGAACACATTCCGTTTATACTTAGATATTCGGACCTTATCACCTATTTTAAATTTTGGTTTCTGTTTTAATGTTTTCATATCACCATACAAATTGAAGTAAACAGTTCCTTCATTCCTCTTATCAGATGCTTCAACGGGTGTCATCTTTGTGCTTGAATGTTTTGTGCTGTTGTACTGTTTCACTAATTTTGGTAACATGTCTAAATACTGTGTATTACCTTGAACAGTGAACTGCTTCCACATTTTGGACTTCATTGTCCTATTCCATCTTTCAACTACTGATGACTTCTCTTCATTCTCAGTTGAGTACATCTGTACACTACGTTTCTCTATCAAGTCCTTCAAGTGTTTGTTGTAAAACTCTTTTCCCTTGTCGACCCATAAATACTGTGGTTTTCTGCCTTCCTTGAATATTGATTTGAATGCTTCAGTGACAGATTCACCTTTCTTATCCTTCAATGGGACAATCCAACCATATTTGCTGAAGACATCAATGACCATAAGAAGATATCGATAACCTTTATTCCATTTACTGAACTGTTGCATTTCAACTAGATCACTTGCCCATATTTCATCAATTTTATTCACAATCACACGCCGCCGAGTGAAATTTCGTTTTATGGGTGCATGTAATTCATCAGCTAGTTTTTCTTGCCAGTTTTCTTCACTCGACGGCTTTTTCCGTTTTTTGAAATGCCGAGACCTAATTTCTGTTTTTTGTCAATTAAGAATCTGGCTGTTTGACCCCATTTTGGCATCTCACCATATGGTATTTGATCAAGTGACTCGACCATTGTTCTATCACAATCACCTTTATTTTTTCCCATATCATAACAAATATCATGATAAGCTGCTATTTCATCTACTTTATTGTAAGGCAGGACTTTCCATTTTGTGACCTCACCTGTGTTTTTATCATACTCTAACTGTTTATCGAGGGGATTATAAGGTCCCATGTATTTATACTTTCCGGGTGTCCATCCACTTTTTGGTTTAGGAAGCTTGCCAATAACCTTATGAATGTCAATAGCACCGCCATAATCTAATCCTTTGATATCTGTTTTGTAACGAATATTTGGTCTCACTTTTGTTGAGAGTTGTTTCAAAGCTTCTGACCCAACCTTTGTGATTGCAGGCTTTGCGAGGGAAAGTCCTTTGTCAATTAATTTCTTTTGCAGCTTTGGATTTCTCATTGCTTCTGATGCATAATATCTACCCATTTCAACACCCTTCTTCGCTTCGACGGGCTTTCCATTTCTGACAAATTTAGTCTTTGTGATTCCACATTCAGCACAAGTACATTTCATCACAGTTCGACCATTTTTAGTCTTTTGATATCTTTCACTTCCTGGCACACATTCAGTTACTTTCTTCTGTTTGACACAATATGATTTTACCATTATACATATAAGTTAGATATTTTCTTTAAAAACTTGTTTCACTTCACATATTATTATAACATCTTCGCCGAATTGGTTCTTGAGTACTATCATTATCTTGTCATTACGAACTACAACAGGTGTTCCAACAACTTGCACAATAATTGTTTCCATATAATTCAGTTAGATATTCTTGAAATAATTTATGATAAACCTGTGATTGACTCTTGTGTCTGTTGGATCAAATTCAGCATTATGTATTGTATTAAGAATGGATCTCCCATTTTGTCTCTCGAGAAGATAGTACAAACACCAATATCCACACAATACTGAATCCCTTTCTTGTATCTCATCACCAGAGTATTCAAGTTGTTTTCCACTTGTAGCCATGTATTTCTGTACTTCTGTTGGCATCATTAAACCAAATGAGTCAAAGTATTCACAGTATCTATCACCAATTCGATAACATACCCAGTGAGTACAGGTCCAATCTGACTGTCGAGATTGACTATTCCACATTCATTGTTTCTCATCAGGTTTGGCAGATTGTCTCTTGAAAATACTCCTCTAAAATGTTTTATTCCAAGTTGTTTCACCCAATTGATTAAATCAAAGTTGGATAAGGGTTTATTTACAAAATGGTTCCTAGTATGGGGATTGAATTGAATGGACTGTTTTTGCCCAGTAGAAGTCCTTTTCCTTTGGTTTTTCTTTTTTTTTTTTCATTCCCATGCCTATTGGGTTATCCCATGTACCAAAAACAGGAGGGGATTGCCATGGAATCATAGCATGTTTTCCACCACTTTTATTTTTTGCAATGGAATCTGGAACATGAACTGGTAATGACCGTCTTGGACGGCTGCTTTCAACATGCAAACCTTTTCCAGTTAATTTTCTGATTGCTTCTATAGCCAAAGGAATTCCAATACTGGCGAGTATTGTTCCAATACCCTTTCCAGTCTGCGCTTTTGTTGGTTTGATAACAACGTCTCCACCATACTGCATTTTTTGAATAATATCTGCCATCTGTCTCGTATTCAATAAATTTCCTACATTCAATAATTGGGATAAATTGGCATTAGGAATAAGAAATCCTCCACTTTGTTTCTTCCCAAATAGTTTATCAACACCGAGACTTGCTAATGAAGAAAGAGCACCTGTAGCCAATGCTGGAGCCGCTTTAGCTACTGCTTTACCTGCATAAGGCAATAGTCTTGTTCCAAGTGAAAAAAGACTGGACCAAAGAGAGCCTCCTTCTACAACTGCTTTTCTGATTTGATTTTTTGATATCTTGATGTCTGAACCTTTTCCTGATCTACTTGATTTAATCAGTTTGTTGATTTGTGTCTTAGTCAACATTAGTTGATCATTTCCAGACAATTCACTATGTGTCAACCTGATTGTTACAGGCGAATTTGTTGCATAAGCTTTTGCTAGCTTTTGTTTCTGACCCTGTGAAAGTTTCACTCCATGAGGATGATAAGTAGTCATATAATATATGTTTACACTAAATTGTATTTAATACAAACAATCATTTAATTTAATTATTTAATTCATTTAATTCATTTAATTTATTTAATTTAATTTATTATTTAATTTACATTGATCTCAGAATTAATTTTCCATCAGTCTTTCTCATCTCAATATCCTGCTCATAGAGGACCAATGCATACACACTATAATCAGCATTTGTTGCAGCACTCAAAGTGTATTTAAAAGTCAGTTTTGTCATTCCATCTTTAATATCCTGTTTCTGTTTCGTCAAATCAAAATAAATGAAAGGGAATATTGTACCGAAATTGCCCCTGTTAAGAAGGGTACTTTCACTGAAATCATTTACAGCTTGAACATATTTCAAAACATCTCTAAATACTCTTGTTGGTTCTGTTGATGGTTTATAATGTACCTCTGGATAATCATTACCATTGCCAACCTCAAGATAACAATCAGTCAAAGTTTGGTTATTTGCAACTGAAAAGGTGTTATAGAGAAATTTATTGGCTGTCTGAGACGAATCATTGGCATCATTGATGATGAATACAAAAACATGCCTGGGTTTGTTTATTCCTGTGGAAATACGGAAATTGGCAGTCTGCTGTCTTGTTGAATTGCCTCTCTCAACCATTTCTCTCATGTAAGTCCACTTTCTGTTGTCAAGATACTTGCTCATGTATAAGGACTTTCCCGTAGAATTGAAAATAATACGAGGAACAATTAGCTGGAATTTAGTTAGTATCACACGACATTCATCAGTAGCTTGCCAAATCATATTGTCATCACTCTCAAGTGTCAGGTTCACCTCTACTTTTGAGTTAGGCATGAGTTCATCCCAAAAGCTCTTGAAAAAACCGTATCTGTTCAATGCTATCTCTGCATTTACTTCACCACCACCATTAAGTAAAGCTTTACGATCTGAGAATCCTTTGTTATAAGCAGCTTGTGCTACTCTGTTTTCAGCGCCTCTGCTGGTGTCAAGATAGAAGAACTCATTGGTTCCCTGACTTACAGCATAACCCTGTGAATACTCAAGCAATGACTTAATATTTGTGGCTTGGTTGGCATCTCTGCATTCATAAACATCAATACCATTCATTTTTACATTAATGGTGTTAATAAGAGCGTGAACTGAATTAACAATACCATTTCGATCTGCAGCAGCAATGTCAGCTCCATCTGCAAGCTTATTTTCTTTGAAAATAACATTAAAACGGGCATTATACCAGTCAAATGGTGTAGTCTCTCCACTGTTATCAACAACGAAACGGTAACCTGTTTTCCTCTGATGAGCATTATTTGCTACTACAGTAATAAGTGCTGTCTCTAGTTCGAACACTACATCTTCATATCTTTCGATATATTTTGAGTCACGATAGTTTGACATATATTATTGTGTTAGATAAAAGTTATTTTATTTTACGTGGTCGACCTCTCTTTCTTTTGATTAAACCACCAGTCTGGCTCACACTCTCAGTTCCACTCTTGTTTCCACTTTTTCTCTTTTTCAAAAGTTCTATGATTTTGTCACCAGCTTTTTTGCCAGCATGTTCACCAATTGTTGTGGCTGCTTTTTTTCCCAGCTGTTTTGATCATGTCAGTCACAATACCTTCACCATGTTGTTCATATTTTTTAAACTCAAACCGTTTCATATACTATTAGGTTTTATAATTCTGTCCCTCTCTCAAGAATAACTCAATATACCAATCTATCCCATTTAAATCGACTGGAGCTCTAGAAGAGTCTGTGACATAAAAGCGTATTGAGCTGATTGTATGTGTTGAGACAGGATTCCATGAAAGAAAACGAGGTTTGTAAGTGAAAGGTAAACTTCTAACGAGATCTGTGACTGGTATAACTGCGATTGTATTTGTGCTATTTCCATCAACAATGCTATCTATCACCATATCACAATTGATATAAATTTCATCTACTCCTCTTGTAATATCAGGTAGATTTGTTCCATATTCTGTGGCTGAAACTAATTTTGAATCGAAACCGATAAGTTTTCTGAAATCAAGATTTCTCAGATCCACACGATAATTTTCATTGAGTTCAATCAAAATGCGATATGTTGACAAAACGAAATACATGTTAATACCATACAGGAATTTTGATTTGTCTGTTTCAGATGGATTCAGTACATGGCTATTTTTACTCATATACTCATGAATGTAACTATTGATATCGTCGTATGAATACATCCCGTCAACGAATGTTATTGTTTCCCAGTTTACACCTTTGTCATAGCTGTATTTAATTTGATTATTCCCAAAAATATCTCTGATATTGTACCAACTGTATGTCATATTGATAACATTCACAGCCATTTCATATTTCAAATCATTCGTTAATTTAAGAGGTGTATTGAATCTTTTTTCAAAATCATGACTCTTACTGACACCAATTTTGTCTCTGTTTTTACTGTTGAATCGTAATGAAATTTCTGTCATATACTATTACATTAGATAATTTTAAATTAGATATTTCATCATTATTTTATTCAACTCACCGGTTTTCAGGATTCCCAGTCTGTTCAATGTATGCAATATTTTTGTGAATTCATTTTGAACATTTTTGCTGTTGTTGCCGGCTGAAATAGATCCACCAAGCAACTGCAGTCTTGAAAGCATGTCACCCAAAAATGCATCCCTTGAACCCATTCCTTTCCCTGTTTTGTATTTGTAAGAAGCTAATACATCTGAAATCGTATCTCTATATTTCTTCAAAGTTTGTATTTCTCTCTTATGAGATTCATTTTCTTCTGGAGTGAATGATTTTTTTTCTTCTTCCCATATCCTTGGCTTTTTCTGCAGCTTTCTCCCTTTCTTCAAGAAGTTTTTGTGGGGCGACTTGAGTTAATTCGGATGGTTTCAAAAGATTGTGATTTCTTAATATGATTCTATCATCTCTATCGAAATTGTTATCGATCGCTAATATGTTGTGTGTCAAAACCTCTTCTTCAGGTCCTTCAACTGCTAAAGGAAGTTCCTGACCAAATACAATTGCTCTGCGATTAGCTTCAATAACATCATCAAGTCCTTGTGTTAAAGCCTGTTGATTTTTTTTCAACTGTTCAATGACTTCACCCTGTTTTTTGTCGACACTTTCTTTTACACTCTTCTGGACATCAATAGAGGGTTTCAGCAATTCTGATGTTGTATCATATGCATCCTGTTTTCTGTATTCATAAGTCTGGATAACATCACGAACTTCTCTTGTTTTGTTTCCAGCTTCAATTCCACTTTTAAGAAGCCTTTTCACTCGTTCTATATCCATATTCAATTGTGTTAGACTAATCTAAACTATTAACATATGGAAATCCCTAATTATGATATTCAGGGTTCAAAGAATTCATTCAGACAGTTGTATCCGTATATGCCAAAAGACACTTTCAGGATGCTGCTGGCTGGTAATTCAGGATCTGGAAAGACAACACTGTTTATGCATCTGATTATGGAACCGTTGGTCTATTATGATCAGATACATCTTTATGCAAAAAATTTGGATCAAGACAAGTACAGATATCTTCGGAAAGTAATGGATGAAATAAGCAGTCACATTGGATATCCTGCCTTGGTTTGCAGTCAAGAAGAGATATTGCCAGTTGAACAAATAAAAGACATAGATTTGCAGCGATTGGTTGTTTTTTATGATTTTGTCACTGACAAGAAACAAGATCAGATAATCAGCTATTTCATTCAGGGAAGACACAAGAACTGTTCAGTCATATATCTCACACAATCATTCTATGGCTGTCCAAAATCAATCAGACTCAATTGCAGTCACTTCTGCATTTATGATTTCCCATCCTCAAGAGAAAGGAATCTGATTTCACAAGAACTTGGAATTGACAAGAAGAAATACATTGAAGCAACCAAGAAACCATATTCCTTCTGTTATGTTGACAAGCCGATGAAGACAATCAAGAGAAATTTTTATGGTGCAGTTTAATCTAATCTAATATTATATGGCAACATACAATCCAAATCCAGATACATATGAAATGATTCCTACAAAAGGTAAAAAAGACAACAATGGCAACAATGACAACAATGACAACAATGACAACAACAATGGCAACAATGGCAATAATGGTAATTAGATAGATCAAACTTCACTGTGTTATCTAATCTAATATTATATGGGAGTTTTTAATTCTCCACAAGATCAAGATAAAACAAAAACTGGTGAAAGAGGTCCAGCTGGTCCAATTGGTCCCAAAGGTGAAAAAGGTGATAGAGGTCCAAAAGGTAATACAGGTGCAATTGGTCCACAAGGAGCTACTGGAGCTGTTGGTCCCAAAGGTGATGGATTCAAATTAACACAAGATGGTAATTATGACATTGAAAACAAAAAAATTAGTAATGTAGCAGACCCAACTTCTGACAAAGATGCCACCAATGTGAGATATGTCAATGATTCTGTGTTGTCAATTGAAGGAACACGTGTTAATCCATTTAAATTTCTTCTTGAAGATATATCAAAAACAACTATTCTTAGAAATGCGAATAATCTACAATTAGAAGTCTATAATGAAAGCCCTTACTCAATAAATAAAAAAGCCTTGTCTTTTGTTATTCCTACTGCTGGTCTTACAACTGTTCTTCGTTTTGATCTGACACAATTGGAAGTTTCAAAGTACACTTTAGTTGTTGAGTTTTATACTGATGGTAACCCAAATAATGCAACAGTCGATGACGACAATCTGTCATCTAATTTAATTGAAAGAAAGGATTCAATAAAAAGAGCATTTCCAAAGACTCATCTTGTTGATGGTTATCTCAAAAGAATATTCTTCCTTGAAAAAACAAGTCATGGTTCCACATCAATGGAGTTATTGTTGATTTCACCATATTTACAAAATAATAAAAAACATTATGTTATAGTTTATGGTGTTTATGGATTTTCTAATATCATTTTATCACATATTCACGACCCAGCTTTTGAAATAGAAGAAGGAAGAATTGTATTTAATAATGAGGTTAAAATGAGTTTTCATAGAATAGTCAATGTTGCACGCCCTATACTTCCACAAGACTGTGCAACTAAAAAATACGTTGATGATGGTGTAATAGGTAAAGTGAGTACAACATATCTCAATAATAACTTTGTGAAAAAAGATGGAAGCGTTGCAATGACTTCTGATTTGAATCTTGGAGGTAACAAATTGACTAATGTAGCAGCGCCAACAGCAAACAATGATTCAGCCACAAAGGGGTATGTTGATACTGAAATTGCTGGAATTACTGGCATTGATGTTTCACCATTTCTTAAAAAAGATGGAAGTGTTGCAATGACTGGTGATCTTGACATGGGTGACAATAAAATAACAAATGTTGGATCTCCAACTTCTGACAAAGATTCTGCCAACAAAAAGTATGTTGATGACCTTATTTTTTCAGCATCTGGTACTCAACGCAACCCATTCGCTTTTCTGTTAAAAGACATATCCAAGTCTTCAGCAGTTAGTGATGCAACAAACCTTCAAATTGAGAATTTTGATAGATCACCATACCACATAAATAAGTCCTCATTGTCTTTTATCATTTCACATAGTGGTAACTTTACATCCAAAATTCGTTTTAATGTGACGTCTTTAAGAAATGAATAGTATATATTTGTTGTTGAGTTTTTCTCACCATCAGACCCAAGAAGTGCAACAGTCGATTTAACCCTTCCAACTGTAAATATACGAGATGCGGGACAGCCGTTTCAAAAACCTTTTCCCCAAACTCCACACGTTGATGGTTATATGAAGAAGCTTTTCCGAATCGAAAAAACCAGTGGTGGTCAAGCGGCAATACAGGTGGAACTTTCCAGCACAGCTCCTGCGTCTAACACCAAAACACATATCATTGTTTATGGAGCTTATGGCTTTCATACCAACTTGTCTTACTTTGTCCATGACCCAGCTTATGAAATTGAAAACGGTCATGTTGCTTTTGGTAGTAACATTAATATGAAATTAAATAAAATCATCAACCTGCAGGATAACCCCTCAAACCCACAAGACGCTGTAAACAAAAGTTATGTGGACCAGAGGTTGCAAACCAAACTCGATACGATTGCACAACAAAATCTAAATATGAACAACAATGCCATTACAGGTCTTGCTCCACCTGTCCGCGCAGACGACGCAGCGACGAAAAGATATACTGACGAATATTTTCTTCGAAGAGAAGGTACAGATGCGATGTATGGAAACTTGGACATGGGTGGAAATAGAGTGATGAATTTAGCGGACGTGGTGAATGAAACTGATGCAGTGAACTTTAGCTTCACAAACCATCAGAGCAAACACTTTATTATTGAATGGAACAAATGCGATGGCAGCAGACTTAAAACTTGGAGGGCATAAAATCATTAACTTAAAAGAAGGAACAAATAAAACCGATGCCGTAAATTTAGATCAATTAGAAAAAAGTCATATTTCATCTGCTTCTCATCCAAAGAATGCTTTCAAATATTTGATGAATGATATCGATGAAGTCAGTACTGAATATGGCTTGAAAGTCAATGGATATGTCAATTTACCTCGTTCACCGCATTTGATTTTAAAAAAGGTCATTGATGTAGACTTGAATAAAGAAGCTAATCATATTTACAGAGCTAGAATTGGATTTAATATGTATACAATAAAAGATGGAAAATACACTTTCATTCTTGAATGGCTATTTCCTGATTATGAAGGAATGAGTCTTAGTAGTGTAACATTCAGTGCAACTGGTGGAATTACAATTCATAAAACTGTAGGGAGAAAATTTGATAACAGAAATGAAGATCATTCGAGATATTTATTATGGATTGAAAAACCTTCAGTAAGTTCACCACCTGAATATTTATATTGTACGATTCATATTAATGCTAACCCAACTTATCCAAATAAGTACAAAGTTCATTGTGTTGCATATGGTATTGATTTTGAAGCAGCAGACGTTCCATCAAGTGTTTACGACTTCGCAGAAGCTTATAAAATCGTAAATGAAAAAATGCAATTACAAACTGATTTAGATTTGAATGGACATGCCTTGATTAATAATTCATCAAACTTATTTGACGGTCAAAATGGTGAATTGACAATGCTAAATAATATTAATATGAACAGCTTTCTTATAAGTGAGGCTAAACTTGGTGGTGATTTAAATCTGAATGGCTATAGAATTCATAATAATAGTTTGAATCTATTTCGTTCAAGCGTTACAGGTGTAATCATGGAAACAGCTTTCGATCTCGGAGGATTTGCTCTTTACAGGCCGAAATTAGGAGGTGATCTAAATTTGAATGGGAATGGAATAATCGGTCAAATACAATATTGAAATTGCTTTGTCAAAGCCAATCGAGGACATGATAAGAATGTTTTAAAGCCTGTATTGATAAATGGCTCTGAATTTTTAGTTATTCACAACAATAACTTTCATATTAAGAAAATGTATATCATACAAGGAACAAAACCCGGAATATTTTATTTCAAGACAAAAGCTGAAGGTGGTGGGCCTTTGCCATTACCAGCAACTGTTTATGAACACAGACAATCTTCTTTAAGTAGAAACATCACAACGGTCAACATCAACAAATCATTATCGAGAGGCTATTTAATCATTGATTATTCACATCCTAATACAGGTGCATTTGATACAACATTCACACTTGAAGTGGTCATGAATTGATCTAAATTAATATTATAATGGGAGTTTTCAATTCTCCACAAAATCAAGATAATACAAGAACTGGTGAAAGAGGCCCAAAAGGTGATAGAGGTGATGCTGGTGCAATTGGTCCTAAAGGTGATAGAGGTGATAAAGGAATTGGTTTTACATTAACACAAGATGGTCACTATGATCTTGGAAACAAACATTTGACTAATGTAAAAGCAGGCAATGATTCTGATCATGTTGTAATCAAATCACAAGTTTCAGATATTGTCAGAGATAGTTTTTTGGATTTATGGGTTTCTGAATTCATCAGATTATACTCTAAATGTACTTATCAAATCGACAGAGCGAATAATAATTTTTTAGATATGAATGCAGACAGAAAAGTTGAAACATTGTACGATCTCTCGAATGAAGAAAATAATGCAACACAATCAACTTTAAACATAAGACCCACTGTTTGTACCAAAGCTAATAAACATAATGGTCGTTATTATTTAGACTTTAATGGATCACAGAGAATGATAAGTCAAATCAATTTAAATAATGATGTTGTTAATATCTTCATTGTTTATAAATTAAATTCAAATACAGGTGGAAATCCATGGAAAAATGGGCTTTTTGGTCATGATAATGGAGGTTATGATAAGTTTGTCAGCTATTACAATGGTTCAAATTTAGCTATAAGTGGTGTTGATCAAACAAATTGTGTGTATTTTGGTCCTGATGCTTCCATACAAAGTTTCAGAAAAATAGCAGATTATTCAGTAAATGATTTGGGTCAAATTAATGTTTGGCACTGCTTGTCTGTTCACTGGGATAATTTATCTTCTCCAAAAACAAACACAAGTAAAATCTATTGGAATAAAAAACATATTGGAAGTTTTACAGCTGCTAATAGAAGTGGTAGTCAGCAAATGACTTTTGGTGATTTGGATCCTAGCTCCATCGCACCTCTTGACGGTAGTGTTATTTTTTTCTGTGTGTACTTGGATTCTACATTAGACGAAAAAACAATTTTGGATCATCATCAAATTTTAATACAACGATATAATATATGATAGAAGAAGCAATCAAATATGTTGAATTCTTTTTTGATGAAACAAAACAACAATTTATTCAAGTCGATGATGCAATTTTAAAATCAGCTTTGGTATACCAATATCTGTATCACAAGCATTTTAATGTAAAAAATTCGATAAGCAATATTTTACACACTCACAGGGATATTGGACTTATTGGCCCAGGTAGTGGGAGCCTGACACATTTCTTGGAACATACACTTGGATGGATTGATGCATTACAAGCACATGGTATACTTCATGATGCGTATGGAAGATTTTATAACAGTTATTCATTAGACCGTGGATATTGTTATGCCATACCTAAGTACCTTACACCAAAGCGAAGAAAAAGATCTCCATTATGTGGTCAGATCTCTGGAATACTTTATTGCATATTCAAGAGAATTGTTATGTAAAAGATATATATGAAAGAGCGAAAAAGCATATTCAGCTGGAACCATATTTCAGGTGAATTAACAGAAGATCAGGTAAATGAATTAAAATCCTATTACCGAACATATCACAGAAAGTGTTGGGCTCATAAACAGGCTGTTAAACGGTTCAAAAAATGGAAATTACTGGGGAATTCCTTGTCCATCATCTTTGCAACTGGAGGTCTCGCCACAAGTGTGGCAACAGGTGGTGTTAGTTTGGTAGCCATCAGTACAGCAGCACTTTTGATACAAGGGTGGATGAAGCATAAAAACCTAGATTTGAAAATCCAGAATTGCACATATGCTTATCAAAGCTATCAACATCTACTCAATTCAATAAAAGACAAGTTGAGAAGTGGTGATTTTGATGCTTCAAGTATACAAATCTCAATGAAGAATATCGATGATTATGTGACTGATAATAGTCCAATTATTGATAAGTACCTACTGAAATATGATGAAAAATTCACTGCTTTATAATACGAATAATCTTATCAAATCTCAACAAAAGAATCTCAACCCAATATCGATCATAAAATCCAAGCGTCTTTTTTGATCTAGTAACTATTATTTTATCAAATGGAAGATCAAGCATTAAAAATATTTGCTTAAGCATAAATTTCGTACTTATCATCCTTTTACGATTCTTATTCACCAAAGGAAGGACAGTGTCTATCTCTTGGAATATTTTCAATATTTTGCCTTTATCTTTTACAGAAATTTGAAGTCCATTCTTACGACATATACCATTTATCACATTTTCAATATGGTACTTCCGATGATATACAGATTTTCGCTTTATTTCATACATATTATTATGAAAGTCAACGTACTCTTTACAATAATCATAACCATGAACTGAACCACAATTTAGACAAACATTTTCACCATCATCGTTAAACATTTTCTGATTATCACAGCAAGGTGCTTTCACACTTTTAACAACTTTGACCAATAGCTGATCACAAAAATAACATGACAATTCTCCCATATTCTTTAATTCATTGTGGATTACTGAATTACAACTCATTCTATAATATTATGTGATATTTTATTTTTATGTAACCATCGGATGGTTCCACATGAGAAATAATAGCTATAGGCGATGACTCATTTCCTGTTTTTCCGAGAATGTCACGCTTGGTGATTTTTCCGAGAAAGTCACGCATTTTAATAAACTATAGATGAAGTGTGCAGACCTTGGTTCCATCAGATTGAACAACTATATATTCCATCAAATTAAATAACTATATATTCCATCAAATTAAATAACTATATATTCCATCAAATTAAATAACTATATATTCCATCAAATTAAATAACTATATATTCCAGAATACGAGACCAGAAGGCGAGTAGTATAGTGTTTGGGGAAAACGAAATGAATTGATTTCGTACCCCCAAACACTATACTACTTACATACACTTGACATTTCGTATGCTTGGCAACATACATTTTCAAAAGTGGCCATTCCAATTTTTTAAACTTTGAAAACTATTTATCTACTGTGAATAATGTATATGAAATAAATCTTAATTTGAGTATAGGGGTCTGGAACCGAGATTAAGAAAAACTCTCTTAACAATAAATCTATTAACTACTGATGTTAACATTCAAAGTTCTTCAATAAATAATGTTTCCTTATTCCTCGGGGCTTAGCCCGAGCTTAGAAATGCAGTTGGCGCACAAAATGACTTTGCTCATAATACGCATGCTCAGTGTTACGTCATCAACGGGACAGCGCCCAAACTTTCTTCAGTCGCCATTTTGAATGCCCCGAGAGTGCGCCACAGTGAAAAGAGGTTTTAAGTGTGGTAAATGTTCTTTACTTGCTTGACATCATTCACTTTTTATAGCATTTTTTCTACTTGTTATAATCTACCTCTGTTGCTTACCCGTATTTACCCGTGTATAATTCGCACTTTTTTCCCAAGATTTTGTTAATGAAACTCTGCGTGTTATACACGGAACCTTTTGTATGTTGATCGCTTCCCTCATTTACATACGCGTGTGGTTAACAAAGGATACATAAGGCAATAAACAAGACTTCAAAAGGCTGTTTTTTGTCCATGCCGTTGTAATAATAAACAAGCAAATAACCTATCACAATGATGCTTTTAAATTACCGCCGATGAACCGGCTGGAAAAACCGCAATAAAACTGCCGGAGATATTCTGTGAATAGACGCCAAAAAATTGCATACATAGGAAACAAAATCAGTCCTCCTATTTGAATATGGTAACGAAACGCACATTTTGTGAGCCTAAGTTAGTTCGAAATTATTTTGCTCGAAGTACAGCAGCTCAGAACAAAGACAAAATAAATGAGGTATATTTTGCAGAGGCTTTACAAGATTTAAAATCTTTTGACAACGGAAAATCGTCGGAGACGCATTTCACAGGGGATCTCACCGCGTTACGCTTGATTAAACAGATCACACCATGATCATTTGTTAGCATTCAGATACTTGAAATCATTAAGTGTCAGCGAATGAAAGCGAAAATGTTTACACAGCAACAACGAAGAGTCTTTGAGCATATGAGAATTCCTGTAACGGGTGTCGTTCTCTCGTGCCGTCTCAATGTTCGGGAATACGCTATTCTTATCAGACTCTTATCAGATAAAACAGTTTTTGGTTGCCTTTTGTAATTAACAAATTACTGATCCCGGTACACGAAACACAAGCCTAGCAAAAGTCAGAACAACCTAATAGTGACCAAAAGCTTTTGAATATCAGAGAAATTTTAACTAGAACAGGTGAAAGTTTTTTTTTTTAATCAATGACTTAACCCGAACCGCAGATATTAAAATTTGTATTTGTTTTTCGCGAGTAGATAACTCCAGCTGTTCGATCGGGTGAGAATTTTCTCTGACCAAATGGTGGTTATTTTAACAGATAGGTATACTGCTATTTATTCTATTTTTGGAAAAATTGTCTAGAAAAACAGGGTGCGCATTATATGCGGCTGCGCATTTGTACACGGGTAAATACGGTATTTACGAGCAAATACCGGAGATATGAAAGCTTTTACACTTGTAAACAAACCAGTGTTAAAATTAACATCTCAAAACAAACCATTATTTGAGCCACTGAAACTAAGAAACAAAAAACAAGAAGAGTACAACATCAAAGCCTTTTAAATCTAGAAATTTACGTACATTGAAATTAACTAAACCCAGAGCAAAGAATATAGCATCAGAACCAAGTCAATCTCTTGCGAAACCTCCACTGGAGCTGACTACAGGATGTGACAGCAAAACATCGCCACAGAGCACTCAAACTAAAGGGGTGAGTACAAAACGAAGACCGAAGACCAAAGACCCAAACACGAAGACCCCTTCAAAATCGTCTTGAAATCGCTTGAAAATAGCCAGAACATGATTCTCGACTGAAGCAGAAACAAACAACAACAAGATTTGCGGCTATCAACGAATTTGATCAGGGTCTTCGTTTTGTACAAAACCCCACCAAAAGTACAAAACGAAGACCCCCTCAAAATCACATTAAAATCACTTGAAACCGCTCTCAAAAAGCTCGAACATGACTCTCGATCGAAGCAGAAACGGGGAAACAACAAGATTTGCAGCTATCAACGAATTTGACCAGGGTCTTCGTTTTGTACAAAACCCCACCAAAAGTACAAAACGAAGACCCCCTCAAAATCACCTTGAAATCACGCGAAACCGCTCGAAAACAGTGCAAACATGATTCTCGACCGAAACAGAAACGGGGAAACAAGAAGATTTGTGGCTATCAACGAATTTGACCTGGGTCTTCGTTTTGTACAATACCCCACCAAAAGTACAAAACGGAGACCCCCTCAAAATCACCTTGAAACTGCTAGAAATTGCTTGAAAATAGCTTAAACATGATTCTCGACTGAAGAAGAAACCTGATAGGTTTACAGTTATAAATTTATTTTGAGACTCCTTCAAAATCGCCTTGGAATTGTTTGAAAATATCTCACATTGTTCTCTACTACATCGTCCAAAGTTTGTTCGGCTGGCCACTTCAGCTTCCTGTAACACTGTGTCCATAGGCGGCTATCAACGAAGAAGAAAATTTGAATGGGACTCAGTCCTGCCCCTACGGTTTGGTATGAAAAATATCTCATAGCGCGGAATAAACTTGATTTGCCAAAATATAAACCTTATCACGATTTTGGAAGCCATCTTGGCGGGTAGGCAAACATAACAGAAATTACAGTGAGCGTATGCAAATCCGTTGTCCAAAGAATGCGTGAAGCGTTTGTTTCTCAGCAAAAGTTATCTTGTTAATTAGTGGTACAAGGCAAAGGGTTCCTCTGAAAAAATTTGAGGGAACTAGCTCAGCCAGAAAACGATCTGTGGGTTTTTTAATTTTTCCATACATTTGTCTGTAATTCTTTGCCGCGGGCTGAAAATTTCTCGGGAGAAAATAACAGACGGTTGTATCGTGTAATTTCTGTTATGTTTGCTTACCCACCAAGATGGCTCCCAAAACCTATTCAGTCGTGATCACTTCACGAATCGTTTCGTCAGGATCTAGCTTGTTGATTATGATTATGATTCTGACTGTGATTATTATTATAAGAAGAGGATACGGACCATTTCACAAAAAAAGAAAAGAAACAGCAACGTCTATGCTCTTTAGGAATTCTAAAAGCAACACATTTAAGACTACAAATATAAGATAACAGCTCGAATGTATGAATGGGCGATATTTCGATTCCCAGCGTGTTGAGGATATCCTGACTTTGCTAGCACATCATCGCAACTTTGGATTATGAAATTCATATCTTCCCCGAGTAATAAAACATTACGTAATATCGTCTGCTTTATGATGCCAGTTAGTGGCAACAGTATTACACGTGTTTATAGGAAAATTGCGAGGCGTATCTGGGTCATTGTTTACTGTCCTACCTTAATATTTTTTTTCGTCCACGGCACTGTGAGCAAATCATTACACATTCATGCGATTTGCCAGGAGCCGCGGAGCATATTTTGTATTGGGGCGGGTAGCTCGCGCGAAGCACGAGCCAACGAGTACCGAAGGCACTAGTTCCTGTAGGGGGGTCCGGGAGCATACTACCCCTGAAATTTTTGAAATTTACAGTCTCTGAAATTGCTTGAAATGCCTCTAATTTTAATAATCACCAAAAAATATCATCTCATTTGTGTCACCATTTTGTCATTTTTTTTAGCACAACAATGAATGGATGCCGTGAAACAGTACAAGTAACAAAACAATACCAAGTTAGCGCATTTTAGTCCAGTGAAGGCTGTGCCGCCTGGAGCGCAGTAGAAGTTATATTGATTCATTTTACATAACAAAGGTCTTGCTCAGTAAATGTTCCGAAATTCCGTTTCCTGTTCTCATTTCTAGAAGTCATTGGCCACGTCCGCCAGCCACACTCTGTCAGTCCGCGTCTTGTGGGTGTTCATTATTGCCACATGGTTAAATCTCTTCTGTGACATATTCGCTCGAAGCCAGGTCTTTATACCGGGGGGAGGGGAGACTCCCTACAATGGCCTATACGGGGAGGCTCCGCCCGAAAGGGATACCTTTTTCACGCTTCAGGTATATGAAAGGGTAGGGATTTCACGAGTCGAAGTATATGAAATGGTTGGGAATTCTGCCATTTAGGTATTTAAAAGGGCCTTTCATTAGAATATTTCGAGCACACATACCTTATGATTGTACTGTTTTAATTTATTGAACGCTACAGGAAAAGGACAAGAAGACTTCTTGTGAAAGGGGTACCATTTTCCAATGGAAGGTATACTAAAGGGGTACCATTTGTCAATTGAAGGTATACGAAAGGGGTACCTTTTCTGTCAAAAATGGTATATAAAAGGGTAAGGGGTCTGACCTCGGGCGGAGCCTCCCCGTATTATTTTTTTTAGTAGTCCCCCAACCCCCCCGCTTGTCGCAGGGTTAACCAATAGAAGCTTGCAGATGTTGATCACTTCGGTTATCATTTGCTTTTCAATTGCTTTTTAGACGTTCAAAGTAGCGGAAACTGAAATAAGTTTCCACAGATTCCTTGGGGCGGCTAGAGCCCTCCAGCTACCCCTGCTCCGCGGTCCCTGTTGGCAACTGAATTTTTGTCCACTGTCCTCATCTGAATGAGGTTTCCATAAACTGCAACTTTTACTCATTTTTATATGAAAAATAGGGACAACTGTAACGGAACCATTGCTTACTGTCTGTAAAAAAATGTCTTCATCAAATGCAACTGCAAATGCTCATTCTTACTTGAAAAATTTCGAGCTGTAACTGAACCACATGCATTGCCCACTGTCTTCACCTTAAATAATAAAACGTTTGATCAACCGAAACAATATTACTCAATTATATTGACATAAAAATGCAAGCTGTAAAGAGTAATTCTTCCCTGACTTCAACGCTTCAAGCTAGAGAAAGACCTTGTCACGGCAATCATTCATTTATATAGGCACTCCTTCAGCTAAGTATGCAGCTAACTCAAAAATGCTAAAGGCAAAGGGCGATTATACTGGAGCTCTCCTCCTTATATTACGGCATCTTGAAACTCGCTCCTGACTGAGACATTTTTTGTGTGATTCAGTAAGCGAATCAGCGGCATTGGACGAAATTTCGACGTTCTCCCAACAGTTTTGCCTACGCTTAAAGTGGAAGCTAAGCAGAGGAAAAGACATTTCAGTACAATCACATCGTGATACGCTTCCACATGCCGGATTATCCAAATCAATGGTCAAATTTCTCGCGGGGAAATTGTCGTGAACATATGTTACGTGAAATTATATGCGGCTGCAAACTAAAAAAAAGTGTTTTGTAGTTTTCAGGGTTTTATTTTGTAGTGGAAAAAAATTCGCGACGCTCTAAATAACGAAGTGTCATTAAATGTTATCCTTTATTAATAAGTCATTAATAATTAAGTCGGGGATAACAGTTGTAAGCTATTTTCAAGCAATTTCAAGGAGATTTTGAGAGGGTCTTCGTCTTGTACTTTGGTGGGGTATTGTACAAAACGAAGACCCAGGACAAATTCGTTGATAGCCACAAATCTTCTTGTTTCCCCGTTTCTGTTTCGGTCGAGAATCATGTTTGCACTGTTTTCGAGCGGTTTCGCGTGATTTCAAGGTGATTTTGAGGGTCCTCGTTTTGTACGTTTGGTGGGGTTTTGTACAAAACGAAGACCCTGGGCAAATTCGTTGATATATAGCTGCAAATCTTGTTGTTTCCCCGTTTCTACTTCGATCGAGAGTCATGTTCGAGCTTTTTGAGAGCGGTTTCAAGTGATTTTAATGTGATTTTGAGGGGGTCTTCGTTTTGTACTTTTGGTGGGGTTTTGTACAAAACGAAGACCCTGATCAAATTCGTTGATAGCCGCAAATCTTGTTGTTGTTTGTTTCTGCTTCAGTCGAGAATCATGTTCTGGCTATTTTCAAGCGATTTCAAGACGATTTTGAAGGGTCTTCGTGTTTGGGTCTTTGGTCTTCGGTCTTCGTTTTGTACCCACCCCAAACTAAAGCTGATAAACGGGATACTTTTGTCTCTGATTTGTGCTATTCTTTCAACTAACCTTTGAGGAAGGAAGGTACATCACCTTGTAAAACAGCCTATTCTGTTGTAGCAGAATCTGTTTCTCTCAAAACGTGCAGGTCACGACTTGACAAGTTTATTTATTACGAAAACACGAGTAACAGAAGTCCTGTATCCCGAAGACGAGCGCGTGAACCCAGTAGGATTTGTTTCAAAGAGGTGCGCAATTTTGTGAACAAACCAAGAAAACTAAGGCGAAAAATACATCAGTAAAAATGTTCCAAGATCTTCAAGAATTCATTTGTATGTTAAAGGTGCCTCTGCTTGCCATAATTTTATCGATGGTAATAACAGAACGCGTATGATAGGGCGCTTGTGGTCAAAGCATTCATAAACTGAGGCTAACGAAGCCGGGAGAAATTGAAGTGGAAATTGAGAGAGGGACAATATCCCAAAATGGAACCGTACTTTAATATCGGTGTTTACAAGACTCAAAATCATAGGATAAATCATTGCCGCTTTATCCTTCGGCCATAAATTTTAAAATCTCATATTTGCGTTCACGACCCATTGATCTTGTTTCTTATGTCAAACGACAAGTGACAATGACAACATTGCACGTCCTCTCCAAGCTACATCCTGCAATCAGTTTCCCCGAGCTAAAAGCTATTATGGCTCTCTTGTTTCTTATGTCAAACGACAAGTGACAATGACAACATTGCACGTCCTCTCCAAGCTACATCCTGCAATCAGTTTCCCCGAGCTAAAAGCTATTATGGTTCTCTTGTTTCTTATGTCAAACGACAAGTGACAATGACAACATTGCACGTCCTCTCCAAGCTACATCCTGCAAACAGTTTCCCCGAGCTAAAAGCCATTATGGCTCTCTAAACTAAGTCTACAGCCACTCCGACCTACCGCCAAAATTTCCTGCTTGTGGTCATCTTCAGTGCTCACAAATTCCAAAATATGCGGCGGTAGGTCGAGAAATTGATCAATAGTCGAGTCCCAAAGCTACTAAGTGTACTGTCCGACCGGGCCAAATTCCCAGTTCGTCGAGTAACAAGCCAAATTCGACAACAAAGTACATCACCTTGCTCGATTCTTTGAGAAAGTGGACTCTTAGCTACCGTCACGCTTAATGATGCTCATCAGGCAGCCGCTAAAGATGAAAAATGGCTGTAAACTTAGCAAAAATCGCAAGCAAACCGAACTTGGGCCGTTGTTGTTGCTTCACGGATGAAAAATAGCAACGTCAAAATGACGTTTTCAGAAACCTTGAGCTTCCAGTGCCTTAGGACAGCACCACTTTTCCCTGGTAGTTTCAAATAAAGAGTCATGAAATGCTATTCATCGTTTATAGGTGGAAAATCACTCCGAAAACGTAAAAACGGCTGGTAGTCAATGGGTTAAAGCACAAGACATGTTCTATTTGAAACTGTGACTGAATTTTTCTACAGATGAAATGTAAAAGCCACAAACACTTACGCGTTTAACACATGGAGTCTTTCCCACCGAAAAAACATGAGTGAGGTAAATTCACGAGGTTGTTATAATAATATGCAAAGGATGTAAACAAAAGATCGATCAACGCTATCTTAGCGCCTCAATAAATGTGACAGTTCTATTGTTTCTTGACAGATAACAGATGATGTTCGCGCGTGCGCATTACCGGGACAGTGCCCCTTAAGAATTATACTTTTCTTGCTTTGCGTCTTGTAGATGCTTTAAGGGGATAAACGAGAAACAATCATTGGTATCAAGTCAATCCCACTCTTAGATGAATTCTCCGTAATGTTTCCGTTCCGAAGTGAAAATTTTCCCATCGCAGCCGAGCGAATATTCATTTCCAGTCCTCGCGAGAATTTTTCAAGGAGACAGCGCCCTCTGTGGTCGCATTGAATTGTGGGCATAAAATGGCTGCTCGAACGCGGGCAACACGTCTTCAAACATCGGATTTTTTTCGCCTAAGTCAAAAAACAACTCTCCTTTCAGAATTTCTAGCACGGTAACCTTTGTCAAATGGGCCAAGACTCTCAACTGCGGGCCGCTTTTAAGACGAGAGTTGCTTTCAGACTGTCCCGCCTGGCTCAGTACTCTGTACTGGAAAGCGCCGATTTGTTCCGGGAGTCAACTTAAATCTCTTCGCGTTTGGCAAGAACAGAGAAACACCACTGGTTTCTTTGAGAAGTGTCTGACTTGCGGGTCTTCAGACTTAAATGACGTCTTTGGCTGGCGAGTTTCGATTAAATTGAGCTAGCGATCGACATCTCATAGCCACGTAAGTTTCCTATCAATAAAACTTAAATCGATGTTTTAACCGCCAAACGTATAGTCTACGTCGCACTATCAAACAATCCTTTCTACCCGTCAATCATTTCAACGGCTCTTCAGGTAATTCAATTCGCGCATGAATATTAATACGCATATAAATGAGCTCAATTGAATTAAGGGGCTGAGAGCATAAACTGCCTATGTGTAATTTTAGGTCGTTTTTCGATTTTTCTCGGAAATGAAACAAAAATCAGTGAATAAAAATACCGGACAACGTTTTTGAATCGAATTGCTTGCAGGTCACATGCAAAAATTTGTTTCATTTCCGAGGAAAATTGAAAAACGACCTAAAACTACACATAGGCAGTTTATGCTCTCAGCCCTTCAATTGCTACAGTTTATGTCTTTCTCTGGTTGAAGGAAGACTGGTAGGGCGTATGCACGTTACGTCATCACCGCCATGTTGGTGTACCGTGAACAAAAGATTTATGATTAGCTTCTTTTGTTATTGTCCACCAACATGGCCGCCAATCATTGTCATTCAAATCTCTTGAGACTGGCTGCATACCCTCCATTATTACACATGCCAAATAAAAGGGAGAACTGAGACTGGGACTCCCATTTGCTCATAATATCACACTATGTGAGAAGACGGACAACTTTATAACTTTGGACCATCAATAGTACACTGGACCAAGCTTTTCTATTATGATATTGAAAGCTGCATTTTGAACAATGGTGGGTCTAGTGATTTTTTTGGCCTCGAAAGAGGGGTTAGACAAGGCTGCCCACTTTCCCCATACCTGTTCATTCTCTGTGCTGTGGTTTTAGCGGATGCTTTGAGAAGAAATGATAACATTAGGGGTATTACAGTAAATGGACAGGAAATAAAAATAAGCCAATACGCAGACGACACAACCCTTATTCTTGATGGGTCTAGGACGTCCTTCACAAACGCTGTCCAGGCTTTAGAACTTTTTAGTGTAAGCTCTGGCCTTCGCCTAAACCATAAAAAAACAGAAGTGCTCTGGATTGGTGCCAATAAGGATAGTGAGGAGAAATTTTGTCCTGACAAAAATTTTAGGTGGATAAGAGATAAAGTTAAAACGCTAGGCGTTTGGCTATCTACTGACGCTGCGATAACGGTGAAAGCCAACTATGAGAAAAAATTAGCAGACATCAGGGCAACCCTGAGCTGTTGGGAATTTCGTCGTTTAACCTTGCTTGGAAAAATTACTGTGTTGAAAAGTCTGATCAACTCTAAACTTACTTACATATTGTCACCCTTACCAACAAACCATTGCGCCATCGATGAAATCAACAGTCTGCTGTTTAACTTTCTATGGAATGGCAATGGAGACAAAATTAAGCGCGATGTAATGATCAGTGAGTACGAACATGGCGGACTAAAGATGATTGATGTTAGGCTCTTCACCAAGGCATTAAAAGCAAGCTGGGTAAAGAAGTACCTTGATTCAGAAAACCTTGCTAAATGATAGCAAGAATGTACATCTGGACTTGCAAAACACGCTTCTCTCTCCCAAGGATAGAAGACTTCCCCCTTTTCCTCTCACATTATAACCTCTAAACGAATCTCTTTGTCTTATTGCTTGGTGCGGGCTGGAGCCGTGGGCGTGGTATTTGAAGATCGTATGCTTGAGTGGATGTGTGTGTGTGCGTACGAGTGTGTCGAGTGCGTGTGCAAGTTTTTTAAGTATATCTAAGTATATATGTTATTTCTTGATTTATGTATTTATTTTTGTAAATTGATGTATGTAATAATTAAAGACAATTCTCTCAAAAAAAAAAAAGAGAAGACGGAAAACATATTTTTCAGTATTTTGTATGGGGACCTAATAATCACTGAAATTTTTAAAACAGGATTTAGAAACAAATATTATAGCACTAACTCAGTGTACTGTGATTGTACCATCTCATTTTAGAGCACTTTTGTTTTCAAGTGTTAGTGAAAGATTTAAGCTACGAAGCTCACCACAGAATGGATGTGCTTCTTCGACCGTCAAGGCCCGGACGAGATTGGAAGACGCTTGCGAGCATGATGGGTTACTCGAAGGAGCGAATAGGGTACTTGGAAAGTAAGCTTAAAACAGAACGAGGCCCAGTCAGCGAACTGATAAACGATTATGAGAGCAAGGGAAAGACAGTCTCAGAGCTATTATCCTTTCTGAGAGAGATGGATAGACAGGATTTGATTAGCGACCTTCAAGAATATATTGGTACGTTTAGATCG
>JAEMWC010000288.1:715000-802500 GCA_016490735.1 Pachyseris speciosa
GATAAGCTAGCTGTTCACTTGCCACGTAGCAATTATTGTAAAAATACCTTCAATTATAGTGGTGCTGTACTCTGGCACAGTGTTCCCTCTTATGTAAGGAGTGCGGAATCTTTAACTGGTCTTCGAAAGCTATTGAATCAGACAGTGGGTTGATACATGGCATACATGAAAAACAGGAATTCGTATTTTGTTATTTTAAATATTATTGTGGAATAGGCATCAACCTGTATTATATCGTATAATATTTTATTATTTTATTTAAAGTTTTATTCCCCTGACGTATAACTTGACTGATTTGACTAGCCTGACTTGACTTGATAGCAGAATGATGACATAATAATTTTTATTTTATCATTCTACTATTATTGTTATTAACGTAACCGAATTACTTTGTTATATCTCTCACTTAGTACGCGCGCTGTGATTAGTCAATTTTGGGGGCCGTATTCTACAGTACGGCCCGCTTTCCGGCCCGCTTAATTGAAATTTTAGTGCAACCTTTTCTCGCCAACATGTCTCGTCAAGAAAATTTTGGTAAGAGAAAAACTGCAGAAATCCGAAGAAAGTGTGCCAAACTTTTAAATTGACTTCCTTGAGCTTTTAGAAGAAGGGTTGCTTGACTTTAACTAGTTTTCCCACGCGTCGGATTAACCTCAGAGATATAATAAATATCTTACTAACCTCGTTTTCTCGGTCCGTACTGTAAGTTACGGATCCTCGTTTTTTCCAATTAATTCATGGCCCGCGCGCTTCACCCTTGGGCCATAAATCAAAGGGAAAAAACTCGGTCCGTAACTTACAGAACGGACCTCGAACTCGGTTAGTAAGAGGTATGTGTTATAACAATACTGTACTGATTCTGATTTCTTTTTAGAGGAAGCCTCTAAGGAAAAAGAGAAAAATAGGGAAGAACTGCAGGGTATGTTTTCTCAGCAATTAATAAAAAGTACGGTTTTCAGTTAAGCAAATAAGCATTTTAATACTGATTCTGATTTCTTTTTTGATAAATTCTCTAAGGAAAAAGAAAATAGGGAAGGATCAGAGCTGCAGGGTATGTTTTCTCAGCAAGTGATAAAAAGCACGGTTTTCAATTATGTGTCGAAAGTAATCCTCGTTTTACTTTGGTTTTGCATTGCTTCGCTGTGTGATTGGCCAGGGAAAGTCGCGCCACTATCTCAACCAATGAGAAGCAAAACCAAAACCAATCCTGACTTGCACGCGCGTATTTTCCCGTGCTTTGCGCCAGCTTCATGTAATTGCTTCGTATTCTGATTGGCTTTCTGCATTGCTTACTTCTTTTGTGATTGGTAAGAGTAATTGCTTTGGTTTTGGTTTTACTCAATAGAAAAGCGCCCTAGGAATGAAGCTCTTTTATGTCATCAGAATTTCAGTATCCAGAACCAAACCTTCAGCTTGAGAGCAACATTTTACGTTAAAAATTGCTCCCAAAAAATATCCTCATAATAAGAGGTGTTTTGTCCATAATATTCACTTAGGGCTTAAAATTGCTATTTTGCAAGACTAGAAAAGGTTGAAAAAAAGAGTGAGAATGTTTTTGAGTAATTAAGTTGTCATCAGGGTAAAAGACCATCCACTATGCGCTCATTGGTTTATAAATTGCCTTAAGTAGTGATTCCTGATGGGAAAAGTTTCGCCACTTAAGAATGAACTTGTTTGTACAAGCTGGAGATCCATTGATGGATCATTAGGCGTTCAATAATTCTGTGCTTGTGAAAAGATTGAGCCATGCAAAGAGGTATTTTTGTGAAATATTTATTGTATTAGGATTGAGTGGAGTACAATGCAGGGAGTTAATTATCGGGCGAGCACGATTACCCCTAGATTGTACGGCACGAAATCCGATTACCAATTAATTGTGCCAATAGCAAAATGCGAGAAACTCAGCTCGATACTTCCAAAATTTTTATTTTGTTTTTTGACATGTAAGGTTACCATAACAATACAGCCTCTTAGAAACACCCTAAATTTTGGCTATATGTGGCTATAACTAAAAAGCTATTCCGGTGATCCCCGATTTTTATTATTGAATTGCAATCTGCATATGAAGATTCATCTTTCTATAAAGTTTTAAAAAATTCAGTACATGGGGTTCAGAGCCACCTTAATTTTTCGATGATTTAAAGTGGCTCTGAACCCCATTTACAGAATTTTTTAAAACTTTGCAGAAAGATGAATCTTCATGTTCTTCAATAATAAAAATTGGGGTCACCGGACTCGTTTTTGAGTTATAGGCATATAAAGCCAAAATTTAGGGTGTTTCTAAGAGGCTGTGCTGTTGCCATAGTAACCTTACATGTCAAACAATTGATCGCGAATTGTTGAGAAATAATTGGGAAATTTTTTGATACCATCTTCAAGAAAGCAAACAAAAAGTGGTCGGAGTATCGACCCATTAAAGAGTTGGTGTTTAAAAATAACGAAACCATTTTGAGCCACCTTAATTGGCTAATGGCATGAAGTGCTTAACTGTCCGATTTGGGCTGTCCGATTACAAGTGTTTATATTCGGACAGGTTAAATCGGACAGTTAAGCACTTCATGCCATGCCCTGCAGTTTATGTTAATTTAAAGGCAATACACTGTGCAATATTTCATGCAACTTTTGTCGTAACGCCATTGCGAGAAAAGTTGCACGAAACATTAGGGAGTTTTAGCAACGACAACGGCGACGGTAATGAAAACGTCACTTCAAAATATAACTTTTCGTTTATGTAACGCTTTCGCTATTATTCCATTTTGTTTAACTGAAAATACTGGCGAACTATTGAGGGACTAAAAATGTTATGAACGCCGTTAAAGTAAGGAAAAAGAAAGAAAACTTTACAATCACGCGCTCCCGTTCTCGAGAAAACCTTAAATTTGGTCATTTCACGTTGTTGTTTTGCAGAGGACGGGAAAGAAATGTACCAAAATGTAAAACGCACGTGCAGAGCGATTGTTTTTGCTCATTAAACCTATTGTTTTGTGGCGTTCTTGTTGCCGTTGTTGTTGCTAAAGCTCCCTATTGTACCAAGTGTAACATACCTCGCAACGACCAAAATCGTTGCGAGACAAGTTGCACTAGCCGTTGCAGAAAGTAGAATTGAGTTCTACTTTCTGTAACAGACGAAATTTCTATTGCGGGTGTTACATAGTAAGATGGTTACATACGTATCACAAAATGGGAAAACATTTTCGACACAGACGGGGTATGTTACCTGATACCCATCCTCCGATTTGCACCACACGTTATCCAAAATAGCCAATACAATAGACCCTATGAAAAAATGGCTGCCTTTAAATTATTCTTTATTTCGTATTCAAAATAGCCATACTAACCTCGTTTTTGAGACAAAAATTCTAAAGAATTTCTTATCCCGAACGAGGTTAGTGAGGCTATTTTGAATACAAACAAAAGAATAATTTAAAGGCAGCTATTTTTGCACAGGGTCTATCGTGCAAAAATTAATCGTTGGGTTATAATGCCTGATACTTAGCTTACAAGGCCGCTGGCCGAGTTGGCTAAAATCTGGGGCTATTCCACAAGATTCAACACTGACAAAAAAGCACAATTTGCTGTATTTCTTGCAGAAAAGCTGGCAGTGCCGCCTTTTTTCTCCATGACAAACTGAATTACATAAATCGCAGGATATGTCTTGAGTACGCACGACGAATATTGAGCGCGCTATGACCATATTTGTACAGTTTTACAATGTGTTGAATAGTAACAGGTGATATCTCGTGTGATTGTGCAGCATAATAGTATACTGATCTTGCTTAAGAGAAGCTCAATCTGCAATCAGCTTTTTACTTGTTTTATTTATTTATTTTATTATTTACTGGTTTATTTTGTTTTCTCAATTAGTTGCTTATGTTCTGCAAAGTTAAAGTTTCATTGAGCTTGTAGGAAACAGTTGCAAAAAAATTGTTTACATCACATTTCGGTTAAATCAGTTGGTGTGACTATGTTTGAATAACCATTTGGTTTAACTACTTGTTCATTATTTCCCATTAGAGGGTGAAAAGTATGATGTTTTCATCTGTTATGCTGGCCCTGACAGGCCATTTGCTGAAGAACTTATAAAGATACTGGAGGGACTGCCATACTGTATGAAAGTGTGTATCGATTACCGTGAGTTTTTGCCGGGGACTGATCCCTTAGAAACAGCAACCAAAGCCATTGAAGAGCGATGCAGGAAAGTCTTGCTTATCCTGTCAGAAAACTTTCACAGATGTGATGTCGCAGACTTCAAAGCTAAGGTTGCACTTGGTCTCTCCCCAGGTTTGTATAATGCCACCTAGATGATGACAAATCTTTTACGTGACCTCTGAACTTCAAAACCCAACTCTTTTGCATTTTTTATTGCCATCAATCATTAATACTAACATCTACAACACACAGATCTGCAAGCAACCGAAACTTTTCAAGGTGTTTAGCGCATCGCCCATCCTCCACCCAATTTTCAGGTGTACAGTGGTGGTGTGTGCATCCCCTTCACATTTTATGTGTCGAGGAGAAGGAAATAGGGTGAATGGCTTAACATCACTGCTTATTGAGGTGATCATCTGAAGTGGAGCAGATGTTGAGCACACAGCCAGGATGACCCTGTCTTATACTCTGGTCTGGGATTGGACCCACTACATTATTCGCAGCAGATTTGTTCTCTTACCTACTGAGCTAGCCTGCGTAGCAAGCTTTCCGGGTGGTTTTTTAGCCCTCAAACAGTTGATTTCCGATTTTTGGATGGCCCTTCCCTCCTGCCCCTTTGGAAATCAGCTTTTTGAGCGCAAGGAAACCACACGGAAACGCTTGCTATGCAGCGTACCACTGAGCCAACTGTGTATGGGTGGCAGTCTAGTGGCAGAAGTTTTGCTTATCATTCTTTTTATTTTTAATTTTTTATATTTCACAGGGGCTAGACAAAAGATTCTGATACCAATACTGTACAAACCTTGTAAAATTCCAAGTATGTTGAGATTTATCAGCTATTTAGACTACACACGAGAAGATGCCAGGAAATACTTCTGGAACAAGCTAGTAGCATCACTTGGTTACAAAAGTAGCAGTACTTGAAATGGCAAAGGACGATTTGTGCGACTACAGTTGGTTACATAAAAAGCGATACATAAAAGGCAAAAAGGATGATTTTGCACTTGAGCAAACGGTTTTTTAACTAGGAAATAACTATAAACCATTTTTAACTGTACTGAAACGAGGAACTGTGAGAATGTTGTGACTTTTTTTTCACACGTTATTTGAACAGTAGAGCTGTACTGAGATAGTGAAGTGTGTTATTTATTGTGACACAATATTGTATCTCAGTTTTAGAACCTATACAATTGTAGCTTCTAGTAATTATGATCTCCTTGAAGTATCAGTCGATGGTACTCGGTCAAAAGAGGAATTTAGATGATATGAACATGCACATAGGTGGAATTGAAATCGAACAGTCCAAGCAAATGAAATTGCTGGGGGTAAATGTTGATAGTGATCTGAATTTTGGGAATCACATCAGAGAACTGTGTGTAAGGACAAGCTAGCAAATTGGAGTACTCACAAGGCTAAGGAATCTTATACCTACCCATGCCAAATTACAAGGCAGCTACTTTACCTCATCTCATGTACTGCAGCACTGCCTGGCATTTCTGTAGAGCATCATATAGGCGTAAACTGGAAAGGCTACTGGAGAGAGCTCTACGAATGGTATTTAATAGGAAATCAGACTCATATGAGAATTTACTTACGCAGGCTAACTTGCCAACCCTTTATAACCGAAGGTTACAGGACATAGAGATTTTGATGTTCAAGGCCAAAAATAAACTTTTACCAGAGCATTTCTGGACCTTTTAAATGTACAGCAAAAAACGGAAAAGCGCTATAACTTAAGGAACGCTGATTTTATTGTACCACGTTTTAATACTATTAAGTATGAGAAGCATTCTTTGAAATATTTAGGGCCAATGTTGTGGTATAAGCTGACAAAGGAGGAGCGTACCTTGAACAGTTTAAACTCTTTTAAGCGACAAATAAGGAGGAAAGACTTGGCGATGTTCATCGAAAATGAAGGATGCAAGAATTGTAATTTATGCACAAACTGACAATATATTTATGTTCTTAGGATATGAATAGACTTTTCTCTAGATGTCATTCGCAAATTTTATAGGAATCTTAGTCATTTTTTAAAATCGTAATTTGTATATAGATGTATTTTAGTTTTTAACTTTTAATTGTGTCACCAATTAGCGAAAGCTAGAACGACTGACACATGAATAAAGTTACTTACTTACTTACTTGGACAGGGGCTGCAACAGTACATCGGTGCCCCGCAATATTCCTTGTCACGTTACGAATATCAATATTTAAGCAACGTATCGCGGTATTACGAAACAATAAGATATTCTACATAAACAATGCAAAATTGCTATCTGTAAGATGCCTTGCCCAAGTTTTGCAGTTTGGCCATTGTATAGCGATTTATTAAACAAATGGAGAAGTAAAATCCATCCTTTTTACATCGCATTCGCGTGTCACTAAGTATCCACGATGGCGGACAAACAAACGCATGCGTAGTTTCAGATTGCAACAGTTGGTCACTTGTCACATGCAATACTGGTTGTTTACCATTTAGAAAAAAATTCCGGAAATTTCGGTTGGGAATTTTCGTTCGGAAGGAACGTTACGTTTTGGGCGCTTTCCATTGAGCAAAAATAACCGGTACAAATTTTCGGAATTTTCGCTGGTCGAATGGAAAGCATCCGACTACGTCCCAGAATTCTAGGTCACGTGCATTGACATACTGAAAGTGCTTCGTCCGCTTATTGGCTTTTCCCCTTGTCCACGTGAGCTCACGCCCGGTAGGGAGACTAAAACCGATATCTATCGCGAATGGAACACGAAAATCTCGGTAATTCTGTAAATTCCGACAAAGAGGGTGCACTCAAAACGTATTCCTAAATTTTCGGAAACTTTTCCCGGAACTTTGCCCGTTCCATTCGATTTCGAGCCGGAAATCTCGAAAATTTTGGTTGAATGGAAAGCGCCCTTTGTTTACCATTTGCCTGAATTTCCGGATTGTCACGTCGCGCTTGCTGATTGGATATATTACGCTTGGCCAAAAGTCAAGAGGACTGAAACTAGTACGAAACATAGAAACTTCTAAATGGAAACTAATTTCCATTGGGAACGTCCCAACCGGGAAAACAGTACTACTCTTTCAGAACTCCCGTTTGTCCCGGAAAATTTTCAGTGGGACGAACAAAAAAAAAACGTTTATCACTACATTCCAACCGGAATTTCCGGGAATTTGTGGTAAATGGTAAACAACCACTGTGTAGTGTCGCGTATCATATTGTGGCACTTGTATCGAGATACGTATCGTTTCCTGAGAAAATGTATCGCTGCAGCCCTTGGAGGCCCATGGCGACTGAGAGTTTTTACCTTACCTTTTTAGAAGGTTATGTCTTTTCGTTTTGTATGGACTTATAGGATGAAATACTGGCCTGCTCGAGATCACTGAATGGTAGGTTTACTCGTTTGAAACATATTTATGACTGTAGCTGCTATGTCAGCTTTATAGAAAGCTACGAAGCTATTAAGGTTTGCTTTAATTACCTGCTAAGCCAGTGAAACAAATTATATTGATATTTCTTTGTAAGTTGTTGAATGTGTAGATAAATATGAACATTTAAACAATAAACAAATCAATGCGCGCACTCTGATTGGTCAATCAGCTATGGTTTACTGTGCCAGTAAACTCATGGAAATTTCGTGCGTCTTCTGAGTTCTTATATAACAGCAATAGACCACAAGTTTCTATGGTTAATAGGCTGATAAACCACTTGGGATGTTGGAAGAACAGTGGAAGAATTCGCCCGCGGCTCGTGAATTACGAATTCTTCAACTATTCTTCCAACATCCAGCGTGGATGACACAGAAGTGAAAGCGATAGTAATGATGAGAACGGGAATGATTCCATCAACTCTGGAGTGTGAAGATGATTCGACAAATGATGCCATTCTTGCTTTTATCGATGACGAGAAAGAAGTTGAGTAGCCAGCTACAACACGCTTGGAAAGATCTATAACAAGAAGGATATCGGAAAGTGACTTTTCGTTCTTTTGATTCTTTATATTTTCATGTTTGAAAAACAGTGAAGAAAAATATCATTGCAAACAGGCAGGATTCATTTTCTTTAGAATCAACAGAAGTGGTTGCTACATCTGTGGAATGAGTTGCCATCATCAGCTTTATTACTCGGCCGTTCTACGGTAAGACCGAGTCTAAAACTGCTGTTCGTTCGTCTTTTTCGTCGTATACTTCGCGGATGACCCTGGGGATGAGGTTGCTCAAAAACGTCTTAGTGAACTCACTCGTCGTCAGTCTTCTGTTTTTGTTTTGGTTTTTTTTTTCAGAAGCTCGGAGCGGTAGACACGCTTGATGAAATGGGTGCAAGAAAATTGATTCGCCGTCGTAAAAACAAGTTCTCGAAGAAATGAATTTTAATCACGCTTAACAACATCGAAATGCCATGAACACCTTTTTCCGACCCAAACTCTACGTAAAGGCGGGGTTTAACTGTTACCGGTAATCTCATGTTATAAACTCTGCCACTTTCTCGCATGTCAATAGGTCCCATTCTGATTTTCCTCGTCCTTCAAAGCCTTCCGACAAGCTGGACCGAGGTGGCCCTGTAGTCTATAGTTGCTCGAAATCTTAAATCGCTGCCAACTTATCTAGGAATGATCGAAGCCACTCTGCTAGCAGGGTAAGACATACTCTTTCAAAAGTTTTAATAAGAACTGGAAACAGTGAACTGAAATATTCTTGTCAACTAGTAGTCGGCTCAAGCCGGCTCAAGCCGGCTCTCGCCAATATTATTCAGTCCTGTGGAAACATGTTCCATTGTTTATAAAAATAATTAACAAACTTTGATTTGTTTCGGCAAATCAAAACATATAAGAAGTTGAGCTTGTAATCTAATTCATTGATTTCGTTCAAGTTCGTTTCGGGACAACATGGCTAAGCGTTCAGGCATCCTCCTGGCTTCTACGGGTCATTATTCAGTGATGATCGCGATCGCAGCCTCAGTGATAGTCTGTAGCCAAGTTGGAGCAAGCTGCCTTGAAGCACTTCAAACACTTCCTTTTGTTTCTTGACAACGCACCAATGCCAGAGAGCCTCGCCGTTTATTTGGAGATAAAACATTGGGTCGTAGCCTTTTAGTGGAGTGGACATGTGCAAGAAAGCGGGGTTGATCGGGGATTCAATAAGCTCTAAAAAGAGCTCCCGATCAACGCGCTGCATATCTTGCACAGACGACATGTTGAAAATTTGCGATGAACACGTGTGTGTTGAGGCTTCGTGTTTATTGCAAAGCACGCAAAACATTACTTTAATTAAGATAGTTAAGTGATACATTTTATCACCTCTCAATTTCAATATCTTATAGCGTCGGCGTGTGTCCTATTGTTTGCGGAGGCGGCGCTTGGCAACATTAATATTCTACTGGGAATGCTGAAATATCGGCAAGAGTGTTCGAAAGTTGGACAGAACGACCACCTCAAAACATCATTTTCCTTTAAAACTTGGCGTAAAGCTTCCTTAAACAACATACATTCAAAGCCATATGATAACTGTTAAGAAGGGCACTTTGAAGAAGAAAAATTCTTCATCCAAATATTTCCTCATACAATATTTTCCCTGAAATGGACCTAATTCAGGAAAAGAAAACGACTAGATCCGCGCTATTCGTAACATCTCAAAAAATGTCTCCTTTATTCCATCCATCAATGTCTCATCTACAAAAGCCATATGATAACCACTACGAAACACAAGTATGAAGCACGTAAACTCTGAACAAGTATGCGTTGTCGGCCATTTTCTGGTCATTTTCTTTATTGTTTAACCATCGGGCAGCCTGATTGAATTTGAAATTTCGCGCGGGCTCTACATTTAAGTCCCGAATGTGTCACGACATTCTGCGCGATGAGTAGTGCTTCCTCGGTAACAATAAACGAACAAAAATACTTAGTCAGTGAGTCAAGAAACAATTTTTTTACCAATTATCTTTGAATCGATCTATGATATGAACATAAACTTGTAGACTGACTCTTGTTATTTCCAGAAACAAAAATCTTTGCCAAAATGGGCATTTTCTGCCTATACCTACCATCAATCTTTCAGATGTTATGAAAAAAGCAATTCAATAGATCGGCTTTATTTTGGTTCATTGCATGGAAAGTTTGTGTACCTCAAATTTGATCCCTAAAAAGTTGGTAAAAGTAAAACCATGAAAAGTAAATAATCGTTGCCATCTATAAATTCCATGCCAGTTTCAAAATTTCAAACCTGCATAGGGTCACGAAAAACATTGCTGTGGTCAGGTTTTGCCATCTTTTCGAGCAATATCCGTGCAAAAGTGTTTGTTCCATATGAAGTAAAGGGGAAAAAAATCAAACAGGCATGACAGTGCACCTCTCCAGCAAAGTAATAGCATGGAGATGGGATGTCAACAACATATCAGCTCAAAACTAGAGTAAGGATTAAATGAAAATCTTACCTCGCAAACGAGCAGTCTGGACAAAACTTTTTTAAACTGAATCCTTTATTCAGAGAGCTCTTCTGCTTCCAAATTAAAGAGCAAGTTTAAGGAAAAAAGGTAAACAATAGCTCTCTCAGAGCACTTTTTATCAGCAACCTCAACCAAGCAGCCAAACAGCAAGAATCTGGCCCCGTTGCATCCTGGGAGATTCGACATATCTTTGAGCGGGAAAGGCTCCTCCGAAACAATTTACCACACCAGGCTTCAATCCTGCATCAAAAGTTGCTCGAGCACCTTCAGCATTCAAGGAAACTTCCGCCAGTGAAGATTTGAGCCCAGTGAGACAAAGTACATCTGCTTTTAGGCCCCTTGTCCACGAACAACAAACTGTCAGCAGATTCAAGCCAGCGTTCGAACAAAGGTTGTTTTATTCGCAGTTCCAATAAGCGGTTCTTTGGAATTGGCAAGGTTTAAGCCTTCCCAGCCCCTGATGATGAGCTCCGGCACCAGCAAATGACCCAAAACACCCATCCATGTCCAATACACCCTAATTGAGTCGAATCGTCAGCAAGCACAGACGATTCGACTCACCGGAAGTCAGATCGCGGGTTAAAACCTACTCACTGGAAATTAAATTGCGACTCAAGGAGAAACTCAGTTTTTGGATATAAGCGCAAAGCAACCTAGTTCTCAGGAGGACGGGAAGAAGAGGACCCAGGGAACGAGGTTGCGCGCAAAAGTGCTTCCAAATGTTGACGAATCGATCGATTTAACTCGAGTCGATCGATTCGTCTACAGGAAAGTCGATTCGACTCACCGGAAATCAGGTCGCGACTCGGAGTAAAGATTAATGTGCAAAAACAAATTACAAACTGCAAAGTAAAAACAAATTACATAGCAACGTGAGATAATGGCATGAAATAATAATGATGACTTAATGATCATGCACCTTCCTCGTTCTTAAAGCGTGTGCGCGAGAGTGAAGATACATACATACATACACATTACTTTACTTACCCTCGGATTGTAGAGTAGCTTGTGCAACTAATATCTCCGAGCATTTAACCATCAGATGAGAGATAGACCACCACACCGGGAACTACGTCCCCTACTCTTTTCGAACAGTGTGTGGGTTCTTTTACGTCCCACAGAATCGATTATGAAGAGTTGTGAGACGGGGCCTACGGTTTATCGTCCTTATCCGAGACTACTAGAAAGTCTAACCATTTGCAGATGTTACTACAAAGGCAGCACTTTCTCCTCAATTATTTAAAGACCGTGAGTGTTGGTCCGGCCTGGACCTGAGTCATTCCTCGAAGTAAACGTGAGAGAATACCGCATGAACCTACCTCGTTCTCAAAGCGTACGCGCGCGACAGAGGGATACGTGTCACAGATAACGAGCGTTGTTCGATAGAAAAGCTAATATCAGTGAGAAGACTTGAAGTAAACTGAGAAAATACGACATGCACTTTCCTCGTTCTTAAAGCGTACGCACGCGAAAGAGGATATATGTGACAGATAACGATCGTTGTTCGATAGGAAAGTTAATATCCGCGAGAAGACTTGAAGTAAACGTGAAAAAAATACCACTTGCACCTTCCTCGTTCTTAAAGCGTGTTTGTGAGAGTGAAGATTGTGGCTAATGTCATTCCGAGAACTTCGAAGTAAACGCGGGGAAACACAACACAAACGCTTTTCATTCTTACAGGGTGATAAGCGTGCTCGTCGCAAGAAGATATAAAGAAATTTATATCATTTATTGTAGCAATAAACGTGATAGCAATTTAGTCCGTGTAAAATTCGTTTTTATGGCAGCTAATTTTGTTATTTTAGATGCATTGACAAAGCATCTTTTTGGTGTTCATTCTGTTGAGTAGAAATGTATCCAACCCTCCCTGTTGCCTTGCAGCGGTATTGGGTCTAAAACTCTCGCGAATCGACTTGCGGTGAGACCATTCGACTGCCAACACAGACGAATCGATCGATTCGATCGAATCCAGTCGAATCGACAATGAATTCCACCCTCCCTGTTGCCTTGCAGCGATATTTTCTCTAAGACTCTCGCGAATCGACTTCCGGTGAAACGATTCGACTGCCAACACAGACGAATCGATCGATTCGATCGAATCCAGTCGAATCGACAATGAATTCCACCCTCCCTGTTGCCTTGCAGCGATATTTTCTCTAAGACTCTCGCGAATCGACTTCCGGTGAAACGATTCGACTGCTAACACAGACAAATCGATCAAGTCGAGTCGAGTAGACAACGTATTCCACCCTCCCTGTTGCCTTACAGCGATATTGTGTCTAAGACTCTCGCGAATCGACTTGCGGAGAGACCATTCGACTGCCAACACAGACCAATCGATCAATTCGATCGAATCCAGTCGAATCGACATGGTATTCCACCCTCCATGTTGCCTTGCAGCGATATTCTGTCTAAGACTCTCGCGAATCGACCTCCGGTGAGACGATTCGACTGCTTACACAGACGAATACTGAGATCGAATCGAGTCGAATCGACAACGTATTCCACCCTCCCTGTTGCCTTGCAGCGCTATTGTGTCTTAGACTCTCACGAATCGACCTTCGGTGAGACGATTCGACTGCCAACACAGACGAATCGATCGATTCGATCGATTCGACATGGTAATCCACCCTCCCTGTTGCCTTGTAGCGGTATTGAGTCTAAGACTCTCGTGAATCGACTTTCGGTGAGACGATTCGACTGCTAACACAATTGAATCGATCGATTTGATCGAATCGCGTCGAATCGACATCCTATTCCACCCTCCCTGTTGCCTTGCAGTGGTATTGTGTCTAAGAGTCTCACGATTCGTCTGCTAACATCGACAAATCGACTCGATTTGGGTGTATTGAACAACCATCTCATCGACGCCGAAAGCCCAAGGCGAATTACCCTCCGAACAAATATCTACCGAAACTTGTCGTTGGGTAGCCTGCATATAGGCTTTCCATTTGGGCAACACGGAGTATTTTTTTGCCTCGATTAATTGCGCAAGGTCAAAAGCTACGGGGCCCTTAGCATTTGACCGAGCGCCAACCTCTGTGAATTGCTCAAATGAAGAGCCTGTAGGTTAGTCGTTGGGTGGCCTTGTGGTTGTATCAGTATTTAAGAGAGGTGCTTCGAACACAAAAATAGGCAGTCTGGGCGGACTGTGTGGCTTAGTGCTGTTATTACTTACAATAATTTAGTAAAAAACCATACTCAAATTGAAATGACTTGGTCAACTGAACTAGTTCAGCTGGATATGTCTCGCGTGAGCAAAGCGAAGACAGATATTGAGAGTGAACACGAGAAAATAATTAAACATTTTGTTAAATTTCATATGTTCAAATGCCCATGTATTAAGAACAGGGAGGGTGTAAGAAACAACACTCCTTTGGTCAAAGATAGTTAGAATTTCTAATACACTTGTTGCCAATCAATGATTTCCCAAAAAACAAAGTTTAAAATTTTTGCAGCGCAATTTGATCCTGTTGTCACATAGATGAATTTGATTTTCGGCCACAAAAATGTATTTCACAATAACTGTAGGCAAGGTGAGGGGAGGGTGGCCTTGAGACGAAAGGATAGTGCTTATAGGGGAGAAAAGATTATAACTGAGTGATTCTGTGCAGGGTCGAGTTCTTCGAAGCACGATTAGGACTAATCCTGGGTTACCTGCTAATCATGCTCCCAGCTGGCGTGCCTTTGAAACTCTGAAAAACACCTCATGCCCGATTAGGTATTTCTTACGCGCACAATGTTTATTAATATATATTCGATTTTCAATAAATGGGAATGGGAATAGGTTAACAAGTTAGTCTAGTACATACATTGGGCTACTTTTCATGCCATGCACCAATCGAAAATTACTTTCCGGGAACGAAAACTTGTAGGACGTTTTTAGAAACGTATCCTCTAGCTTAAAAAAGGTCAATAGGTCTGGTATCGCCGTCTGGCTTTTTGCCTCGAGCAACTGATTAAACTACAAATGAAGGAAGGGGATTAGTTTCTAAATAAACTGTGCTGCTGCTTCGGTGGGGGAGTGAAACACGAAAATTTGGTTTATCAACGGAGTTGATAATGTAAATTGACCACCGTACAGGGATTCGATAAGCTGACGTTTCGAGAGTTAGCCCTTCGTCGGAGCGAATTGAGGAATTGTGCATCGTGTATGGTTTATATACAGAATATGGAGCTACGCTATTGGTGGTAACATGGTAACGTGAAAAACAGGAATAAATTAATTGAATGAAAAGCGCTCGTTGATACCGTGGGGATTAAGAGTACCGATTTGAAAGATGAATTACGTACTGGTGTGGTTGGATACGTTTGAAACATTTTAAGTCATCCATATTGACAAGGACGGGGTTAGCCTGGTTGCTTTTTGGTAGAAGAAAGTAATCAAAGATAGCAAGTAAGTTATATCATTTTGCTTGCTCCATTTAGTTGGTTAGACTTATCTGAGACGCGTCTCGCAAATGACCGGCGTTTTGATTTTGTATACTCTGGAAGGGAAAAACTTTTTGTTACTCCATGACCATCCGTTTTGCCTAGTGTGACAATGAATTTTTCTTGCTAGTGTGACTCCGTGGAAAAATTGCGCGAAGCGGATGAACTCGTCAAATTTAAACTACAGCAAACGGGAAGAAACTAACTTAAGAGCGACTAACTTGGCGCTAGAAAGACTGAGGCTCTTGCAAACGTCTTGCGGTACGTTATGGATCCGCTAAGAGATCATTCTCAACAGCAGCTGCTTGCACTCTGGATCGGTCCGCACGGTTTCAGAATCATAAGGAATCAAATCATCGGTAAAATAGTACAACTACACAGGTAAAGTTTTTGTTTCAGCGAAAGCGGGACAAACTAGCCAGAACTATGAATAATCTTCTATTGTAACATTTTATTCAAAAGGAATTAAACATCGGAGAGCAGCCAGAACCACACTTACAAAATTCATGGTATGTGCGTTGTCTTTGTAAGCAACTGGTGCATGACGCCCGTACGGATTGAAAGTCTTTTCAAAACATGCAAAACCACTAGGATAGTACTTCTAAGCAATTTCTCTATTTAGTGCATTAAACAAAAATTCAAAGTACTGAGTCTTTACTCAAACCATACATGAGAAATCTTACTGAGTCAACTAAATATTTCTGTAAACCTCTCAAATCGAGCAGAACGTCTACTAAAAATGCAGATAAAAGAACAACTGCCGAGTAAAAACGTAAACATACGCTAGAATGTATTGAATTTACTCTGAGGAAGCATTAGCTAGATCCGATTTATTTTTCCTTTTTGAACTTACTAATGCACGACTGAACTGTTGAAGTTTATTCCGTGAGAACTCTTTTCGGACCCTTTTCGTTCTCGTGTTCTAGTTGTTTTGATTCGCAAAAGCGAAAGCGGAAGTCTTATAAATTCAATGGTGCTCTGTGAACTGAAAACGCATTTCAGGAACGACGCCCGGTATTCTTTACACAAAGGCGTTGAAAGTGCGATTCAATCAATCCAATGTGTTGTTCTGCAAGCGTTCCTTTGTTTGGCGAATTCGATTGTAATCTTTTGTGAGCCTGGGAATACATAAGGCAGATCTTTTTAATTACTTAAACAAATTTTATTCCTGCCGATCAGTTCTAGGAAACGAACGAGATTTTCAAAATTCAGAAACTCAAATGCTATTGAACAATCGGTTTGCTTCGATCGCGGAAACATTAGCGGAAACATTAGCTAGATCCGATTTATTTTTCCTTTTTGAACTTACTAATCCACGACTGAACTGTTGAAGTTTCTTCCGTGAGAACTCTTTTCGGACCCTTTTCGTTCTCGTGTTCTAGCTGTTTTGATTCGCAAAAGCGAAAGCGGAAGTCTTATAAATTCAATGGTGCTCTGTGAACTGAAAACGCATTTCGGGAACGACGCCCGGTATTCTTTACACAAAGGCGTTGAAAGTGCGATCAATCATTCACTTTTATATTACTTGTCTGTTTAGCGGCGAATTAGTTGTAGTTGCTCTCTTGAGAGGGCTCGGGGGCTGTAAACAAGGTTTACGTTACTTGAGCTTCTTCCTGGGCAACCATGAGTTCGACTATGTTACGAAACTCAATCTTAACTGCACCGCTGGTCACCAGGAAAAATAGGAGACCTAGTTTCTCTCGAAATGCTGATTCAGGCACAGCTGAACGTCGTCCAGCGCTTGTAAAAAAGAAAAGTGTCAACCGCTATCTCTCTTACGGCAGCAGCACACATAGTAAAGCGAATTAGCGTAAAGAAAGCCCTCCTTGTTCCCATTGAAGAGGAGAGACCCTGGGAACGACGTTGAAAGTAGTTTAGCCATTGTAGCTCGGGATCCCGTCACGAAAATCATACCAATATGTGACCGCTTTTGTGATGTTGCCGTAGCATCTGTCAAACTACAGTAAACCATGAAATCCTAAATCTGCTGCTGTAGTCTGGGCTTTCATCACAACAAATTACAATTCTTAAGACGTGCCTCGATAACGCTACCGGCTAACGCTTTTCCCAGTCAGCGCTAATATTTCCACATTCCACCAGCAACAGCATGCAACTGCTATGTGGCATGAGCAATGTGCAAGATCTCCCCGTCATGAAAGCCTGAGCGAATGGAAAAGGAATTATTTAATCGCGGATATGGAATAAAGTTTCTTTTGCAAAATGTAAGGAATTTTTTAACCGTCTCCCAAACATTTGCAAGTTGTTCGCAGCTTGCTTTGTAAACTACCAGGACAGTTTACCGTTAGAAAAGACCCAAATTTATAGGGAACAGTGAAAATTACCCATTAGCAATGTCTTTACAGCTGGAAAACTGTACAGTCAAAAGCCGCACTGTTTTGTGTCTGTTCGCTAAATCAGTCAAGTTGCTATTTCCCAGTACGTACATTTGTTGTTCAAGGTCAAACGAAAGTAGTGCTGTTTTCATGCGTAACATCCTAAGTCACATATCCCACCGGATCCATTGTAACATATAAAGGTTAAGATTCCTGTCAGAATCGTTGGCTGCCTTAATGTGTCAGGGACTATTAATAAAGCTACTGTAGGCAAGACGGAAGTTTGAGAATTTCGAACGAAACTCACTAGTATAAGACATCCGTTAGTCTTGTATAAAACGGGTACACTCTCTCTGCTTGCAACCATTGCAAAGAAAGACATTTGTGACGAACAGCAAGTAAGTTAATCGCATTTTTCTTTGGAATCCGCAATCCACTGTGTTGTTCTGCAAGCGTTCCTTTGTTTGGCGAATTCGATTGTAATCTTTTGTGAGCCTGGGAATACATAAGGCAGATCTTTTTAATTACTTAAACAAATTTTATTCCTGCCGATCAGTTCTAGGAAACGAACGAGATTTTCAAAATTCAGAAACTCAAATGCTATTGAACAATCGGTTTGCTTCGATCGCGGTGTAATATGTATTCGTAAAGCCTTTTAAAACCGCTGCGAAATTCAGATTACCATAAGTTGTGATCATGATGAAAAACTGGGCTTTCGAATACTTGGAGTAAAACTGCGAAATAAGAGCAGCTATAGCTAGCATTTAGGGAAAGTGAAAATCAGCAAAGACATTCCTTAACCCTATTAGTGCCATGGGCCGATGCCGAACTGCGGTCTATTTTATTGGCTGCTGATAACAAAGGAAACGTTCGCGACCAGTAGAATTCACTGTTATGTTGGTACAAGGATAGTTTCATTAATTCTTCGCCTGATTGTCGTGTGAGCGACATTTTTCCGAATTTAAGCGTCCTTCAGTGTGAAAAGAAGGAATGCAGTATGGCGGCCATTTTGTTTTCCTCAACTTTCTGGTCCAAATACATCCTTATTTCCAACAGAACCGTTGAAGAAAATCGAAAGAATTATTTTGGATTACATCGAGAGATTAGTGCTTCTGCTACATTGTGTGTGGTTTTTGGGTAGCTGAGACTAAAACGTCAAGGTACAATGAGGGGTTTTATTTAACATACTGTCTCGCGATTGGTGTATATTTGAGAACCTTTGATGTGCGCTCGGCGGCCGTGGCAGGAATAGGGTTAATAAGTGATTCAGCCACTGTTTAATGTCACGTTTCGGGGCATCCAAACAGATATATGTGCACGTGATTTACCTTTGCAGTAAATAGCCACTAAACGGTCTGGGAACTCAAAAACCATCTGCGGATTTCGCTTCATGCCAAATACATGGTTAAAGAGAAAACCATCATCATACGGAAAGCATATAATTTCCGGAACTTTAACCTGACCAAAATTAGCCGGGCGGTCACCACTAACGAAACAGATATACCTGGGTATTAATGAAATAAGAAGTGATTTGATGAAAAAATTATAAAGGGAAAATAAGGCGCGCACAAACACTCAGACAGTCCACTACAACGCGGCTGCATGTCAGAATGAGGGCAGACTGTTTGACGTTCGTCCATTAAAGTTTTAACCTTAAAATCTTCAATTTTCTCACCTTCCCTTAAAATCACTCTCACCTCCCACCTTCTCTTCTTCTTCACAAACACTCTAAAAATCACCCAAAAATTCTGAGATATATAAACTATGATGGGTTTTTTGGATGGCATGAAAACTCGGGTAGATAATAAGAATAAAAGGTAAAAAAGTTACCAAAACGTCCATTGTTAACCGATGTTAACTCCACGGAATTCAGTTTCTTTTCTAAATGTACTGCAAGCTGCGTTAACTTATCCACAAAGAATGGAGTAGCTCGCTTTGGTGTTATCCTTGCTTGCAACTGCTCCGCCGTAACAAGACGCAAATAGTCCTTTATCAATTTATCGGCCGCTGGATTTCCTAAGCCCAATTGTTTATCCCACTCACCATCTCGGCCATTCGCGTGAAAAATAGATCTCATCTTCCCAATATAAGAATCTACTGTTTTATAAGAAAGCCTAAAAGAGTGACTACCTCGTTGACCTAGAAACCTATAACCATTGTTTCCCCGTGTTTATCCTTTAAGATCAGGAAACGTCATAAATCCCTGGGGTTTACAGTAGCCAAGGAAGGATTCCCTGGGATCGCACCCAAGAAATTCTCTAACTCCGTCTGAAGGGAATCCTTTTGCTTGGAATAGCTAGTGACACGGTCGAAGTTAATCAGCTGTTGGAGACGCTTATCAACCTCCTCCAAATCCACGTCAATCACCTTAGCCCTTCTGGAACATAGCCTTTTTCTATTATACCCACATCTATGGAAAGAAATGTAAAAATCATGGTCATTAGCGCGACCGCATGTCGGACACCGGAACGGAAGGAGCAAACAACTCAGGCACAATCGGAGGCTTCTAAGAGGAAAAAGATGAAACAAATACCGTCATTGTGAAGATAGTACATCTAGGCATTCAAGCTAAAAAATCAAGAAATTGAAATGATGCACGTGACAAAATTATCTCAAAACAATACGATACTAATCGATACTAATCTAAAATTTAACAGCAAATTAAAGGCCCACAAATCCCCTGGGATTCCAGGGTGGAGGACCCATCCTTCCTTAGACGGGATGAATAGAGCTGTCAAATCACCTTTCTTAGCAAGTTTGAGTGCTTTTTCTGCTCAACTCTGAACAAGAGGCCACCAATACTTCCTTGGGTAAACATCCAAGGCCGCAACAGTACAAGATGTCATATGTTTCTTCAGATGGCGCAAAACGGCACCTACTAACACCAAAGGAGGGAAGACATAAGGGTGCTCTAAAAAGGACTCTTCATGTGAGAGATCTTGCGCGAATAAAGGAACTGACGAGGGAATAGAGGGAAACGTAGAGAAGTGGCAGAACGGCGCCAGATCTGTCCGTCATGACGTTAGAATCTAGAGCCATAGGATCACAAGTATGACCCCTAGGGCCGCCAAATTGGGATTGAACAACTTCCCAGAGGGTAGGAGTCAAGTGACTATCACTTGCAGACAAACGACGAGAAGGCAGATCAGCCGGGTTCAGGGAACATAAGATATACTGTATATGCAAAGATATGCTTAACGCAACCGTAGTGAAGAATAACTTACGTCTTCATGGCCCCATTAAGGAATCTACTTCGCCCTCCTTGGTTATTCCAAGAGTGAAGAACAGCCTTGTTACCCACACTCACATCCACCCAGGTAGTCCTTAGATCATCCTTGAAAACACGAAACACTCTGTCCACGGCAACGGCCTCCTTTGTAGAGACATCTCAAGTGCGCTCTTCCTCTTGGCCAATAACGTAATACAACTCTTTGAGGGAGGGGGAAATTTAACAGATCCACTCCAGCCAGTATTCGACGCATCGGTAGCAATGATGATTCGGGAATGGCGCTCATCCCTCCATGGCAAGGGACATCTCATCCCATCTTTCCAGGAATAACGAGTGGGAAATTTTGTTCCTTAACGCTTCGCTAACCAACAGAGGCTCAGCAGAACGTTGACCTCTGGAGTTGACTAAATTCATCTCCCTGGTAAAAAGCCGTGCGCCTGGAACAACCAAAGAAAACCAATTCTCTACTAAACGCTGAAGTGTCTTCACAGAAACCGTTTTTGCACCAAGAATCTCCCGAACCAACTGTAAAAACTTCGCCTTCTTCTCTGGGATGAGGTGAAATACTTCGCGCAATGAATCGGATAAAAACCCAAATAAGGAACAACTTTTCTAGGCTCTAATATAGACTTTGCCAAGCCCAAGAAATATCCAAAAAACAATGCAACTTTGCTGCTAGAAACCGACGCATGTCAAGTGAGGGGGTAGCTAAATATGCTCTCTTATCCAAAGGGACCTGGAGCTGCCCATTATGACGATCATCAATACATATGAGACATGGAACGTTCATGGAGCGGAAGAAATTGGTTGCAACGAGACCCGTATTATGATAAACGTACGGGGAAATCTTCCAACCAAATGGCAACGTATTGTAAGTGAAATACCAACCACCATTCTGCAAAATGCAAAGCACCGGCGAGATCTCGCCCTTACAAGATAGTAAACAGTCAAGCAAGCATTCATAATCCTCGCTCACGCTCCCTGAAGCTGATTAAAGCTATCACGTGCAAAATACCGGCGTAACCTCGACACGTTTAAACACGATAAAACACACACAAACATCAGCAAACCACGAGCAGTACTCGAAGGACTTACTTGCCCAACACAAAATAGTACAGGCGAAATCTTACCACATTCAACAATGTAGACATATGTCCACAGTCTGCAGGTGTGCCCAACTAAAACTGACTTGTTAAGACAGAAACCTATTCAGCAATTAGACCGGCGAAAAAGAATGCACCCATAGTTCATCTGAAATAGAAGCAAAGCAAAGCAAAGTGTTCTTTTTAAACGGATATATTCACCTCAAGTTGCCCATCTTGTGCGATTAACCTGGGGCACAGCTTGTGCGGCCTCTGTTGGTCCGGCCTGTACAACGTGTGGAACCTCCGGAGCATTCTGCGGGACATTATCTCTTCCGTCTTGAGCAGCATCCTCGGGGCAAGTTGAGGAGCATTCAGTGGTTGTACATCTAGGGGAGGCTGACGAAACTGCACCAGTCTCGCTGCCACCAGGGAGAAAAATATAAAATTAGCCAAAGCTAACTTACCTGCAGGATAATTATGATTCTCTGAGTATAATGCGTAGCACCAGGGATTCAGATTGCATTATTTCACGACTAGTCACCAGGTCATCACGGTTTAAAGATCGTTGTTATGCAAATCAGATCCGTGTATAAAGGCACCATGTGGTCTTCACAAGTCGTCTTTTTGAGCGGGCAATACCTGAAACCAAAGATGCGCGAGGGGCACCCCCAAAGGGTGGGCTATAAATAAATGGGAGGGATCTGAATCCCTGGTGCTACGCATTATACTCAGAGAATCATAATTATCCTGCAGGTAAGATACCTTTGGCTAATTTTATATTCTCTTTCATATAATGCTCCGCCCTGCGGGATTCAGATTGCATAATTCAAAGCAGACTCCCGAGCGCAATAAAAAACATCAGGCAATGAATCCCTCCACAATGAGCACTTTATTCATGAAATAGAGACACAACATCAGTCTTCAAGACTACAGTGTAACAACAGCCTGAGCAAACTGGCCAACAGTAGAAGTTTCTCTTTGATAGAACTTCGCAAAAGTGCCTGCACTTTTCCAGTCAGCTGCCTTCAAAACAACATCTAGGGGAACTCCCAAACTGACTGCCTTTGAGGTCGAAGCTCCTCTAAAGCTGTGACCCTTAAATATACTAGCATCAATTCCCGCTAAAGACAATACAGCTTTAAGCCATCTTGAGAGGGATGCAGATCAAATAACTTTGTAGGGCTTACCATATGAAACAAAAACTTGTGAAGAACTAAGAGACTGTCTTATACTCGCAGTCCTGGCTATATAATGTAACATAGTTGAATGAGCACACAGTTTTTCATTCTCGGGAAAAGCTGGCAATGAAACTACCAAAGAAGACTTTCCAGGTCTGCATGATTTGAAGAGGCTATTAACTACAAACTGGTTACCAGTGGCCTTTGAGTTCATAAATGCTATACTTAAAGCTGACAACGTTTGGCTTCTCTGAGCCGAAACTAAAGCCACTAAAGCAGTTGTTTTCAGTGTTAACTGCTTAAGATCTAAAACAGAAAGAGGAAACCATGACTCTAAGAAAGTTAACAAAACATTAGCATCCCTGGTAAAACTATATCTTGGTTCAGGGGGACGGACATGAAACATCCTCTTAAGTAAGCGAGCAATAATAGGATGTTCGCCCACGGAATATCCATCAACAGGCAACAACATAGAGGACAATGCAGACCTGTAAGAGTTAATTGTACTATAAGACTTATTAAGGTCCTCAAATTGTTCTGTAAGAAAATCACAAACTGTCATTAGATCTGCTTGAAGAGGATTTCTGTGTTTCCTATCACACCAGCAACAAAAACATTTCCAAGCCGCCGAACACTGCTTTTCTGCTCCTGGACGCCATGAATTGAGCACATAACTGGCTGCCCTTGGAGAAATTCCTCTGACCTCGAGGTTGTCCCGGATACATGCCACGCGGCTAGACGCATTACATCTTTGAGAGGGTGTAGAATATCCTCCTGAGGCAAAGTTAGGAGCTTGTCCTACAGAGGCAGAAGGATAGGACGCTGGACCAATAATTGGAGACGCTGTGGATACCAGTGTGCTGTTGGTCACCAAGGCGCTATGATTAGAGCATCTGAAACTTCCTCCACCTTGAGCTTCACTAGGATTCTGCCTAACAAACTGAAAGGAGGGAAAATATATGGTTTGAATTCCCTCCAGCAAAAAGAAAAGGCATCTACGGCCCGGTTCCTGGATCTGGGAACCAGGAAACATAAACGCTCGTTTGAAAATTGAGGCGTGATGTGAATAAATCTATATTAGGGACAAGCAATGACCGTGAAACCCACTTAAACACAGTTGGGTGGAGTTTCCACTCAAGATTTTGATTATATGTCCGAGAGAGTGAGTCGGCCTGTATATTTGAACTACCTGGAATATGATATGCCTCTAACAGGCAATGATGTGCAAAGCACCATTCCCAAATAGATTTAGAGACTGCATGGAGGCTAGGAACCATTCCTCCCAAGTTATTGATGTATGCTACAGCAGTGCTATTGTCACAAAAAACTTTGATAAGGCAGTTGTGTGAATGAACAAAACATTTCACACCAAGAAGAACTGCAGAAAGTTCAAGCCAATTAATATGCATAGCCTGCTCCTCTGAGGACCACAGACCACTACTCGTAACTCCCTCACAGACCACACCCCATCCTGAATGGGAAGCATCTGTAGTCAAAGTCATCACTGTAGATGGTTTTATAATCCTAGATCCATTATATAAATGGCTGTTTAAAACAAACCAGTGTAAGCTATCTTTGGCAAGCTGGGACAAATAAACAATTGAATTATAGTCTCCATCACTGCTACTCAAGGCATCTAATTTACAGACTTCAAGATCACGGCAGTATAGCCTTGCTGGCTTAATGGCGGGAAAAGAGGAAACAATCAAACCAATAACATGTGCTAGTTCGCGAATGGAACATTGGGGTTTCTCCCACAAGGACAATGTTTGCTCTTTAAACTTATTCAACTTTTCCTCTGGAAGAGAAACAGTCATTTCCACTGAGTCAATGACATAACGCAAGAATGCCATCTTTTGTGAGGGAATAAGAACAGATGTTTCTTTGTTGATAATAAAACCAATGATTCAAGGGTTTGAACAACAATAGCAGCCTCTTGGAAAGAAAGTTCACGAGAACAGCTGATAACAGCCATATCATCGAGATAAATGACCAGTCTAATTCCCTTGTTACGAATTGACCCAACAAAGGGCTTCAACACCTTAGTGAAAACTCCAGGGGCCGAAGAAAGCCCGAAGGGCAAACAAATGAATTCAAAAAGAGTTGAGTTCCACTCAAATCTCAAATACTTACAATGGTCCGGATGTATCGGAATCGTGAAGTAGGCATCTTTAAGATCAATTGTAGTAAAAAAGTCGGAAACCGACAAAAGGTCCAATAGGGTATTCAATCCCTCCATCTTGAAATGATGGTATTGCACAAACTCGTTAAGAGGTTTCAAATTGATAACAGGCCTAAAATCGCCACTCTTCTTTGGAATAATAAACAAATTAGAAACGAATTGTATAGAGTTAAACGAGGTGTGTCTAATAGCACCTTTTTGTAACATCTTCTGAACTTCAAGTTCAATTAGATTCTTTTCCTCGTCAGAAAAGACAATCCCATGAGGTTTCTTAACTTGAAAGGGTTCACAAATAAATTCAACCTTATAGCCACTCACAGCTTGTAGAACCCAATTGTCAGAAGTAAAATTACTCCAAGCACGATAAAATTGTGCCAAACGGCCACCTACCTGAGGATAGGCGTTTGGAACTTGCAAATTCATTGCTATTTGGTCGTTGTACTGGAGCTCTTCGGAGACTGACGTGTCGGTGACTGGCTTCTCTGAAAAGGAGGCTTGCGGTACTCGTAATGGCGCTTGAAGTTTAAATTACTCGTGCCATAATTACCAAATCGGCGATAACTACTCGTATTGATACGTGGTTTCTTGAAATTAGTGTAGGCAGACGACGAAGAGCTCGCTTTACGCCGATCATGGCCTATACTCTTAGCCGCCATTCGCTTAACTTGCGAGATTTTACGAATACTCTGAGGCAACTCATCGCCGAACAACATTGTGGTAATTGGCTGTGACTCGTGACACAACGACTTGTACGCTGGAGCAACCTCAGACTTATACATTTCCCTTCGCTTCATAGAAAATTCGCAAACAGAATTTCCCAGCAAGGTAAGAGCATCGACAGTAAGATCGTAAACATCATTTAAGGAAATGGAGTCTTCCTTACGTTTCTTGGCGTCGACTACTTTACTTGCTAAATGCACTACCGGCGTGACTCCTTTGATCAAATTCTTCTGGAACGACTGGAAGGAACACTCACAGCTTTTCGTCTTGTCTTGCAAGTCGTCCCATAACTCAGGATTCACCCGAGGAGCTTTGAAAAACTCGCAATTTTCTGGATGGAGGTACTTCTTCTGAATTGAAGAAAACTGCTCTTTGGCAGGTTTCTTGGTACAGGCACTATTAACGCGCTTGGCGACACCTTCATTGACCTTCGGTCCACAGTCCTCCGTATCTTTAAACAGGTCTTCGTAAGGAAGTTCGCCCAATTCAAGGTCAGTTTGAGCTTCTTCCGAAAGAATACGCTCGGTGGGGTCAAATTCCCTCTGTTCACCTTCTTCGAGGAGAGCATCTTCTTCGTCGGTATTCAAGAGACCCACATGCGGTCGAGTAAGTCGCGCTAAAGAATCCGACATCTTCAACATTGAGTTGGTCAAGGAGACGAGTTTGGACTCGAGCGCTGAAGCCTGAAACCCGGTCGCAACCGGAGTTTGCTCTGTTTCATGTCCGCTAGACGCGTCCCGGACAGAAAGAATAGATAGATCGTTATACTCCTCCGACAAAGGAAGAACCTTCCCTGCGGAAGCTGGTAAAGGCATGATGACCTGTCTTGCAGGCGAAAAAAAGACGACTTGTGAAGACCACATGGTGCCTTTATACACGGATCTGATTTGCATAACAAAGATCTTTAAACCGTGATGACCTGGTGATTAGTCGTGAAAGAATGCCATCTGAATCCCGCAGGGCGTGGCTCAATGAAAACAGAAATAGTTCTTTACTCTGTCCACCGGAAGGGAAAACTGAGCAAGAAACGAAGGGTTTAATGTTTTATATATCATTTGATTACGTAATCCGCTTGAAAATGTCACTCTGGGTGTTTCTCGTTTCGAGTGTTGTGAATAGCCAATAAAATCGGATTTCCCAATGTTTTTGAAATAAGCGCTGAAAATTGTGTTGAATTTCTTTTTTGTTATACCTGCCTCTTACTTTTGTAAAACCGGGATGACACAAGTATAAGCACAAGCACAAAAAAGTAAAGCAGTCGAAACTTGTCAGCGCATTTTCTTTTTTTAAAAAGGCGGCCACATCGACGGAACTCAAAACGAGCAGCCATTTTGAAAAAAAAATATGAAACTGCCCATGCATATGTCTCGTTACTCTTATGCTTTCCAAACATGTAAACATCCTTGTGCTTATGCTTGCGCGTTTACTAGTGCTTGCGTCTTACGTGTAAACCTGCCTAAAATGTATGAATACTTAAATTGAGAACGTAAAAACAGTTTTCTCATGAATATTTCATATCGTTTTGGAAGCAGTCTTCGTAGCTCCAAATACACTTTAAATACACAAGTAATTAGAGCAAAGGTCCGCCGCGACCTGAAGTGACACTATTAGCTATAGCTATAGCTTGGAGTGAATAACTTCATTTGTGATAAACAGGAGCCCACGACTGCCAAATTTCAAAGCCATTTCTACTGATGTAGTTACTGGATTATTTCACCCACGTTGGATAAATTGAAAGTGCTGGAATAATCGCTTAGTTGTTACAAAGTAGCGTAAATGTATATGAGTATATACCACACAAGTGAATAGTGCTTTTCGCGCGCTCTGATTGGTTAACTCGGAGGTGATTAGCAAGTACTAATTACCTCCGAGCGGCCGGCGCGCGAGATTTTACAATTTCCGATCGCTTGTCGGTACATTGTCACACATAAAGTGATGTTTTGGTCCTCTAATTATTCAGCTTGTGTGGAATATACTAAAACAATTATTCACCTCAGTGTCGGTGAATAATTGTTAATTATCAACTGATGTTTTCGTTGGTGTTGCCATTCTGTACAAAACAATATGGCGTGCAAGGAATGCGTTCATTTTTAAAGAACAGGAGCACACGTCTACTATAACTATACTAGATCATGGTGTTGCCAATAGGTTTTGTTGGAGATTCGAGGTTGTTAAGAGTGTTTCGTCAGTAAATTTTGATACCATTTTCGGCATGTTGTTGGCTTCCATTGACTTCTCATAGCTTTTATCATTTTTTGTTTCTTAGAAAGAATCAAAAATCACTCTTAGGGAGGAAACAAAAGATATCAACGATGGCCAACGCACACAAAGAAATTCTCGAAAAGCACTTTATGGCACTGGTAACTAACCTAGACGCAGAGGCGGTGATGAAGTATTTGGTGTCTGAAGGAATTCTGAGTTTTAAAGACAGGAATTCGATACGTTCAAAGGAGGTTGTAAGAGATAAGAATGACGCCTTAATAGTTTTTCTGAAGAAAAACGACCCGCAAGCGTTTTCAAAGTTTGTCGAGGCACTGGAAAAAACACAGCCTTCATTAGCCTGCATACTCCTGCGAGAAGGTAAACAAAATGCTTTGATAATAAACCTCTGATAATTTTGCCCTTCATATCGACATTAATTTGCCTAATCGTCTCATAAAAAACAAGATAAAATACTTTTTGTCTATCAAATAAGTTGAAACTCTTTATTCAGGAAGGTTGCGAATCCATGGAAGATGTCCTGTATTACAGGGGAGGGGTGGGGAGAGGAAGCAAGAATTTTAATCCTAATAGAATAATCAAGTGTAATTTCCAAGGTATAGTGCCTTCTAATCGATCAGTCTTTTTTTTCCAGTCCACTATAGCTATTTACTTAAAGGACGTCACAAGACCGACTATCCTCTAGCTCAGTGACAATTGGGTATGTCGCATGTTGTTTCCTACAGTGCGTCCCCCAATAATATCAATAATTTCCTTTGTCTTAGACACAACCTTGGCAGTCCGCTTCTAAACTGCCCCAAGCTTTTCTCACTTTTGCGAGATCCTCTAACGCAAAACTCAATCGCCGTCTACGCCAAGTCCAAGTATTCAAGGTTCTAGAACAGATTGAACTGGACCTCTATTTTTTTGCCTGTTTGGCCGTCCATTTTAATGCCACAAGGAAAAGAAAGGGTTAAGGAGACATCCCATCCTTTAAGGTACCCCATGCAGGTGAAGACCAGTTTGATTTCCGGTCAGTATCCTGCAGTGAAGTTGTACGGAAGGTGCCTCCAAATAAAGCCCCTTGTTACGACAACGTGCCAATTTCAGTAAGGACTACCTTGGACATATTCTTCCCATACTAACTAACATCAACCACTCATTCTCAATCTCCATCTTTCCCCGAGCTTGAAAGAAGAGCGAAGTGGTTCCTCATCTTAAGGAAGGAGATCATGTAGTTCCAATCAAGTAATGGTGGACCCATCTCTCCCCATTTCCAGTGCTCGCCAAAGTACATGAACGAATTGCCATGCGCCGATTGAATGACTACCTGACTCAGGGAATTCGGAAACGTTGAGTTTGTGATCGGTAACGTGTACCGATCACATTTTTCGAGCCATGGACCAAAAAACAAAATTACTGCGGTGGTACTGATTGACTTGAGTAAACAGGTAAAGGCTTTTAATAGCCTGTGTCATTCAACTCTACTCAACAAACTACAGAACTTGGTCACCTCTGACAAGGCTCTTCGCTGGTTTGAAAGCTACAGCTTAACAGATAGAGAATAACGCATCCCAGTAGCGACTTCATTATCATACCCTCTTACTATAACACACGGTGTACCTTGGGCTCTAGTTTAGGGTATATGCTGTTTGGCCTATATACGAACGAATTACATTAAGTCGTCCAGTTCGGTGCTGTTTCATCTGTTGATGATGGTACCAAATTATAACTATCATTCTCAATAAAGGAACTTGAACTATGCCTTGGCCAAGTTGCACAAGTTCTTCAACATCTGGCAAGTTAGTGCTGTGTGCAACCCATCAATTTAAGGCCAAGCTTGTTCTGTTCGGAGTAAAGCCTCGTTTCCATATGATCTTAACGGTCTGCGATCGGTCTGCGACACAATCGGCGCCATGATCGGCGATCGATCTGCGTCACGTTGCAGACATATGGAAACATTTGTGCCCGGCGTCTGCGGTGGTCTGCGACACACGGTCGGGGTGATCAGGAAAATAGAACTTAGTTCTATTTGTTCCCGCCGAGGACAAATGTTTCCATATGTCTGCAACGTGACGCCGATCGTGTCGCAGACCGATCGCAGGCCGTTAAGATGAAATGGAAACCAGGCTTAAACCAACTTACATCCAAGCTACCTGAAGTCACCGTGCCTTTCCTTGGTCAGGAACTAATACCTGTTACCGCCGCAGGAGACCTCAGCTTCCTCCTGGACTCCCACTTAGCTTTAAATGACCATACCTCCGCACTGTCTTCATCACTGTTATCCAGTCTGTGCCAAATAAGTGAAGTCCGACACTTATTCTCCGAAGATGTTTTGTACAAAATTTTGAATTCCCTTGTTTCTAGCAAACTACTTGTTATTCCTTTGTCTGGTCAGGGACTTCCAATCAAAATATCCACCGTACATCAACAGCACAGCGGGATTTCTTTTATCGAGCCATAAAGTCCTGGAACAGCCTGACTGCTGAATCAAGAGACTCACTAACACTTGCTTCTTTTAAGAGGACCGCGAAAATCGAACTCCAGGCTCTGTGAGAAAAATTATGGATTAATATCACTTGTGTTTTCAGAAGTTACTGAGATTGTCTTCTTCGCGCGAAACACAAGTACTACTATAGCCCCGGCTAAACGATCAAACATTTTCCTGAACATTGTGTTTGACAAACAACAACGTTGGCTGACTAGCCGATAAACAGTTTCCCTCTTAGCAGAAGTATCTACCGGCGAGAAAACTCTGCTAGCAAGGAAACAAACACTGTTTGAACAAACACAAGGTAAAGCCACTACACAGGACGATTTTTGCGTGTTATCGCTGAAATTGTGACGTTATGTGCTTCATTTGGTTTGCTTTTTACTGACTGTGCGCTTTCTTGGTTGGGTTGGCTAAACGATGAATATTTGTTCGTAGAGTGAAATGTCGAATGAAAATGTTTGATCTGGATCAAAAATGGAAAGCCATTTCAAAGCAAAGTTGAGAGAGGCGGCTAAACGGTCAAACATGCTTTTCCAACACGGTGCATGTTGGATGAAGTGTTTCATCGTTTAGCCTGGGCTTAATGCTTAACTTTACGAGGACTCATTGCGATTACGTGTTAGTAAGATAAGGGCAAAAGTCTTTTTAACGCTGTTGAGGCACCGACGTCGAAAAACACTGAAAACAGTCCGCCAAGCGAAGTAAAAACACTCGTTCGCTTGCAAGCAAAACAACGAAACAAACAAACATTTCAACTACTTCTTTACGTACAGAACGAGTAGAGATGATTGTGATTTATATCCAGTCGAGAGAAAAATACAAATTTCATTCCTGAACAAAAGTAGCAACGATTAAACCAAATGTTAAGCTTCAATTTATTTAATTCAGTCACCTGTGTTGTAGAGGTTGGTAGCACTTGAAAATACGAATCTACTTTCGTTAAAACACGCATCTGGAAAAATAAACGGTTTGTCCAAAGAAAGAACTTCTTCCACTAACTTTGAGCTACTCGGGTGACCTTTCTTGGTGAGCTGCGAAATGCCGCGGTAAAGTGAAAGCCCCTGAAGCATTGAATCATTTTGTTTTTCAAGCACACAATCCGGGCGTCGATTATGCAAGTCGATACCAGTTTTAAGCTTTCCCTGAGACCAATGTTTTGCTCTTCCTTTTTATCACTTGAAAATTCACCTTCGGGAGTATCTGTTAACTAGTTCTTGATTTTTAGGTCTTTTCCGCGAATTAAAAGAGAAACTTCGAAAAAGATCAAGTTGTTTTGGTCAAAACGAAGAAACAAACTGAATGTGATATTACGAGCCGCAAATAGCGCGCGGAAAATTAAGCCTCGTTTTGGTTAAGTTGACCTGGCTTGAGCTTGCGATCCAATCAAAACCAGTACCTGGTCAGCTGTCAATTTCAAAAAACGGATAACCTCGATGAGCTCTAAACTTGAGACCGCGATATGGTCACGTGATACTGGTCAGCGAAAACCTTGTTTTGACAGCTGTCAATTGGCCATGACACAGATGCCCTATATCAAAGATGCCGCCATGTTGGCCGCTATGTTGGATTATTATTATCACTATTATTATTATTATTATTAGGACATTATTAATTACTGGCCAACGTCGTCGTCGTCGTGCGTACGCGCCCACGAGCAATACCACTAGCCATGATTATCATGAGAAAAGCAGTTCACGGGTTCCTGAGTATGGGGCTCCGCTGAGTATGGGGCTCCGCTGGCCGCCGGAGCTCCGCTAATATTTGTTTTGACCTTTTTTTGCTGCTTTATATTTTAATTCATTAGTTAAACATTATGGCACTCGATAAATATATAAATAAAAATAAAATAAACAATCATAAACATAAAACATTTATTTCAACACGATAAGATTTATAGCTTACAAGCTTGTGGGGTCGTTTATGCTAACTACGTCACAATGAAATATATACATGTATGCATATATACTTACACTTAACAGGAATTGAACAGACAAACCTGTGGCCGTCGAAATTCCGGGTCGATTGGACGGAATTGGGGAATGTTGGGTTTTAAAGAGAGAGGAAAACCGGAGTAGCCGCAGAAAAACCTCTCGGAGCGAGGACGAGAACCAACAACAAGCTCAACCTAAATATGACGCCGTGTCCTGGAATCGAAAGTAGGGAATCTATATATAAGACTAGGCCCCTGAAACGCAGTGGAAACAATCTTTTTTTGTGGAATGATTGAGAAACCTTCCTAGATCTTTTAACCATTTGTGAAATTTTTGGCAGTTTAGTTTCGAGCCTACCGTTTGTTTTAGTCTTGACCGTAAGTAATGCTGAAGTAGGGCAAGAAAAGTCAGGTAAAGCCACTAACAAACATTTTTGGCTCTTTGTCTCCAGTGTTGGAAGCAAAAGAAAGGGAAATAAAGGAGTTAAAACAACAACTGCAGTTAGCAGGTATTCTAACCATGATAGAAAAAAAGCAACTCATTTCTGGAAATGAAAACATCGCCGAAAGCAAATGCATTCAAGGTAAGCCAATTCACTTCTGTAACTATGTACCAAACGTTGTCTTGGTTAATGGCATTCTATTCTCAATCCTAAGGTGCTAATTTTTAATTCTGTCATCTCTAAAATATCGCAAAAAGCTCACCGTCATCCCCAAATGTTTCAGTTTTTAGTACTTTTCCAGTTCTAGCTTCATTTGTCGGTATTTGTAGCATACCAGTCCACATTCTAGTGTAATTAAATCTTCGAGATTACCTTGAAATGTCGGCAGACTAATTGCGTTCGTTCGACGTTAGGAGAACGCATCTTATCTTGGGTGTCCTGTGATACTAAGAAGCGAGATTTTTCGTCGTTCGTGTACCATTTCTGCGCCATCTTGAATTACGTCATAAATGATATCTTGAGTTCAGCCTCGCTCTGTTTATTTACCTGCTATACCTGCCATATTGCTATATATATATATATATATATATATATATATATATATATATATAAATGTGGAGGTAGAGTCTACCTTGGCATAAAGTGCTCAATGCTGTGGTAGCAGAGCTAAGTATACATAAGTTGAGGGATTAAAGAGGACGCATCGATTCTCTGTGACTCTGAGTTTTGCGCCTAAGCGCTCGTCAGACAGAACTTTATTCAACTAAGAACATACCTTCTTATATACAAATGAGATGAGTGGCTAATTAATTCGCTAGTGTGATGCCGTGATCTGCTCTACGTGTGAAATAATCTACGTGTGAAATAAAGATTCTATTGTTGGCGGCTTGTGAAATTTGCTAAGTAAAACCTATTCTCGTGGCGGCATTTGAAAATGAGTTCTGTTCTTTTGTTTAATAAAGACGGCCTCTTGGCTCTAATTAAAGGGACTATGTCAGCTGGGGCACACGCGCAGTAGGGACCGGCTGGCATTAATTTGCATACAGCTCATCGCAAACAGTCTCGCTGGCTCGGACGCCAGCCATTGTTTCCTACGTGCCAATAACACTTTCAGACAACGCGGAGAGAAGAATTTACGTGCCCGTTTTTTCGAAATCATGGAAATTGTCGTTGCTGTTGTCGAAAGCGAGTCTACAGTGTATGGTTGTGAGTCTAGCCTGTTTATTCGCGTTGTGTGTTGTCTGACGTGAATACTGCTGTCATTTTCTCTTTGGATCGATTGCGGCAAACACTTTTGATGATAGTGACTTACTTTGTTTCCCTTTGGTTTTTAGACCGATTCTTACATCTGCAAGAATACTTGTTCTCGAAAAACTACCTCAAAAACCAATAGTTTCCCCCTGTAAAACTGCAAAGTGCATTGTGGCACGAAGAAATTAAAGTCATGTCAAAACAAACCGCTAAGCTTGAATGTCTTATCAAATGCAAAGCATCGAAGAAGATGTCCCGCGAACTTGGAATCGATGGAATAACCGCACTTTAATTTCGCCAAACCCAAGAAGAATAAATTAAACAATCCAGACAAATCCTCTGATTTCCACGTTCCCAAACTTTGCGTCTGACGGCGTTGCTGTCGTAAATTCTCTTTCGTCCGCTGCCAGCACGACGACCGCCGCTAGTAGACATCACAATTCCACGAAAATAATTCTTCCAAAGCCAAATCTCAAAAAGATATTGCTACAAAAGCCGTCTGTATTTCCTTAAGACTGATTGTGAGCAAAAACGTCCTATATTTTTCTCAAGATTAACGCGATTCAAACAGATGAAATCGACTACTTGTAACCTTCGACAGCATTTGAAAAAGTTGGGCTAACGTTTTCAATAGTTTTCTGACCAACTCGCGCATGCGCGTTGGATGATATAGTCCCTTTAAGTAAAGTTTTTCTGTGAGGCACAAGTGGCACCGCTTGCTTTTGTTGCTGTAGGCCGGGGCGGTCGCTAAAATACTCCTGACCAGTTAATTGTAAAATTGGTGTTGTTGTCTTTGAGTGTCCAGATATGTTTTGATAGTTCCGTGCTGTTTGAATAGTTTCTGTTCCGGAAAGAATGTTTGTGTTGCGTGTAACGTTGTTTAAAAGTTCCTTCTGTTAGTCCAATGTAATTCTTTCCGGTTGTGTCACTTTCTGTTGTTACGTTGGCGTTGTAGACGACGCTTGAGGTTAGGCAGTTGTTTTTCAGCGCGCAGTCGTTTCTTTTCCTGCAGTTACAGTTGTTTTCTGTGGAGGGTGTCTTGCTTGTTTCGTGGATTTTTCTGTTGCGCTTCTTAATTATGGTTTGTAGGTTGTCTGTACAGCTATAACTGACCTTTATGTTGTTTTTGTTGAAAATCTTGTTGTACCGGTGATTTGTCGGGAAATGCTTGCTGACGAGGTTCAGAAACTCTCTGCCGATGTTTGTTTGCACGTTCATGCTGTAGGGCGGATTAAACCAAATTATGTTTCTTTGTCTGTTCTTGCGGCTGCTCTGTGCGGTGTCAGTTGCAGGTTTCCTGCGTTCAGTGTACATTAATTCTTCGTCGGTCCACTTTGTTTGAGTGCACTTTCGTAGTGTGTATATATATAAACACAAGGGAAAAAAATTCTTAAGGACCACCTATATTTCGACTGTGTAGAACAGTGTTCCTCAGGGTGAATATACTGTATATATATATATATATATATATATATATATATATATATATATATATATATATATATATATATATATATATACCCCCGTTTTCAGAAACGTTTTTATGCAGGAAAGTATATAGATAGATATATACTTTTGTCCAGTTGCACGTGCACGTGCACATCTCGCACCTGTCATTGTTTAGCTTACATTAGTCCTGTGAGAAACAATAGTAGGGGAGACGTCTTGCGCGTAATTTTCCATTATCGATTATTCCTTTGCCTCTGACTGATAACTTTCAAAACCAATGAAGACGTATCAGGACAGATTCGAGGTATCAAGGTCGATGAACCTCCCTAATACAAAAAATACTTCTGTAATACTGACCCTCTGTAGTATGGCAGGAGCTGAGTATGGGCATTAGCCTGCTGAGAAAATTTCATACAAACTTAACCTCTTTATTGACAAAACTTTGACGTAATGACTTTGTTTATTATCCAGCCGGTTTCGTCTGATCACACGCACAGTCAGGGATTATAACAAGCCTTGCTAAAGGAACTACATTGTTGTTTAAAAAAAGTTTACATGGTACAAATCAAGTTCAAATAAGGGTGATGAACAGTGGAAAACACCCACAAAAGAATACGCGCAGGGTATACCGTAAATCCTACGTTAATAAAAAAAAATGTTTAGTTTTGGGGCTGACAAATTTTCCCTCGGTGCCCTGGGTTTGTCCGTATTTGAGATGTTCAACTGTACATTTCTCTGTCTTACACCTATCAGCCTTGATACCTCTTCAGTTGTTTTGCAAATCATCGAGCATAGGTAAAGGCATAATCGAAAAAGAAAAATTACGCGAAAGACGTCTCCACTATTGTTTCTCACTGGACTAATTAATGCTTTTGTCAAGGTAAAAAATTACAGGTGCGAGATGCGCACGTGCTCTGATTGCCTTAATTACTTAGGATCACCAGCGTATTCCCGTTTGGATGGCGATTCATTAGGGATTTCTGAGAAATACAAACAGACAAGGTTAATTTGGGAACAGGTTCGATTCCTGGCTGGGCCACATTTTCACTTAATTACTTAGTTGTGTTGATTTCTGTTCCCAAATTAACCTTGTCTGTTTGTATTTCTCAGAAATCCCTAATGAATCGCCATCCAAACGGGAGTAGGCTGGTGATCCTACACTGTAAAATGAAAAGAGCCAATTTGACCCCCAAAATTGGGCCGAAACGGTCGAGTCCAGAATGGTAGTTTAAATTCAGCCTCACTAAAATGGGGCTGTTTCGATACCAATTTTTGGGGCTAAATCTACCGTTGTATTGGGGCTAAACTAGACCATGTGAAGGGTCAATATGGAAAATTCTAGTGCCATTTTGGAATTTTAAGTGGCCAAAACAATCCCTCACATTTTAGCCCTCTTGCAAACGACCCTACCAAAAAGAGCCAATTCGGCTCCATTTTGGGCCATTTCAGAAGTCGGAGGTTCTTCTCCGTGCCTTCGGTTTTCTTCCCTTATAGTTCTATTGGCAAAGAATGAAATTGAACTAAACTGTCAGCTTTCAAACACTCATTTATTGGGTTTTAAATAAGCTGCTGCACACACTTTTTTAACTGCAACAGTCAACTGAATTACAATATCTAGAAATCTCACACACAGTATTTTCTTAAAGCATAAACAAATTAATACAAATGTGTAATGACCCATAGCTAACCTAAAATCAGTCCATAGTTGTACATGTAACAAAACCTTTAATAAGACACAAACAATTTAACCAGACAGTTACATGGACGACATTTGTTAGTGAAGCATATTCACTAATTTTGGTGCTGTCAGGATTTCATCATGGTGAAGAGCAAATGTTTTGTCCATGAAGTCCTTTAACAGCACTGTAAATAATTATTGCAAGAGTCAAACAATTCAATTTTATGTAATAGTTAAATGTTTCTAATGGTAATCCTTATAAATTAGCCACTGAAGATCTTTAAAACATATTTTATTCTCAAAATAACTCTTCAAATTTAAAGCTACTCATTAAAAGTTTCTTAATGCAATGCTTGTATCAGTAACCGTAACTTTTTTTCCTGGGTATTTTGCTTGTGGTTGGCAGTAAGGACAAGACTCTGAGAAAATTGTATTCAAAATACACTAAAACATCATCTAAAACTAGGACTGGAACTCAGCAAAAACTCAAAGCATTATTCATGTCCAAGGTACAGTATTTACCTAAGTTTTGTTTAAAAAAACTTTTGAATCCTGAAACTTGAATTTCAAATTTCAGGAATTTAGTATTTACTGATCTTGTAAAATTCATAAGACTAACGACCAATCTACGGGTAGTATTTGAGTCACATGTATACCTCTCTAAACCCCAATAAAAGTCATTAACTTTCATAAAACAGTCCTGCTCCGCTAATTACATGTAGTATGCATTAACTTTCATACAGATCTCTACTGATTAACATTACAAACATGACAAACACAATTTATTGTTTCATTTCACAAGTAACATAAAATATTCGCGTCCGACCTTTATGGGCTTTAAAACGGCGAGCCACAGGCGAGCCGTTCTAAATGCCCATAAAGGTCTCCCGCTCATATTTTATGTATTACTTAAAATGTTTTTAAAAACTACAACTAATTGTGCTGTAAAAGGATGCCACAGGTTGATCCTTCTTTTTTAAATCATTAGGTAAGCTCTTTTGGTTTGCTAACCACCTAATATCTCAGTGGCAAATGCAACCATTTGTTAATCTTTTGTAAAATAACTCTTACTTATGGTGACATTGCTATAACACACTGACAAAGTCACACATACATAATACATATAGAAAATGGAACAAATCATGGAACTGGTTATTGTCAGATCCCATAATTTGGATTTCAATTTGCAGGAAATAATTTTAGTATTTACTGACCTTGAAAAGTTTAAGCTACAACTACAGTTATTGCACCGTGAAAGGATGCCACAGATTATCTTCCCATCAATGCTCTCTATTGCTGTTTATTTCCTTCAAAGAATTTCAAAACTGTATATATGTAATTTTTCTTGAAACAAATTCAAGAAAAGCAAAACAATGAAGCCTTCTTTCCCTCTGTATAACAATTTCCAGTGAAGATAGTTTTGATTGAGAATTCCTTCAGAATTCAATAAGTAGTAAGTTCAATAAAAAAAAGGTCAAGACCACCTTAAGAAGCTGTAGAATTTAAAAAACTATTGAAGTAACAAGCCAACATTTCCAGTTCTGGATTTCCTTAATGGCAGGGGATGTGCCTTAAGAAAGCTTGAATAACTATTAAAAGCAGACTTATAATTTAATTCAGTATGGTTAATTGTCTGGTAATATCTAGCCCCTAAAGCTAGGCAAAACAGCTGGGGAAATTTGTTAAATTCATAGGACCATCCAATCTCAAGATCAAAAGGCTTTTTCGGGCCTGTTTACATGGAGGGAGGGTGCCCCCGCCAACTGAGTTACCCGGCTAAACAAGCTACACTGGGAGGGCCAACTTTTCATACGTTTCTTTAGAAAATACATGCTAGACAGGGTAGCCCACGTTCCTGGGACACCCTGTCTACTAGCCCAGGGCACCCTTCTAGGCGGGCTAGCTTTTTGGAATGTAAATGGTTGGTGCCGGGTTATCCCAGCTAGTCAAGGTGAGAAGACCGTGAAAACAGCGATATATTTCAGCCCCGCAGGTCAACGTTTAAAGTTAACTGCCCCTGGTGACAACGATCAATTACCAGAGTGCAAAATAATGACCCTACACACTAAAAAGCAGCCACTAATGGAATGAGAGATCAAAGAATTGAACTTACTGTTAAAAAAGGTTCTTTTGTCCACCACCTTGTTGTTGTGCTTAGCGACTGCTCAAAAGATAGCCCACTGACCGATCCGGCTTAAGTGAGTTGCACGTGAGGTGGGCTATGTTTTAACCCTCCTGGCTGGGTAACTCGGTTAGCCAGGGCACCCTCCCTCCATGTAAACAAGCCCTTAGTTTGAAATCTTCAAATTATATCAATTTTCTACTCATTCATTTTAATCTGGCTACTACAAAAAGACATGATTTACACCAGAAAACAATGCAGTGTGCTACCACACTTAAAATTCAAAGTGAAGGGAAACTTAGCTTATGGAGATGTACTTAATAACTTGACTGTGAAGATGCAGTCCTGAGTTTCCACAACAGCTGATTAGAACATCTACATCAAAACAAAACATTGTGTGGTAAGTTTAAATCAGCCTTCCTTGTGTGTTCAAGTGTTGTATTGTACATGTAATTTTGTCCTTTCAAGTCAACAGTTCTGCTCTTAAATACTCAGTGAAGTCATTTTCAACTTCATGATCATTTACAAGTACAGTGTGGTTGCAAATCAAGATCATGTACATTCAAACAAGCCAGTCGCACTGAGTGAATCAATCACCATGGAAGGCAGTAGAGTGCTACACCACTGTAGCATGACTAAAATTGTCTGCAATTTCGCTCAAAATTTAGAAATTATGCTATGAAGAGGCTGCAGAGTCTTAAGCCCCAGCTATGTATACACTTTCAAACATTGTTATAAAACATTTGTTGGATGAACAATGTTAGAACGTGTAGCATGCATGTTTGATGACGTTTGTTCAACATTTTTTGTTGGAAGAATCTTTTTCTCCAACATACAACAAATGTTGAAGCGTGTAGCCGCCCTTTCAACAATGTTGTATTACAAAGACTAATCAGAGTTAAACGAGTGCGAGTAGTGACTGCGAGTAAAGTCAAGATGGCGGTCGGTTATGGATTAATGTGGCTCCAAAGTTCCTTGAAGTTTTTTACTTTCCTGTTACTTTTGGCGTCTGTTCTTTTCTTAAACTGGGATGGTGCATCTGTGAATCAACTGCCTGCTGAGTCCTTGAGTGTACAATATGCCTTCATTGGTTTTAATCCTTCAAGAATCGAATCATCAATGCGACCAAACACTCGCAGGAGACATTACCTTTTGAGCCGCCTTCCGTATGCTACGGACAACTCCCGAAATTTCCAACTCACACGGCGAGTAATACTAAGCGGTGATGTTGAGGCAAACCCTGGCCCAAATGAAGACATTGCTCAACGGAAAAGCAAGCAAACCAACGTACAGTGTAAAGGTAAAACGAATGTTGGCCTGAAGATCTGCGAGTGGAATATCAACAGATTGACCGATGCGAGAAATAAATAATATCGAGAAAGATTCAAGAGACCAAGCAAACCGTGAACTATGGAAGACACAAAGGAAAGTATAGATTTACAGCCTCAAATTTTTACACCATTTCTCACAGAAAAACGAAATCATGACACTTTTGCAAAAACACAAATGTACCCAAAGGATTTCAGATCAGTGCACACTTCCCATGGCATAAAATATGAACCAGTTGCCATTCATGAGTACATGCGCTATATGGCCAGTAAAGGGACACCAGTACAGGTTTATAAGTGTAGACTTGTTGTTTACCATAAGGAACCTGTGCTGGCCTGCACACCAGATGGAAAAGTGATAGATGAAGGGTGCACAGAACCATTTGGTATTCTTGAAGTGAAATGCCCCCACACAAAGTTCTTGGTATCACCAAAACATGCATGTTCAGATCCTAAATTTTTGCTTTGAATTTATTGATGGACAGTGCAAGCTCAAAACTAATCATACTTACTATGCACAAATACAAGGTCAAATGGGAATAAGTGGAGCCAAATTGTGTGACTTTGTTGTCTTTACTAAAAAAGGAATGTCCATTGAGAGAATCCCATTTGATGCTCAATATTGGACAGAATAAAAGATTAAACTAGTTAGATATTATTATGATCATTTTATTGAATATGCTGCAAAGGATTTTGCTGAAAACCATTGAGCGAGTCTTGACATTTCATCATGTTTACTAGGATTTAAAAGTCCTAGTTCTTTGCTTGTAAACAGATGTACAAGAAGGACACTGCTCGTTTTAACATTGCAAACAAAATATTATTTCTCTGTTGCAACAATAGAAGGAAGAAATGTAGGCATGATTATATGCCCTCGGATGTTAGTCGAGCTGTGATGTCTCTTACTCAGATATGATTGGTTCTTGAACATTACATAAAAATCCACAAACTGCCCATAGCTGATTGACAACACCAAATAGGGAAATTGGAATTATTCTGTCCCAAATGAGAAAATTCTTGATTTTACTGATCGCCCTTTCGACATGTATTCATAACCCCGCACTTTGTTGTGTAGTGACCATATCCTCTGGTGGCATTTGTGCAGCTTGTCTTAGAAATGGTGGAATGTTAAGAGAAACATCAAGTGGTAACAGGTCTGCAATAGTAAACCCTTTATCTGCCATGACACTGTCGTTTTCATCAAAGGGCAAATCAAGGATAGCAGACCTTTCAACTATTGCGATGTCTGAAATGCTTCCTGTATATAACTGGCTGATAAATGTTATTGCTGCAGAAGGAGAAATGCCAACAAGACCTTTTAGCGTTGTGTGATTTTTATAGTTGCTGAACAGTTCACTGTTTAGCAACAAACTGCTAGGCATCTGGCATTTTATCTCCGTGCAGTCTATAATGACTCGGGTGGTCGAAAATTTGATTTTGGAATCTTCAGGCATTGAGCGATCAACTTCCGCTCTTGTTGGCCAAATGTTGATTGTCCCAAAACGCAGGAACATAAAATTGATCCAGGAAATGAAAGTTCTGCTTATTGTAGACTGTGAAACTCCGAACAGAAACGATAGGTGTTTTTCAGGAGGAGCTTGCCTAAGGCGACACATGACCATAAAAAACTCCTCTTTCGGATTTAGTGCTCTGGGTCTCCCACGCTTACTTTGTGTTTGTTGAAGACTTTGGTAGTGAGTCGCTTTTACGCTGTGATCTTCCGAACGCCAAAAACGAATATTCTCGCTTTGCTCCCCAGAATTCAGGAAATTAAATGTTGCTTCCAACACTTTACGTTTTGAAAACCAGTATAGAGAGAAATGGAGTGGTCCTCAGAAAGATTATCTAAACAGAAGACGCGTTTCTTTAGCTTAAAACATTCGTCATTCAGACAAGCAATCTGGTCCCGCAGATTGCCAATTTCTCTCAAAGTCCTCTGTTTCTCCTGTTTCAAAATCTCGTTTTCCTTACGTAACTCGTGATTTTCCATTTGCGCTTTTTGTATCTCAGTATTTGGCTGATGGTCATGGTTTCGGAAGGTTTGAGAATCTCCACAGCAGCTTGTGGCAGTCGGTTCTAAAACTTCGTGTGACTGCTGTTTGTCCGAAGATAAAGGAGACATTACTTAGTCGCCGCTAGTTAAGCCTTCCTGGATCAGTCGTCTTTTAGGAGGCCGTTTTACCGGACTCCCTCTTGGAGTTGGCGGTGGTCGCTTTCTTGGGGAGGTGCGCCAAGCAAATTTTGTCGGAAATGTTTCATTCTTATTTTTTAACGACCATTTGCCACCTAATCCTTTCTTGATTTCACTCGTTTCGAAGTGCAAAGAGCAGACTTTAGTTGTATCTTTCACTTCAAAGTCTTTGCCCTCGTCTCTCCGTATTTTAAAAAGCCAGACATCTCTCAGGATTCCTTTCGCAGGAAAACCAAAAAATCCTTCTTTTTGACCACCTGGGCCGACTCTTCCTTTTTGATTGCACAAGGGAACACAACAACTTATATTAGAATTCGATTTCTTCGCATCCGAACCCATATTTGATTCCAAGCTGTCCTAAAATGCCTCGACCTGGTGCCAAGTCCCAGGTTCGACCGCGTGACAGCCATCTTTATGAATACGGTGTATAAGGGCCGAATTGAGAGGAAGTACCGAAATAGCTTTTAGTGGAGCCGATTCAAAAATTAGATGGGCCCAATCAGTACCATGAAGAACTGTTTGGGCTCTTTTTGTCTAAAATGGCTCAACACGGGTCAAAATGGCCCTCGAGACATTGGGGCCAATTTGGCCTTTGGAGTCGCTTGGGCTGTTTTCATTTTACAGTGTAAGTAATTAAGGGAATCAGTTGCTAATATAGCCCCTCCCCACCTTACTGTACTTAATTAATTTCCAAGGGGTTTGGCCGTGCATCGCCGATCGACCGGGGAGTAGTGACGTGATCCTGATTGCAGAAAATTTGTGAAATTGTCTCCTCGGACCTTACCATGAGAAGACCACACTGTGTGTGTTGTACAGTAAAAACTATGTGTTCTCAGTGTGGTTGGTTCAGTGGCCTAGTTGTCATGGCATCCGACCGGTAATCTGGAGACCCAGGTTCGATTCCTGGCTGAGCCACATTTTCACTTAATTACTTAGTTGTGTTAATTTCTGTTCCCAAATGAACCTGAACAGCAGTTCAGGCTTCAGGAGTAATTATCGTTTTATTGTGACAGTGCTGTTTCGTATGGTTCAAAATTATATGACCACACTCATCAGGCAACTTCAACGATTTAGTATTAAAACTAACAGAACTGGCAGTAAAATATGGATGGTTGTTATGGGGATGCGTTTCATTCAAATGAGAAACATTTGTCAAATTGTCGTTAATAGAGAGATCAAGTTTGTATGAAATTTTCCTGAGAAGTCTAATGCTCGTACTACAAAGGTATTTTTGTATTCGAGAGGTTCATCGGCCTTAATACTTGTAATTGGCCCTGATACCTCTTCAGTGGTTTTAAAAATCATCAGTCAGAGATAAGGCATGATTGAAAAAGGAATATAACGCGTAAGACGTCTGCCCCACTATTGTTTCTCACTGGATTAATGTTTTTGTCACGATAAACAATGACAGGTGTGAGATGCGCACGTGTGCACGTGCAACTGCCTGACAAAAGTATATATCTACATATATACTTCTCTGAATAAAAACGTTTCTGAAAAAGGGTGTATGTATATATATATATATATATATATATATATATATGTATGTATATGTATATATATATATGTATGTATATGTATATATATATATATATATATATATATATATATATATAGTACAGTAAGGTAGGGAGGGGATATATTAGCAATTGATTGCCTTAATTACTTAGGATCACCAGCCTATTCCCGTTTGGATGGCGATTCTTTAGGGATTTCTGAGAAATAATTACTTAGTTGTGTTGATTTCTGTTCCCAAATTAACCTTGTCTATATATATATATATATATATATATATATATATATATATATATATATATATATAGGCAGAATAAGAAGGCTTACACAAACAATGGACTCCTAGCACTCCTAGCAGAAGGATCCAAAGGATACTATGCCACCACGTGAATTTGTAGATAAGTAAGAAATAAGGACAGTGGGGCGAACTTCTAGCTGATCTGACGAATGTAATGACGTTTCGGCTGTTCAGCCTTCTTCAGATTAAAAAGTTTAAAAACTAAGAACTAAAAATTATTTACAATGGTTGTGCTAGTCTGAGGTCCTAGCTTATATGAGTCAGGTAATTAACAAATACAGAAAAGGTGAGTGACAGAAGTTATGTAACCGATTCACCGTAACAAATTCCACGCAAGGGGCCTCTGAACAATCGTGATTAGTGTCATAACAAATTCCCAAGGCAGGGCCCTTAAACAATGTAATATGTTCCCTACTGAGGGCCCCTGAATGGCGAAATTCAAACAAAAATAACAGAATCCCCCAATGGAGCCCTTGAACGCAGAAGCAATTACATAACCTCTGAAACTATTTGCAACAAAATAAGGAATACAAAAGGAACCGGACAAGAAGCAACTCATTTACCAAGCAAGAACATGTGCAATGGACAAGTCATTTGTTGTAATTAATGCGATTTTTAGAGCGAAATTCACGCCTCTTGTTAAGGCCATGCGGGTTAAGCGTGAATAATTGCGTCATCCAATATGCTTCTCTGGTAAGCAGTAATTGGTCTAAATGTGCAGTGGCTTGGAAAGAATTAATTTGTTCGATGATAATAAAATTTATATCAGAAAATTCATGTTGGGAGCTATTAAAGTGGACCGCCAATTCACATGTTCTTCTATTCTTAAGCATACTTGATTTGTGGTTGCGAAATCTAATCTTGAATTCAGTCGATGTCGAACCAACATATTGCAAGTTACATTTACGGCAGGTAGCTAAGTAAACCACATTTTTGGACGAACAAAAAACTTTTTGTCGGATGGGATATTGTTTGCCTGTGGCCAAGCTTTGGAATTTAGGAGCTTGAAGTAAGAAATTATGACATAAGTCACACCTTATTTCGTCACACTGTAAACATTCGCCCTCTTCAAATTTTAGACTTGCAGCAGACAGAGCTTGGTCGAATTTTAGATGGTGCTAACAATTCTTTCAGGGTTTTAGTTCGGCGGTAAGCAGGGAAAACAGATTTGGCTGGAAAGATTTCCGTGACGCGAGGAGATGAGCGTAATAACTGAAAATGCCTCCTAAATTTATTAGATGTTCTTACGGTACACAATGTTTATAGATTTCAGATTCTAAAATTCACGTACCTTTGGCATAAAGGCCTTCTGCCAAAGCTGTTTTCAAACTATTTTCAATATGCCAGTAATGTACACAAATACAATACCAGGTATGCATCGAAACGAAACCTTTACGTAAAGAAAGTGCGAACTAATACGGGAAAACAAACAATCGGATATGCGGCGTGTATTATCTGGGACAAAGTTCCCTTAAATCTTAAAGAACTAAACATATACCAATTCTCAAAACAACTAAAACCTTATCTACTGTCAGAACAGCATAACTAAACGCAACCTAAGCATATACTCTTTCATTCCTATTATACTGTACACTTAAAAACTGCTTCTTTAAAAATAGTTCCTATCTCACTTATTTACAACTTTGAAATCTGGAGAACTGGCTAGAAAATCCTAGGATTATTTCAGCTCCAGGCTTTACCGAGTACAAACAGAAATGTTATTTATTATTTTTTAAACTTTATCAGCGTATGTATGTACAAGGCAAATAAAGGTGTGTTTGTTTGTGTTAATGATGGTTTGAATGTCCGGCAGAATAGGATTATAATTAAACACTAGAGGAAAAACTTTTTTTGTTAGCCTTGACCTTTTTGTTAAGCAATTCAGATATGGGAATTTGGAGGGCCTTATCAAATTGTTTGTCAACTAAATCTCCAGGGTAATTTTGCGACTTCAAGTATCCTTTGTATTCTTCACACCTATTTTGCAAGAAATCATCGTTGGAACAATCGCGCTTAATTCTCAAAGCTACCCCATAGGGGATTGCTCTTTTGCAATGTGACGGATGTGAACTAGAGAATGGCAAGTAAAGGTGGCTATCAGTGGGTTTGGAGTAAATGTCGGTAACAATTATCCCATCCATAAGATGTAATGTAAGATCCAAAACATGCAGAAAGCTGTCCGAATGTACCAACTCAAATTTGATGGTGGGATACAAAGAATTTATATAAGCACTGAATTCAAACTATTTGGGCAAACCTTGGGTCCAAACGTCAAAAATGTCATCTCCGTATCTCCACCAGAGCATCGGTTTAAGGTTACCTTCAAATTTGGCTCTTTCATCAATTATGCCCATTGCTAAGTCTGCATAACTACACGCATTTTTGGGTTCCATGGCCGTACCATGTTTTTGCACAAAATTGAAGGTAACCTTAAACCGATGCTTTGGTGGAAATACAGAGATGACATTTTTGACGTTTGGACCCAAGGTTTGCCCAAATAGTTTGAATTCAGTTGGTGGAGCATCGCACCGGTATCGCCAGATCACGAGTTCAAATCCCGTTGAAATCCTGAATTTTTTTCAGGCTTCTTTACGCAATTGCATAAGTTGCGTTCACAACTGCGAGGATCATTTCTTAATTTCATTTCATTTCCACAGTTCATCAGTTCATATGTGATTCATTTCATATATCATTCACACTGAAATGAACCACGGCAAGCAGCTAGACTCAGTGGCGCCAGCGCGTGACACGTAAGATTATAATCAAAAACTTCCCGTGAAACCAAACACTGTATGTGTTGTACTATATAGAGAGCACAGGCAATCAATGTTCGCTTCGTTTGCATAGTTTCCCTAGCTTGTGAGGGAATAAATTAACTAAAGGTGACTAAGTAGAACATAAGTACTTTTGTGACAAAAGATGCTGAACACATCTCGTATCGGCACGCTAGCTGAATCTGAAGATTTTAATATTTGCTGCAAATAAGAACCAAATCCTTGTTTACACATCAAGATTGTTTTCTCATCTCAAGATCTGAAATATCACCGAAGCAAAGCTAAATACAAAGCGACAGGGAAGCACACAACTGATCCCAACCCTGTCACCACAAAAATTACAAACCTGTAATCGATTTTCAGTATTATCACATCAGATAGACTACCGCAGCAATGGATACTCGAACGCATTCCTGATTACGATTACAACTAGTTATATCACTATGCCGGGGCTCAGGTCAAGAGAGCTGAGCATTTGCATTAAATAGCTTGATCAGTCCGGTTTTAGAAACCGGTTTATTTCGACCACGATCGTGGACGCGATTGGATGATTTCAACATTAGGGAGTTTAAGAAATGAGGACGCGACGGCAACGAAAACGTCATTTCAAAATATACCTTCTCTTTATTAGAGCACTTTCGCAATTATTCCAATTTGTTCATCTTGTAAAATGTCGGCGAACTATCCAGGAACTGAATTTCTATGAGCGGCGTTAAAGTAAAGAAAAAGAAAGAAAAATTTGCCATCATGGTTCACGTTCTCAACAACAACGTGAAATGATCAAATTTGAGGTTTTGGCGAGAACGTGATCACATGATGCAAATTTTTCTTTCTTTTTCTTTACTTCAACGCCGGTCATGGAAATTTAGTTCCTGAATAGTTCGCCGACATTTTACAAGTTGAACACACGGGAATAATCGCGAAAGTGCTACAATAACGAAAGGATATAGTTTGAAATGACGTTTTCGTTGCCGTCGCGTCCTAGTTTCTTAAACTCCCTAATTCCCCAATAAATAACGGAAAGGGAAAGGGAACGGGAACGGAAAGGAATACGCTGGTAGGAAGGAAGGACAACACTCATCAGTTTCCCGAAAGACCCGAGTAATAAGTTTCTCTTTTATGAAGGTGGAGTTTTATAAAACGGCTATCTTCTTTTCATCTATCTCTCATGATCAACATACCGTAAGGCAGCCTTGTCATACCACTCTTTCACTACGGAGACACTGTGTTGGGTAATATAGTTAACGGAATGCTGATGGGTCAACTGCAATTCCTTCAAAACAAGGCAGCTTTGGGGAGCAGGGTTGGCGTACGGATGAGAGCACTCGCCTTCCACTAATGTGTCCCGGGTTCGATTCGCGGCGGACTCGGCGTCATAAGTGGGCTGAGTTTGTTGGTTCTCTACTCTGCTCTGAGAGGTTTTTCTCCGGGTACCCCCGACCGGCTTTTCCCTCTCCCCAAGAACCAACATTTGATTTGATTTGATTCTGCTTTATTTAGATTTGATTTGATTTAGTCTCCCCAAAAAGAACAGCATCTGTGCTCGCTAGAAGACTTTAATAAAGTGATTATTATTATTATTATAGCGAAGATTCTATACTTGATTTACCACTAAGAAGTTACCTTCGTCTACTGATTTACGTAATCTGAAAATGCTAAGACAAACATAGGCACGCAAAGCGTGCGTGATTTAACTTGTAATGGCTTACCACTGGACGACATGTGAACGACTGGTGTAATCTCAGAACTAGTGATAAATGATAGCAGAAACGAGGCGTTTTCAGAAGACTCCACTTTTGAAAAGGTTTTCGAAAATCTTCGTTTTCATCAGCGTTTTTGGGCGTTTAGTGTGGACGATAGGCGAAAACGCATTAGTGTAGAGGAGTACCCTGGGTCCCAGAGGTTTTATTTTCCTTTAGTGGGGAGTGGTAAACGCGACTGATGGCACCCAGGGTAGCAATGGTATGAATTCACTTGCTTTCCCGTTATTGCGTCAAGTTCTTGCCTGTTTCACTCATAGGAACGGGCAGTTCTGATTGGACAGATATTTATAGTTTTGAAACTGTGTCATACTATGTTTATTTTCATTTCACAACACACTTGTTTTAAACAAAATCTTTTGGCATTTGTGTTTCGTTTCCGGAATGATAAATTGCAAGAACGTTTTAAATCATTTGGAAGGCCCATGAAATTTTAAAGAAAATTCATCACTTTCTGTGAATTTACTTTTACGTGTAACGAGATTGTTCATGATATAAACATAATTTAATCGGCCTCGACAATTACTAGAGTTTCAATGATTTTGCCAACCCGTTGACATTACCAATTAACAAGCAACCAGTGTGAAAACTTTGCATTTCTCGACAATTTGTCGTTTTAATACAGCCTAAGAGTGCTCAAGTAATCTTAACTTCGGATTTTTAATACATGTGCTTTCCTTTTGTGTTCATTGCACTCCTTTTTTGTGATATTTAAAGATCGTGTGTTCGCAAGTTTGTTTCGAAGATGTTTACAGTACTAAACTCTATATTGCTTGGCCACTATAACCACTATGCAAATTAGCTTCACGCCAAAACAACAAGGGCCCATTGCTGACCATCACCGATCTTAATCTCTGAAAATACTCCTTTAAAAGAGACAATTTGATTGGCTGCTAGCTGAAACAATGCATCTAAACTAGCCTTTATTTCATTGGTTGGATGAACGGTCCGCCCACCCGTCCACCCAAAAATGCTGCATGCCGACTATTCTTTAATGCATTTTTCTTTGGACCGTCCAAAGAAAGATCTTCTTCCACCAAGGTTGAACTACTCATTCCTCCCATTAATGCCGGTGAATTGTTAAGTGAACTTTCTTGGTGAGCTGCAAGATGCCGCGGTAAAGTGAACAAGCCCTTGAAGCGTTAATTCATTAAGTTTTTCAACCACACAATCCGGGCGCCATACAAGTGGATCCAAAATTTAAGAATTTCGTGACAAAAATCTTTTCCTCTTCCATTTTATCAGTTGAAAATTCACCTTAACTTCCGGAGTATCTTTTAAGTAGTTCTTGATTTTTATGCCTTTTACGCGAATTAAAGACAGAACTTCGAAGAAGATGACGTTGTTTTCCTCAAAAAAGAAGTTGTTTTGCTCAAAATGAAGAAACCAACTGAATGTGAAATCTCGAGCCGCAGAAAGCGCGCGAAAAATGAAGCCTCGTTTTGGCTTGGGTGTCTTGTTTTGGTTAAGTTAACCTTACTCGAGCCTACGATCCAATCGAAAACCATTACCTGGTCAGCGGTCAACTTAAAAAAACAGCTGACCTCGATGAGCTCTAAACGTGAGCCCGCGATATGGTCACGTGATACTGATCAGCGGAAACCTTGTTTTGACAGCTGTCAATTGGCCATGACACGGATGCCCTATGTCAAAGATATACGGTCGATGTACGCTTTAAGCTAGGTGATCAGCTGGACTATGGCCGCTATGTTGGCTTATTATGAGTATTGTTAGGATATTATTAATTATTGGGCGACGTCGTCGTCGTCGTCGTGCACGCCCACGAGCAATACCGCTAGCCATTTTTACCATAAGAAAAGCAGTTGACGGGTTTCTAACTTTCTATAAGTATGGTGCTCCGCTTGGCCGTCCTTCTGGCCGCCGGAGCTCCGCTATAACTCCATTTGAAACCCAACTAAGGATCAATTACTGATACACGACCGAAGTAAACTCAGCGAATGACAAAGGAGGATCCAATTATGGATACCCTAACCCTATACACCCCAAATAATCTTATGAAATTCAATAAATGTTTTGAAAGAAAATTTGCCCTGAGCGGGATTTGAACCCACATCCCCCCGTATACTAGTCGGGTGTGATGACTACTACACCATCAGGACAACCCGGGCGGGGTGGGGGGTACTCCCTTATATAGGCTATATAGGTATGTGCGGCCCCAAAGAGTGTGGTCTTTTAGCCGTTTTGGTCTGAAATAGGGTATCAATTTTGACCATGTTGGTTTGACATAGGGTATGGTTTGTGCACTCTAGTCTTGAATCAGCTTTGTTTCTTAGAAGAAGCTACTTTTTCATGTTTAGGCGATAACACCATCAACAAAAGCCCTTCTTTTTTGTCTTTTAATTATGTTTACGCTAACCGTGTACGTGAAATAGCTCTGAAATAGGGTATCGAATACTTGGTCAGGTCAGAAGTAGGGTAGGGAAGATTGCATATTTTGGTCTGAAATATGGTAAGGGTTTCAGGAAGTGGGCCGCACATCCCCACCCAAATTTTCTGGGAGTAACCCCCCCCCCCCCCCACCCCCACGGGGGACAACCATGCTGGCAACACGGCAATCGAAAATGTGATTTACGTGATCGAAGACGTGGTATCCCGGGAAATTTTTCTTTCAAGGTGACAGGGCAGGGGAAGCCGATAACTCCTTTTGAAACCAGTGATAATATAAATATATATAAATAATGCACAACAACAACAACAACAACACCACCTTTATTTTGCCTTGTACATACATACGCTGATAAAGTTAAAAAAATAATAATAAATAACATTTCTGTTTGTACTTGGTAAAGCCTGGAGCTGAAATAATCCTAGGATTTTCTAGCCAGTTCTCCAGATTTAAAAGTTGGGCGCACAGGACAGAAAATTTTGCAACAGGAGAATCTCCAGCTTTACAGCAATTGGTCAATTAACCACTTCAGGTGAATAGTACATCAGAACACAAAGGGCACGGCGTAGAGATTGTAGCTAAAATGATAAATTAGCAGAGAACTAGGTTCAACCCTCAAAAATTTTAAAATGGCTCTCATTTCAAGAAGATGTGAAACAAAAAAAGGCAAATGGGCACTCAAGGAATGCATTGTCCTCTCTGGCGCTACCTCAGTGTAAGGACCTGTGAAACTCACGAATGACGAAAAACAAAGAAAACAAAACATTTTAAACAATAGCATACAGCAAAACAATAGCTCATAAAACAGAAAAAACCTCGTCAGGTTCTAACACAATATCGGACAATGTTGGGCCCAACATGTTGGACGTTTGAATACCGTGTTAGGAGTTGCTGGATCGATGTCGTTGTTATAACTGCCGGCAACACCCAACACGGTGTTCAAACACACCCAACGTGTTGTGCCACTGGAGGTTGTTGGCCAGCAATGGTTTTGTTTTGTTGAGACCGTTTGCACGAACATTTTGGGCTGGATTTTAATTGAGAGGGCGCGTTTCAAGTATAAATACAGTACTTACTATTTCATTACCATACAGCTGCAGCAGCAAGCACGGCAAATGACGAGGCAATGGATGAAAGACGCAAAAAGATACTGAAAAGTGTCAAGGTGGAGTTAGTGGAGGACATGAATGCGGAGGAAGTTTTGCTACACATGGCTAAAGAATTCGTGTTTAGGGAGCAGGACGAAGAAGAAATTAAGTCCAGGAGGTACCGTCAAGATAAATGCACAGCGCTGCTAGAAATATTACCAACGAGAGGTGCAAAAGCCTATGGTGCCTTCGTTAAAACACTGGAAAAAGTTCATCCGCATCTTGCGAACATTGTTAGAAAAGCAGGTGAGTGTAGAATAAACTGACACACTAGTTTTGCAATTGATAATAGTCAAATGTCGCTTGGCGGCCCCGGATTACCCATACCGACAAACCCACAAGCGTAACACCGACTGGGCATTGAATTTAGTATGGGAATAAAGGACCGTTTTCCAGTGCCCCGGGGGTACCCTAAGAATATCAGATGGAGGATGTACCACCCGGTTCTCCAAATCCTGAGGACTTTTCAGACTCATGTCAAATCAAAATACGCTATTTTCAAAACTCGTTTTTAGAACTCGCCTCTAAAATCCATATCCGTTTACAGACCTACTGGCTTTGTGTAACATAACTACTCCCTAAGCTTGGCATCGATGCCAAAGTCAAACAGTAATGAAAGGCAGCAAAAGAACTGATAAGATCAGAAAAATATTTATGTGCTCTCGGGGTACCTTTGAACACTACGTCCAATTTCAGACCTTAATTCACCATTTTGCTAATGACCAGTTCCTGGTGAATTGTGGGTAGATCCAGTTTCTTGTGGGGGCAAACGGTCAAATTCAAATTACGTCCTAAAGTGGCCTTTTGCCCCCACAAAGGACTGGATTTACCAACAATCCACCAGGAACTGATCATTAGCAAAATGGTGCATTGTTTTGTGAATGTCGGGAAATTAATTATGCTGCACACACCTATAGTCGAATCAGGAAAGATATTTCCCTCAGGAGCTATGTTGTGCATTCTTATTAGAGAGAAATTTTATCAAAAGCAGGAGCATATATATCGATAATTCAACTGATTTCTATTCTGGGTTTACAGAGGTATGCATGTGACTTGAACACCATGAATTCAATGGTGAGAAACAAGTAATAATTAATCAATTTTACAAGAATGCGCTATAAATCGTCTCTCTCAGAGAGTGCAAATAGTCGTATACTATGTTAATAATTAAGCCTCGTTTCTGTCTTACCCTGTTTTTCGGCATACTAATAAGTGGATAGGCATAGGTGGTGGTGATGGCGGCGGTGGTGGAAAACAACACAATTGTGGTGGCGGTGGTGGAAAACAATACAATTGTGGTGGTGGTGGTAGTGGAGGTGGCGGAAAACACAGAATTGTGGTGGTTGAGGAGGCGGTGGAAAACAATACAGTTGTGGTGGTGGTAGAGGTGGTGGAAAACTTTTACATAACTTTACTAGAAAATATATGGCGAGGGGAAGTTTAATTGCTTTTGCAGTACTGAGAGAAACTTGATTGATTGATTTTTATTTATTCTGTATTTTAATCTCTGTATATTAGCTAATACAGTATATCTTGTCCCCCAAAAATTGTGTCATACTTTACTCACGTGTTCGTTTGTTGATAGACAATATCCGTGTTGACGAACAGTGGGCTAGTTTGAGCAAGTCTATTGTGGCTATTGTACTAGAGTGGCGCTCACTATTATGGCTATCCACTTGTTAGTATGCAGGAAGACGGGAAGACAGAAAGAGGCTTAATTATTAGTACTAACATAGTATACTACTGCGTATTCATAGTTTTATAGCCGAGTCGTTCAGTAGCTTACAATTGTGACCCCCAAATATCTAAAATGAAGACGATTTTTATTGTTACAAATAAATAAACAAATTTGCCTTTCTTATAGAGATTTGAGCTATCCAAGCCTCTTCTGTTGGAAAGAATTTAAAATTTCTTACAATTGGAGTTTTTGATAAATGATGGACTGTCATTTCAGACAGAAAACGGAAATCGGTAATCTGCACAAAATAAGCAGTTATATTGAATGTTGAAGGACTGGAAAGGCACTTTGGGTGAGAAAGAGTTCGGTAAAGGGCTTTGCTATCAAGAAAAATTGAAGTTAAAAATCTCTGTTCGTCAGAGAGATGTCTTTCCTCAGTCCAAAACGACCCCACAATCCTTCCCTCCTTCCATTCTCCGAGCAGAATTCATGCCCAACCTGAAATCCATTATTAACAAAAAAATAATAAAATATATAGATGATGATAATGGTAATGATAATGAAAATGATAAGGTGGAAGGCGTATCAGGAGTGACAGTCTAGAATTACTGTGTAAACTCTAACTTTACCATTATCATTATCATCAGCATCATCGTCATCATTATCATCATCATCATCATCATCATATAACAAACTTGTCAGCCAGTCGATATACTTCCTTGCGTTTCTGGTCTACGCTTGAGTAATTAGTGAACCTATGCTTCAGAAATAATTTTTACCTGCAAGACGTATGAACGAATGACATATTAAAGATCTAGTCGATTGATTGAATTCTTTACACTCTCTTCTTTCCTACAGAAAAAAAACCTTGACCTGAACCTGAACCTGAAGCTGACCGGAACTTAAACCTGAACCTGACAATACATCGAACCGGAAAAACATTTGGAGATTGGACGAAAAGATTACAGAATGGACAGAAGAAGGTGTATTTCCGGAACAGGCGTGCGTTTCTCACTGACTACCGAGAACATTTCGCATCGGGTCCGAGGATTATTTTTCTGTCTGTTTTCTGTAGACTGATTCTAGGTTTTTTGGCCTAGCCCGATGTGTTTCTCAGTTTCATAATGTACTTTCTAAAAAGGTATTTAACAATACTAGAAGTAGAATTTCTGGTACTGAACCTAATGCGCGCATAAGTTTTTCGCCGGTCCCGAAACGAGTTTCGAGAAAAGTACGCCAGCTTCGAATAAAAAATAGTCTTGACTGGCCAAACTATCGAACAAAGTTGGATTCAACGTTCCAACTTTGCTCGATCCAACATGGGAGCTTAAGCAACGACGACGGCAACGGCAACGAAAACGTCATTTCAAAATCTAACTTCTCGCCTTATTAATTCTTTCGCGTTTATTCCACTTTGTCTAACTTGAAAATTGTTTTCTGACGTTCTCGTTGCCGTTCCCGTCCTCGTTGCTTCAGCTCCCTAATTTACCGTTTGGCCGCCCATGTTGGATGATGTTCGTCCAACAACTTTTGCTCGAACAAGCGTTCGGATAGGATTTTCTTTTGATGAAACATAACACCCAACATTTATGTTCGACGAAATGTTGCAGTGTTTTGCCACTCTTCTAACAAAGTTGTATACTGAAGCGAGTCACGTTCGCCCTGCTAGCCAATCACAAATCGCTATCCTATTTTCAAGCCTAGGCCTCTCGTGTCGTTTCCAACAAAGTTTTGCAGATGTCCGGTTCAACAGCTTTTAAAATTTCTTTGAACTGATCCAGGCTCATTCTCATCCGCTCCTTGAACGCTGGTGTAACCTTTTCTGTTCGTTCTCTTAACCATTCCCTGGTTTTTCCTCACTTGACACCGTCATTTGCGTCCTCGAACATCTTTATTACCACAAACGGCTAGAGGCGCTTTTCGTTTTCGTTTAGGCGCTATGTTTTCAAATTTAGCACCGGTGACTTGTTTCGTCTAGCAATTTTGGATAGTGTTTTGCCTTTATCTCAACGTTCACTTCTAATTAACCTTAGTTATCCTGCGAAATCGCGCGGAATATTGCTTGATATTTTGTCCGGACGAAGTCGTAGCCCGAGTTGGGTAAAATCAGGCGATATCCGCAAGATTGAGCAAGATAATTGTTTTATCATTCAACACACTGATAATAAAGCACATTTTACTTAGTTTATTGCAGAAAAGCTGGAAAAACCATCATCTTTCTCCGCGACATACGAAATTACGTATATTGCAGGACGAAAATCGAGAACGCCATGACCATATTATTTGGACATTGTCACAATGTGTCGAATAATAATTAACAACAAGAGGCTACAATTAGCCTAAACTCGGGCTTGCAAAAAACAGTATTGTATCCCTAATTTAGCGCTAAACAAAAGAATAGAGAGAAGTCTGTCTTTCTTACATCGGACTCATTGCGCTTTGCTTGTGGTGGAGTCTATTTGTTTGCAGTGTATGTCTGTAGACCCCTATCAGATCAACATATATCCCTTTAAAATTACAAAATTGCTTTACAGCTCAACCATTGACAACAATAATAATAGCACTTGTAAAAAATAATCATAAAAGAAGAAGAAAAAAGCCCGCAATAGGTGCCACAAGTAGAAGTAGAACCCGGGTTGTTTACATTAGGGGCAATAACAATGACCTCTAGACCACTGAGGGTCAGCATATCTAATGAGGTAAAAATAGGATATTTATTGCAAAAAAACTAAGCGCACTTGTTTTGGCTTCGATGAATATTTTTGCTAAGTGTTCGAGAAAGGAAACGCATATCAAACGAGGTAGGATTTTTTCGCATTGACGTTAAAGAAGTCTCGGTGAAATGTGTGGAGAAAAAATAATCTGTTCACAAATACGTCATTTGAAACATTAGAAAGAGAGTAAGGTTTCCGCGGTCAGTTTCACGTCACGCAAGTAAAAACTAAAACCGCTTATCATTCGAAAACTAATGTCCAGAAATTGAGATATTGTGGAAAAAAAGGAAATAAAGTACCTGTTAAAGTCTCAGGGGTGTATGATATCCCGTACTTGAGTTATTCATTAAAATGTACCACTCAAAATTAGATAAGTGTGGAGCCGCCACGGGGAAACACGGCAGTCTAATTCAAAACATATGGAACTCAGTTTGGTCACGTGAAAAGTATTCTTCTTTCTGTTGAATTTGCAAACATTCGTATGGACACTTCTCTCAACGTATTAGTCGTTCAGACTTCAAAGACACAAGGTGAGTCGACGTTTTCCAATACGTGACAACAGGCATCATTCTTGCTGTTGTGAGTTGTTATTTATAGTTCGCACTTGCGCAGAAACGCCGGAAGGGCCTTTTGCGGATGAAACACGACGACGAAAAATGAAGCCCATTTCAAACCTCGGGCTTTTTACTAGCCCGAGTAATTAGATCATGAGCTGAAAATCTATCGCGTGATAGCTGATGACGGCGCAGCCTGAATCAGCTATCACGGATAGAAATCGAGAGCGAATGATCTAATTGTTTTAGTATTAATACCATAGAGGGCAAAATTTCTGAATGCTGATTGGTCGATGAAGATGGCATTTTTTTAATCTTAATTTTGCTTTTGAAGAGGGCAAAATTACTCGCTCACGATTGGTGGAGCGCCAACAATATTCGGTCCTTATTGGCTTTCACATTCAGTTGGTGTCTTCTTTTCTTCTGTGGACAAACCGTCTGCTATTTTTGTGGATGGGGGTATTTTCAAGTAGAAGCGTATTTTCAAGTGGTAGAAACCTCTACAGCACATTCAGAATTAGTTGACTGAAATGTTTGTTTGTTTTGCTTGCGAGCGAACAAGTGTTTTTACTGTTCTTGGCTGACTGTTTAAGACTTGCCTCAACAGGCAATCGCAACACGTAATCGCAATGAGTCCTCGCAAAATTAAGGATTAATATAACTTGTGTTCTCAGAAGTTAATGGTAATCTTATGGTAATGGATTTATATACCGCACATATCACATAGTTTCATGGCGGTTTACAATTCTTCTCTACGGTGAGATCGGACGTCATTTGTAAAGGCGGCTCTGGAAGCCGCTATCAGTCCATATTTGATCTCACCAACCTACCCAACCCACACGCGAATGTCAGACAGATGAAAGATAGAGATAGACCACCGCAGTGGGAACTACGTCCCCTACTCTTTTCGAACAGTGTGTGGGTTCTTTAACCTCCCACAGATCATTAGGAACAAGCCTTGTCAGACGGGGCCTACGGTTTATCGTCCTTATCCGAGAAGACTAGAAAGTCTAACCATTTGCAGATGTAATTACAAAGGCAGTACTTTCTCCTCATTATTTAAAGACCCTGAGAATTGGTCCGGCCGGGGCCTCCCGCACGGTAGTTCGATGCTCTATCAACTGAACTAACTGGTTGGTGGTTTTCTTGTGAAAACGTAAGAGATTTTTAATCCTTAATTTTACTCGGCCCCATGCTATTACCTATACAGATCTACTAATCTAAATCCTCCCTGCAGTCACTTCGAAAACGCGGCAAAACGGCCGTCTTTTCTTCTTTTTTCAGTTTAGTTGTTTACAACGGCTACTAACTTTTTGATCTGCAACAGAATAGATAGTGAGGAGCGTAGCCAGTAAAAGAACATCATTCGTAATAGAACGCTTGCTGATTTATACTAAAAATGGATAGTTGTTCGATAGTTTTGCAAGTATCAGGATCCCATGCCTGCAAGTTTACTGTTATAACTATTATTATTTTATTAGTTAAAAATTGAAAAAAATATCGCGTGAAAAATGCTTATTCTTCACAATAATGTCCGGGCAGATCCGTTTGCAGATGTAGCCTACCATTATTGACCAGCGTATGTTTTGCTGTAGTTTCAAATTTTATAGACCAGTATGTTTTGTTGTATTTTCAAATTTTATAGATTCATTTAAGGCGATAGAAAAATCTTCTGCCTTTTAAAGGTCGAACCGGGAGGACACTTGTACATGTCTATGAATCAATTCACGAACCAGATTTAAGGGGTAGGTGTTTCCAGTTTCAAGCTTTAAATCTCTGAAAATTGAGAGTCGATTCCACTAAAATTTAACAGGGATTTTAGTGAATGATACAATTAAATCTTACTTGTCGTTTACCGGTGGATAGTACTTCGTGATATTTTAGGCTGCTGAGAACTGCAGAATTAATTGCAAGTTTGTGTCCGAGTTTTCTCCGCATTAAGAAGCGCAGAGAAGTAAATAGTTTAATGACATATTGGTCAATTTGCAGAGATTTGAAACTTGAAACGGAAACACCCACCCTTTGCTCGGCTCATGAATTTATTCACATGAGCGATTGTCCAGTGCGACCTAAACCCTCGGACGTACAAGCAAACTCATACCCCCACCGTGCTACAAGGGAGGGAGGGGGGGGGGTGGGTGGGAGGAAGCCCCCCGAGTTTTCGTTGGGTTAAGATACTTTGAAAAGGTTATACCGTCAATAGATAACCTGTTATGTCGTCTACACGACTAGGTTAATATTATGGGTTACATATGCAAATTGCGCCGTTGGGGCCTATGACGTCATCCAATATGGCAGATTTTTTTGTGATTTTCAATTTTTTTCAGTCTAACGTTGGTTTTTCTTGACAAAAGTTTTCTCAAAAATTACAGTTTTGAACAGCTGAACATGTAAAATATGATTTAATGTAATTTAATGTTGCGTTATAACTGCTTTAGGCTCAGGAACAGGGAGTTAAAGCTTATAATATTTCAAGGAATAAATTCACTTGCCTTTTAATATCTCATACATCTACTGATCGATTTTCACCAAATTTTCAGAAATGATGTCTTAAAGGTAAACAAACAGCTACTGAAATGGACAGATACCCAGAGAAAATCCCCTTCACAAAATCTTGGGGATGGGAGGAGGCCTAAACCTCCAGATCTATCCACCCTAGATCTCATAATTTGAGTTGTGGTTGCCCGGTAGTATTGGTTTTCTACTAGTGATGTTGCGTAAGGTGATATCCCAAGAAATATGGGTTATTGACCAAGCTTGTTTGGTCAAGATGGCGGGATATTGGCCTCGTTCTCTTTTTGCGTGTTTTTGGACCTCGACTTCGTCTCGGTCCATAAACGCGCAAAAAAAGAACGAGGCCAATATCCCGCCATCTTGACCAAACAAGCTTGGTTAATAAAGGATTTATTATATGACTCAAAGAACGCTATTAAAAGACAGTAAAACGCGGGACGAACGGGCTATCCCGAGCGGTCAAGATGGCTCCATCTTGACCTCGCGGGTAGCCAATCACAGGAGGAGAATTGATTCATCGTGACCGCTGAAAGAGCCAGTCATATAATAATAAAAGTTAGCGAACATGTCTCGAAGTCTTGTTGTTTGTTTAATATCATGTAACATTTTGATTTCGAAATATGAAACACAATTCAAAGAACAGTTTACTGTGCCCGCCAAAGAAACCCTATAATTTCCTGTGATATAGTGTTCACATATTGGTAAATTTGATCAGTTCTTGCGATCTCTGGTGGGAACGGAAATTACTCAGATAAAGTCGGTAGCAAGTAATATGTATGTCATAAAGGTCAAAAATAGGTACCCAGTGGGTACATGTGTTCGGTCGAAGACGAAGAAGAAGAAGAACCGTTTATTATATAAAAAATCCTTGCAGTTCGACGACTGAATAACGAATTTACATGTGAATACAATAAAATGGACTAATATGCTAATAAAAAATACCTAACTATAACAGTGAATGAATTAGTGTAAAAATGATGATGATAATGATAATACATTTATATACCGCACATATCATATAGTTTCATGGCGGCTTAAAATTCTTCTCCAGGGTGAGATCGGACGTCAGCCTGTAAAGGCGCCTCTGGCTGCCGCTTTCAGTCCATACTTGATCTCACCCACACACCCAACCCACAGATCAATGCATTAAAAATTATAGATTTTCCACCCATATAACAGTAGCATACAGTGAAACTGTTCTTATAACCATCCGTTTTACATGAAGGAATGTTAAAAGTTCTCTTTATTCTAAGTTGTCTATTATGTACTGGTTTGGGCGGCAATAGATCAGCAAGCGTCCACAATGCATTGCAAACTCAATGAAATTAATGTGGGTTTCTACAGCCTACCCCAGTCAAAAAGCAGACGTGTTTTCATTATTGATACAACGAATCGAGCGATGGGGCATGGCATTTTCAAGCAGTGAGGCTCGGTAACCTGGTATACGGTAAGGATGGACTGAGCCCAAGGGTTGGAAACAAAAATAGGTTAACGTATGCGCGATTTTGAACAAACTATAAAACGCAAAAAAGGCCGCTTTTAACAGAGACTATAACGAAGTATAACAGCATGTGTAAAATGACTGAAAAAGGTCTTGGTAGATGGAAGATTTGCTTTTTCACCGGATATTTTCTTGGGGCCAACTGCGCCCCGTTGTCTTTGCGATACGGCTTCGGTCATGGCTAATAGTGTGTTTTATAGTGGCCAGAGACGCACGAGTAACATGGTTCTTTTGGTGAACAAATATTTGACTTTTCTTGATGTTAATGATGAATAAAAGTAGCAACATAGATTCCCTTAATGTATTCAGCAGATCAATGCAGTCCTGCTGCTAACAGTTACTCAGTCACCTTCAAAGCAAAGATAATCAATTTTTCAATCTTTTATTTATTTACAGTACTAGTTATCCTGCGCAATCGCACGGAATATCGCCTGATACTTATATCATGACGCCGTAAGCTGAGTGGGCTAAAATCATCAAACAAACAACGACAAAAATCTCACAAAAACATATTAAAACTGAAAACCAGTGGGGGAAAAAAAAGGGAATACTTAAGAGCAAGAGAAAAAAGTTGAAAGTTGAGGAAGCAAAAAAAAAGAATCGGTTAATGAGATTAGGCTTCCCCATGCAATCAAGATGGAAGGAAACAGTACACACGGACGAGTTTAGGCGATTAAGGATATATACGTGGTAAGGTCAATGACAAAGAGTAAGTGCAATGCATTGGTATATGTCTGTAATTGCTTCCAGTATTGCAAAAGTACAAACACAACTATGTCAGTTTTCGTGCCCAAACTGATAAGTAACTTTTCACGCAAATCTGAATGGGATTAAATGACTTGATGAACTGCTAGAAATTTTACGCTACCTGTACTGATGTTTGCAATCTGGCTTGATGCCTTTTTACTTTATTACAAAAGGTTCCCCTAGGAGTTGAGCAAATCTTTATACTTCGATTTCGTTACATCTACAGGTAGGACAAAATTCCAGTCCGTTCCTCGTAAAAAAAGGTTACAAGGCCTGTATATCGATTTCGCCCGATATCTGATGCTAAGTTAGCGCACGGTCAGAGCAAAAGACGTAGTTGAGATAGCAAAGGTATAGGCCAAGTTTTAAGTAATTTTATTCCCTGTCTTATTATCTGTTGAGCAAAGGTCTTTACTTGCGTCAAAATACTCCATGGTAACGGCCATGATAGGCCGTATCACTTTATTTGCTTCGATCAACAGGTTCTTTATTCTGTTTGTAATTGTTGAAAAGCCAAGGGAATTCACCAATACAGGTAGAAGCCTTTCACTCAATCACCTTGCAATCTTTGCAGAAGAAACTTCTTGCATTAATACCAAGCAAGTTATACCATTTTTCTTGCTGTGAATGCTGTTCATTGGTGTTTAAATCACTTGTGACGCTCGTGGCACTTTTGTTACACTGTCTGCTAAGCGACCTAGATTTTTTGTTGTGTCGACTTATTTCGAAGGTCGCTATTCTCTGTATGTCTCTTTTGCATTCTAGCTGTTGCCCGGTAAGGACTCCTCACGCCTTAAGTATTGAATCGTACGGCATTAACTTAGGTCACATCCGAGGTACGTGGATAGTTATGTATATAAGACTTCCTTTTGTCATTAGCCTAAGCGATATCAGACATTCAATTTTAATGCTGTTTCAGCGGTAGATTAGCTGAAAGAGAAAGCTTTAAAAGGGGATCTATGAGTTCAACTTTTTTTCTGCATACTTTATTATTATGTTAGGATTATCTCTGTTGCAACGATTTGATACAGCAAACTAAATATAAAACTCAAGCGAAGCATTGTCACGCCAATATTAGAAGATAACCGAAAAGGAAGAACATGGCTACGTCTACACGTGATATCCTGATGACAGTAGCTGGGGGCAGCCTTGTTTGGTGTGGAGCCTGGTCCCGGGTTACTGGTGCGTAAACACGTGGTCGTAAACTCGATCCAGCGGAATCCGCGATACAAAAAAAGATGGCGCCACGTACGGAATTCTGGGTAGATCGACACGTCTAATGTAAACAAAGGCCGAGCGGAAACTCAAAGAAGTGCTCTTGGGTGACGGCAAGACATTTTTAAATGCCTTTCAAGTGCTCTGTTTATCTTTGTCCATACAAAGGCTGGCGACATAAGACCCTAACTTTCTTTAGCTTTCCGAAAGACCCAAAACGCAAACAAAAATGGGTCTCTGCTGTAAAAGCAAGAAGCCCAGACTACAAGTTCCAAGAAAACCATCGAGTATGTAGTGCGCACTTTCCCGGAGGACGATGGCCTTTTGCTGACGATATTCCCTCCATATTTCCCCGTAGAGAACAAGGAACTTGTCAGATTGTGTGGCCAGTGGACATCTCCTCTCTCCTCGATGTAGAAGGTCCAGAAGCCGCAGAATCATTGGTAAACAAGGAGCAAAGTGCAGACGCCGGCCGATCGAGTGGTGGACATGACGAGTTTTCATCGAGCTATCAGCTCTCGGAGGAAACAGGAGGCGAAAACTCTGCCAGCAGTAGTTTTCAAAACGGCATATCAGCTCCAGAGAGTGCTTGTGAGTGCTATAAAGAAATCGAGGAGCTAAAGAGACGTTTGAGGGAGCTGGAGGAGCGTCGTGAGCTGGAGATATTTGGCGTGAAGAGATTTATGGCGAGCGACTCAGATATCCGATTTTTCACGGGACTTCCGGACTACAACACTTTTCTTGCTCTTTATAATTACGTTAAGCCTAGACCTGGATTTAGACTGAACCATTATAATAGTGCATCCACAAATGCCTCAAAGCATCCTTCGTAGATTGTTTCTCGAGGGAGGCCAAGAGATCTGTGTGACATTGATGAGCTTTTTTTTTAAACAATGACAAGGTTACGCCTTGGTTTGTTAGAGAGAGACCTCGCAAACAGATTCAATATCAAACAGCAAGTAGTTTCACAGATTTTTGTCACTTGTATTGACCGTTTGTTTTACTGTTTGGGACTTTTAAGTTTTTTTAGTGACCGAGAAACCTTGAAGAACAATCTACCAAAGTGTTTTAAATCAGGCTATGAGGATGTTTATTTAATTATTGACTGCACAGAGATTTTTATTGAGAAGCCTTCCCAAGTCATTCAAGAGAGCTGCACATGGTTTGAGTATAAAGGCCATAACACTGGAAAAGGTCTCATTGCTCTCTCACCTCTATTTCTGCCTGTCTTTGTATCTGACATTTTTCCTGAAAGTAAATCGGATGAGGATATCCTGAAAGACAGTGGTATTCTTGCTTTGGCTCACCAGGGGGACAGATGGTTGGCAGACAAGGGATTCATGGCCCAGCACATTCTTGATGCTTTTGGAGTCATCATAGAAACCCCAGCAAAACTGGCCAAAAATAAGCAGTTCACAGCAGAAGAAGACATTCATAATCGCAAAAATTCTCAAGTTCGTGTACATGCAGAGAGAGCCATTCAGAGGGTTAAAGTGTTCAGAATTCTTAAAGAGAATGTGCCTATTCGCTACCTACATTTGGTCTTAAAGCTGTGGAAAGTGTGTTGCTGGATGACAGCCTTTTTGCCAGCCCTTGTAAGAGTCACTGGGGAGTTGCCAGAGGATGATAAGGAGGAGTGATCAATCTTGTCCCACTCAGTATTTAGGACCCAGAGTTGGTCACTGGCCTTCTACAATATATTAACCTATGATTCCATAAACAGTCCAATCTTCCACCACATAGGGTATTTAACAGATTACCGCCTGACCCACATAGGCCTCTCGCTTACAGGGATTTTAGATAATTGGATAGCATTTGTTCTCCAGAAAACAACAAAAACAACAATAAGACAAAAAGAGGAATTCCTTCCCCTGCATGGTAGGAAAATTTTTATGAAATCATGCAATGCAAGTGATATAATTAGTTGGAGATATTTCTGAAGTTTCAAGTGGACAAACCGTGAAGATACAATTTGACACATTCTGTGAAGCTGAAATTTACAAATATTTAATTTCAAATAAATATTTAATTTCAATTATGTAATTGACAATGGATATTTACGTACAAATTTTAGTGAAATTTATTAAAATGCATTAATATAAAATTTATATATATTTATTCACAGAAGATTTGAGGAAAATTGTAAATACAAAATTCTAATTTATTCATTGAAGAATTATAAATGTACAGAAAACAGTGCAATTTAATTGCATGTCATATTTACAGTACTGGAAAATATTGATCAAAATACATATATCCAAATATTATTATAAGCTGCTGTTACAGACTTGACATCGTTGGGTATCTGGGCATTTAAATCACTGATCATAGAATAAGTCTATTGCATAGGTTCTCTTTTTAAGTATGCCCTTTAACTAAACACATAAATTCAATATACCTTACATTCTCCTGTACTGTAGAAAACAATGAAGAGATTGTATTTTGTAACCCATACTTTTTGAACTTTGGTTCTTAAAAAATTTGTTCTTAAAAATAAAATAAAAAAGGCATCCTTATAATCTCTTTACTGGAACATTAACAAGGAAGTCTAGACGTAAAATGGATGGTGAGTGAGTGAGTGAGTGAGTGAGTGAGTGAGATTTCAGTACTGACTTTGAATAAGATTAACAGCAAACAAACTGTCACTTGCTCATACATGGCCTGAATTTGCTCTAAAGCCAATTTCAGGGCATGTACGAGCAAGTGAATTTGCTGTTTGTCTCATTCCAAGGAGAGCATGGAAATGTAGACTAGCAGGGTCAGACAAAACAGAAAGTACACATGGCCAGGAAAGATTTTATAAAGCTGTTGTCTCTAGTTATAAGAAAGTACTTTGACTGGCTAGACTCAGGGACATATGACTGAAGGATGCAATGACTGCCATCAGCACACAAAAGTTGAAGTTGTACCTGACAGACATGAGCCCCAGTGACTGATGAGAGTGGCTCAGCCTGCCCTTCTGCCCTTGTCTTAATTTCCAACAGACAATTTCCCCTTAGTTCAATATGCTCATTTGTTCTTAAGTTGACTAATGTTGAACAAGTCTCCCCTTGAAAAATTCTGTCAGGCGATGCTGTAAACCTGTCATCAGTTGTGAAGTCAAACTGCCCGCATTCAGAAATGGCTGCTCCACTGTCACTTTGAAAAGTCTGTGCAGCTGCTTCCTCATATGTGATGCCCCGCTGGAAGTTAGAGAAGTGTTTTGGTTTTTCTTGCCTTTTATTCAAGATACAGTCCCAAACTTCAGCAAACTCCTTCCTGCCATAGAGCCCTACCAATGCTGGAGCCTTAGATGATGTCACCTTCCCAATCCTCCCCTTGTACCATGCTTCACATCTTTATGCTGGTGTGTTTTCTTTATTTTGTATGGATGGTTGCTCAGGTTGCTGTGTTTTAGGGTGGGAAAGACAGAGGACTTTTTTCACCAATGGAGAGCATTTAGATTGAGCCAAATCTTGTCTCAAGGCTTCCACACGCTCAAAGTCAACTAGTGGTTCCCCTGGGGGTGTGGCACTGTAGTTTTCAGACATCTCTTCGGGCCCTTTCCTTTTTCTTCCCCTTGCCTTGTCACGGGTCAGCAAGTGTTTCTCAAATTTCATCTCATGAAGTGGCTGTTTTTTCATTGCTTCCTTTTCAGGATCTTGCTGAGCCCTTAAGGAGGGTATTCCCCACTGTTGTCTGATGTCTGTGCCGCTCAGAGAAGCAGGAGGTTTTGCAACTCCAGACATTTTAGCCTCCACTAGTTTATAACAAAGAGCTGCAACATACTTGCAGTAGCCACGCTTTCCAGCTGCACAAGTTCTGTCTCGTGCAGCTAATATCATACCAGTAGAGAGCCTGAATACAGCAATACAAGAATATATGCCACTTCCAGATGATATCCCCTTGGCTTGTTTCACGGCTGGCCGAGTGGATCCCTCTAACAAGAACATGTCACACTCTTTAACAACATTTACTCGTAGAGGTTTTCTCGATGTCTCAAACTTTTTAGTTTTGGAGAAAGCATAGCCTTCAGTTATGTGGCGGTTGTCGTTGACATTTTGAAAAAAATTCTCCACCACAGAATGCTTAATGTTAGGGATATCTTTAATTGATGCCGTCCAGTTGTTCGGGGAATGGCGTTTCCTGCAAGAAAGTTTCCAATCAATCGCTCTTCACTGCTAAAGCTCTCTTTCCGGGTTTCCTTGTCAACTTCTCCTTCTGGATCCCTGAGCATCAGCTTGTCCCAGCCCCATTTGATGTAGGTGGAGACTCTTTAGAAATAACGTGACCAATAAACTTGTTAAATCACTATTTTTATGTCGACAATCAATCGGAGCTATCGCAAATTTGCCGAACCAAAAAGTTACGCAATTTAAACTTACTTGTTTTTTAGATCTTTCAAAGACAATTGGCTCAGGTGCATGGCACCTCGACATTTCAGCCACCTTTCCGCTTCTGCTCTACTCAAGTTATCGATATTTTTCACCAGTTTTGCACCAGGAATGTTGCCTTCTTCGAGCGATACGCCGTGGTCGCGTTGACTTTCCGCCATGTTTGTTTACATGACCTTGGGCTAGACATGTCGATCTACCCAGAGTTCCGTGCGTGACGCCATGTTTTTTTGTATCGCGGATTTCGTGGCGATGTTACGAGAAAATGGCTGCTGAATGGAGAAGGGAATGAGTTGGTGCGGCTCATTGATAAGTCACGAAGTTTTGAAACTCAAATTTTTATGCACCTTTTCATTAACACAAATTTGCCTTCTCAGAGTGTTTTACAGTTTCAAGACACAGAGCCGTGACGCGTATCGACTGAGGCTTGTTTTGCTCAAGACCGCAGACTGGACTACTCATTTTCATAGCACTGCATTTTGAAAATACCTTAAACGCCCGACAAATCTAACAGTAGATATCGCATTATAAACCTAACAAACATAAATATAGTCGAGGGAAGATTGGTTATTAATATTATTTTTACTTATTTTAGGCGTAAGGCCGGCCAGCTATTATAGCTAATTTTAGCACGTTTCTTTTGAAGTTTTAATCAGAATTTTCAGTTAGATACAAAGGGTACTATTAACCTCGGGATCAAATGTTGAAATACGTTCACTTCTCAAAATCTTTTAACGCGCAGTTGTAAATAGTTTCAAACCATCCATAATATGTTGCACGTTTTGTTTGTTATTGTAAATGGCTTGAACCATAGTTAGCAGAGTCTCCTCTACTTACTATGCTTGAACCCATCAGCGTGATCTTCCGGTTTGTGGTGACATTGATTGACGTTTTGACATTCATCGTTAGAGTCAAGTGATTTGTGTAACGTCAGTAGATGGTATTGATTCTGTGGTTTTTGACCTAACTGGTCCTAGAAATCGTGATGTTATTAGTCATCTTTCAGTTAAACACCGACGTTAAGTGCTGAGAAGACTGGAAACAGCTATCTACATACATACATACATACATACATACATACATACATACATACATACATACATACATACATACATACGTACGTACGTACGTACGTACGTACGTACGTACGTACGTACGTACGTACGTACATACATACATACATTACTTTATTTACCCTCGGATTTTAGAGTAGTTTGTGCAGCTAATATCTCCAAGCATTTAACCATCGGGTGAGAGATAGACCACCACACCGGGAACTACTCCCGTAGCGCTCGCAGTCGCAGTCCTCAAATTAAATAAAAAGAAGACACACAGATGTTGCTGTCTCCACAGATCCTGTAGCAAAGAAACTCAATACAATGTTCAGCTACCAAAATATACGAGTCTACGGCAACCACGACTAAAACTCATACATTTTCCCACCTCACGAGAGATCAGTCCAGAAACGGCACCCTCCCACTGGGGGACTGGGGAGAAGAGGAAAAAGAAACGCGTTGCTTCCTTTCTTTCCGTTTCTTTTCTCCCTGTGTAGTGTATGTAGTGGGTCACAGAATATACCCATGTTGTTTTTTCCTCAGGTTTTGTATTCACAAAAAAATCAAAGGGAAAAGAAAATGCATGCGCGCCACAGAAAAGTTCTTAAAGAGCACCTCGTCAAATTGACGGCTGATCTAGATTCATATCCGGACCATTAATGACAATGACAGGGAAATACTGCTATCAAAGAGCACTCGGCAGATTAGGAATGACTCGTTAATAGATATACTGCAGAGAAAAGATCCACGAGCGTTTCAAAAGTTCGTCGAGGCAGTAGAAACTGAGGGAAGGTAAGTCGCGAAAAAGGTAGATCAGTTTCGAACTTAACTATATTTACATATTTTACCTTGCAATATCTATTATAGACATAGTCGCAAGCTCCTTATCTCAGTAATAAACTGAAGTGCTACTACTAAAGAAATATCAAAAATACAATAAATAGGAAGGGACAAGCATTACTGTGAGAAAAGTTAGTCAGAGATGGCGGCTTTAAATTTTGTAGTTGACGGCTCCTTCCTTCCGTCCGTCCGTCCATCGATCGAACGTTTGACCAACTGACCTACTGTGCAACCAATCAATCTACCAAGCATACAGCCAAGCAAGCATACAAATGTTCGCTGATCTGAAAAGAGACCTATAATGTGCTCTTACAGTTAATGCATTTACCCCCCTGGGGGTACTCCCCTATATGGCCTATACGGGGACTTGCCGCTGGATAGGGTACGGTTTTTTGCTCCTCCGTCCTAAACCTGGAATATAATTTCAAGCCAGTTGTCCTGAAAAAGGTCTGGACCCGTCCTAGACAGGGTATGGTTTCAAGACTGTCGTCTCTCTCCAGTTTTTTGTCGCGGCGCGAGTCATGCGGTCGCACCGCAACAAAAATCTAGAGAGCCTATTCGTAAGCTACTGACTATTTAGCAATCCGAACGAAATCCGAAATCTGTATTTATTCAGCCGGTCAGCAGTTAACATTACACCATTTTCAGGACTGCCAATGACAATGGGACAATGGGCCTTTAAATGCGATCACAATTGCCACATGACTATAACACTTGTGTAAAACAAGAGAGTGTGGATATACGATGTTGTCCTTCAGTCCTAAACGGGGTCTTAAAATAGAGGGCGTTGCCCTACACAGGGTAAGTATTTAAGGTTATTTTCGTCCTAAACAAGGTCAGGGTTTCAAACCCACAGCGGCACCCCTATACCCAAACATGGGTCAAGTACCCCTCCCCCCCCTCCCTCTCCCCGGGGCATTTACGTATAGTTTCAATCATCTGAAGCTGTTTTCGGTTTTCAAAACTGATCTTGCTTACTTAACTTAACAAAAGGGGAAGGCTGAAATAAAGACCAAAACTCATGGTAAACGTTTTGGACTAAGAACGAACAAAAGACCCTGTTTGATCAATTGGTTTTATTTTTAGAGAACAGTATGCTTGCTGATGAAGTAGCAGATAGAGATAGACAGTTAATGGAAAGAGATCAATTAGCAGCGCAACAGCATCAGAAAATTCAAGAATCACAAATTAAACTTAAAGCTAAATTACTGTTTGCTGAAATCCTGAAGAAGGACCTTTACAATGAGCGCAGTGAGTTAATAAAGCAATTGAACCAGAAAGAACGTGAATTACGAGAAGTGCTGGTTGAACTGAATACTCGAAGCAGACCTCTTGTAAGCCGGACCAGCAGTATGGAAGGTACGTACAGTACAGGATTAAAATAAAAGATAAGTGTATTTGCGAGAGATTGAACAAGAATTTCCGCTAGTTTTCGCTCATACGGATCCCAATGAGCGTCTGTGAAATGTTGGTGGAGCATTGAAAGTAGACCAAAGACGGACACAACCAGCACGGGGGAAGTGGGCTCAGATCCCGCTCATGGCACAAGCAATTTTCTTTCAATTACAGTGTCTCCCAGATGTTATCCGTCTGTGGTCTACTTTCAAAGTTTTATAAACACAAATTTGTTTTTGTTTAGAAGAAAAAAATCTTGGGATAACGAAACTCACGGCGTGAGAATAAAGGAACATTGCTTAGAATGTGGACGTCATAGTTTAGAGAATGGCATTGTGAACAAGGAAGCCGGCCGTATACCTTCCAATCAAACTCATTCCCTTAGGGTCCAATCACTGCTTGTTGTCAGTGTTGAAACTGCTTTTGCTTCCTCAAAAGAAAACTTATTTCCCTCCCCGGTAAGAATGGAAGTACAAAGATACACTTTGTTTTAGCCGAACTAAATTGAAAATATAACTGAAAATATTTCCTGAAAGCTAATTCTTTAACAGATGCGTTTTGATTCGTTTTTCTGCATGTAAAACAACCTTACGATTGCTGTTGAAGTAGAAGATAGGGATAGGCAGTCATTGAAGGGAGGTGTCCAGGCTGTGGCGCAAGAACAAATTCAGGAGCTTGAAGGCAAGCCAACAGACGAGAATATCCTGAAACCCTACAACGAGCGCCGTGAAATGAAACAAGCATCACAGGAAAAAGAACGGGAGTTGATGGAGGAAGCACCAGTTGAATGGAGAATTTCAAGCAGACCTCTCACCAGCCGGACCAGCAGCAGTGCTTCAGCAACGCTATATGAAAGTTTCATGGAAGGTACGAAAGGGAGAAGCAATTATTATTTTTTAAAATATCTGTCAAAAACACTACCTGTTGTTCTTGTTGAAAACTACACCTGTTCCCTCAAAAGGTCTCACTTCACGCCATGATCACTAACCGCAAAGTAAAGACAGGGGCACCCAACGACAAATTTCGGTAGATATCTGTTCGGTGGAGGGTAATTCGCCTTGAGTTTTCGGGGTCGTTTAAAGAGTGCACTCGGATTTTCGTAACTAAAACGGGGCCTAAAAGATTCGCAGTTAGGAAATCATTGTCCCTAAGGTTTTCGGAAAGGTCGAAATTGCTGTTATTGTTAGTCTAAAACGTCAGCTAGCATTTTCGGAAAGAAAATAGTTCCCTAGAAAGTTCGTGGAAAGTTCATTTCAACTTGCATTTTCTCAAAGGAAGATTTTGTTCTCTAATATTTTCGGGCAATTAAAATTTCAGCTAGGGAATCCGAACAGATGAACTTCTTCTAGCTAATGAAAACATCACTTAAAACAGACTTCAAACACCATATAAGGGACTTAAAAATGCCTTTCTATAGCTTTTGGTTGATTTGACTCGCTGGGTGCCCCTGTAAAGATACATTATTTACCGTTTTTTGGCAGTTTGACGGGTGAGGATGACTAGATTAATGACAAAACATACAAAACCCTACGTAATAAAAGGTAATGAAAGACTTAGATTTTTTCTTTCCTCTAGAAAATACAATGTTTGCTGTTGAAGTAGGAGTTAGATATAAGTCGATGAGCAGAATGGAAGCAACGGCCCACCAGCAAGAGAAAATCCCTCAGTTACAAAGGGTACATACATCCAAACAACGGCATGCTAAACAACACTTACAGGAAGAGCCAGTTGAATGGCAAAATGGAAGCCGACTTTCTCGAGTGGAGCCAGCGACGCTGCTTCAGCAATGTTGTATGAAAGTTCTATGGGAGGTGCAACAGGAATTAAAACTAACTACACGTTGCACTACTATGATATTTTCAAATCATATTTATGCTTGTTATGAAAGGTGTCCGTCATCGTAGTTTCAAATGATAGCTGAGTTGATATTAAAAGTATTAATATTATATGAAAAGAAACACCTCTCATCGGTCCTTGTTTCCAACGGTTATCCGTTTTCGTTTGTAAAAAACCTTACGAAAACCAAGGGATCCACTAAAGAACTCGGAACCCGAAATTAAATATACTGTGGTTCTGCCATACGTCAAAGGCACATCGGAGGCTCTTCGCCGTTGCCTACAACAACAAGGTATACGGACTGTTTTCAGATCTGACACAACTCTTAGATCACACCAAGTGCGACCTAAGGACATTGTCGATCCAGTAAAACAAGACGGAGTAGTCTACAAAATTCCCTGCGAATGTGTTAAGGTTTATATTGGTGAGACGGGAAGATCTATGCATGAACGGATTAAGGAACACGATAGAGACATACGGCTTGCTCGAACCTAATCCTCCGCCGTTTCAGAACATAGCAACGCGACCGGACATTATCCGCTCTGGGACGAAGTTAAATTTATTGACCGAGACCCACATTGGTACACCCGTAGGGTTAAAGAGGCTATTCACATATATAAGACTTCACCTTAACAACATTAACGGGGACAGTGGAATTGAATTCCTGAAGCGTGGATGCCCACGATCAAACAATACAACAGCCGATCAGTACCAAAGCGGACCGCTGAGGGAACAATTTCTAGTCTGAACGACAAGAATCGAAATCCTCCAATCAACAACAGCCTAAGCGAAGATCGAAACGCACTAATCACCACGGGCCACGGTGCTTCTTATACTCACACGCAGCCAGTCGACACCATCGCCTGACGAAGACCAGCAGTATAGCGGTCGAAATGTCGCGATCCACATCTTTGTTACTCAGTCGTGAGACAAAATATTGACTCAGCTATCATATTTATTTTTTATTTTGTAGTAGAAATAAAATTCACTCTAGCCGATTTGTAGGGGAAGACGGGGGTGGGAAGTCAAAACCTCCCACTTTGATTCCCGTACCCTGTTCTCTCGATTCCCGTACCTTTGTTTGCTGACTACCGCCTTCTTCCGCTTTACTCCTGTCCCCGACGAATTAATTCTCTCCTTCCTCCTCTTTTTTAGAACTTCTGCTTTTCTACCTTCCCTGACCCGCCTCCGGTACCCTTGACTCCCGTATTCTGCCAGGGTCCTGCCTGGTAGCAAAAAACGTGGGCCATTCATGGGAAAACGAGGGCCTTTCGTTACTTGCGAATTGTACAAACTAGTCAAAAGCGGGGTACCAAATTAACAATGTTTCTGGGTGGTATAGAGTTTTATGGTGTTCTCTTTAAAACACTGGACAAAAATAGACCGTTTTAAAACTGTAATCTTTTGAGCCCAAATTTGTGCTGTGATCACTGGCCATACAGGATTTGTGAAAACGCTGGTTAAAGTGTGTCATCCCCTAACGTCCACTAACAAGAAGTAGGAAGCGCCTTGCACTGGTGGCTTTTGTACTTTACTTTACTTCACCAGTGTAATTAATTCTACGATTTTTCGCTCATCCTGGCGCTTTGCCCCCTGGTGTGAAAGCATGAGTGTCTGTACATAAGGCTTTTTTTGACTTTAAATCAGTCCCTATTTGTCCAAAGAAAAGATAGGCCTATAGGTGCTATATACCAAGCAGTGACAGTAGATGGAACGTCGCCACAAAGAAAGCTTGGATATCGGCGCATATATATAACTTTCTCACAATTAAGACAGACAGCTCGAGGTTTGTATTGGCTAATAACTAGCAAGGTGTGAATTGCCTGGAAATTGTCAAAGTCAGTCTAAATCGAGAGCGAGCCGTTGTACTGCTTTAGCATAACTCAGTGATCGATCTATTTAACAAAGAAGTTTAGTTTGAGCCGTGTTTTCTTCCAATCTTGCAGCTTTATTGTTCAGCAATTTTCCTGGCACGCGCTCCCAAACTGTTCCAAGCAGTATCGAAAATAAGATCGACTTCAATACTGTAGTTTTCTAGATTTGTACAGCTTTTCTTAAAGCTTTGTCACTCAGTCAAATAAGATTTACTGGTCGATTCGTCCAACAGGCATGTCTGGCTTTCAAAAGTCCAGTATCGACTGAAGTAAACCTTGAGTAAACTTTTACTGCTGGAGTATTTATCAACGTCAATAGCAAGTTATGCTTTGGATAATAACTACCTTCCCTTTAAGCAAAAGGGGACAATTGATAAACATTGTATATGGTTATATTATGGTGTTTCAAAGATTGTCAACGTTTCCTTTCCAACTCTAGCGGCACGCATGTAGTTCATTACGCGGGGAGGCCTGTCACGTTTGTCATTATCCCCTTCGAGGTTTTAGTGTTCTGAGGCTAAGTTTGGGATAGACTGCTTGAAATACCTTTCTGGAAGATCAAGAGCCCAAGCCATCAACAACTTGCATTGGCTAAGCTGGAGCGAGAACAATAGAAGAGGGCCCGATCGTTGGCTTGAAGTGTCGGAGTTTTCGACCTCTCGACTCATCACTGAAGGAATGCCACCTGTCTAATTTTGGGATGGAGATTTAGTCAACGTTTGATTAGTTGTCAAATTTCGGTGGCATTTTGTGATCAAAGTTCACGGCTTAAATAGTCTTGTTCTTGCCGCTCTTCCTGTTCAGTGTAAGAGCCTTGTTAGCTTGCTATACTGGCAGCTGGCTTGGTTCTTCTGTAATCTTGACCTTAACATAATTTCCTGTTATCTTCTATCTGAGACTGTTTTGTTTTTGACGTACAGTCTCTCCTATTCTTAAGTACCAGCTAATCCTTTTACACATGTAATTATGTTTATAGCACAGCATAAAGTTTAAGTTTTCTTTTTCACTGGTCGTGTTGTAATTTAATATTTATTTAGACGACAGAATCTCTCTTGATGAGGACATGGTGCCCTGAGAGAAAATGCCGATAGAAAATATTGTTTGCACCGTAGTAAAACTGAAATAGTTGTTGGTAACTGGTAATAGTTATGCGTAGCAAGGCTGAATATATAATTCTAGTTGTCCTTAGAAGGACAGACTCAAGACGATGACGATGACGATGACGATGTCAGTGATGAAGAATAAAAGCAATTAAGCGATTGTGCAGTATTTTGGTAAATAGTCCCTCTCCGCTGTATAGTACTTGCTATACCTCAAGCGGGTGTTGATGATAGAGCCTGTAGCTTTCCAGAGACGGTCTGTGATTGGAGAATAAAACAATAGAAAAATAAAACACAAACAATACTCCCGTTGCTCTGACAACAAAAGAAGCTACAGGTCATAGGGGACAACGAAAATAGAGGTGTGAAAGAGGTAAAGGATTACTCATTTTCACAACAAGAGTATTCACCAGTGACAGAAAAATTCTGAAATTTCGAACGGAAATCGATGGATTTGAAATTCCCCAGAAGTACCACTAATTTCGCATTGCGAAAAGAACTTTTGAAAAACTGCTCACTTTTCTCGAGAAAAAATGGACTAGAGCTTGCTTAGTAAACCAATCTTTTACAACTGTTACCCGAGGAAATGACAAGGTTTCAAATTTTGATCCCCAGAAACAAGTTTTGCAGCCGGGGTGAGTTATTGTAACATCCGATCAGGGCACGGCGGGTGAAGGCTGTCGGGAACACAAACCACAGGGAACTGACAGAAACGCTGTGACGCCGTATGGGGGGTGTGTGGGAATACCGAAAGATTAAAACCAACTCAACTTAACTTAAAGTTACCCCCGGTTGGTGTGTTATTGTCGTCCCACGGTTTGAGGCCTCAAAATGCATTTGAAAAGGAAGTCCTACTACACTGAGCACAATTCGTGATTAAAAGGTTCGAGTGACTTTGAAAGTTCTCCAAATTGCGCATGCTCGAGCCTTCAGACGTGTGCAATACACCAATTTGTTAATGATCAGTTCCTGGTGAACTGTGGGTAGATCCAGTCCTTTGTGGGGGCAAACGGTCAAAATTACAATTTCAAATTACGTCCTAAAATGGCCGTTTCCCCCACAAAGGACTGGTCTACCCACAATTCACCAGGAACTGATCATTAGCAAAATGATGTATAATCACAAGTACTTACATTCTAACCCCTTTTAAGCGACCAGTTAATTATCAATGTTCTAAATTGTTGTAACACTTGCACTGAGGATGGCAGACGTTTCAGCCGAAACATACAAATTTTAAAACCATATCTCAAAGTTGTTGCGACTCTTAAATAAGACCCCTATTACGACCTATTAAGCGGCCACTTCTGTTAATTATAAGCGCTGCGGCCACCTTTTTTCATCGTTCCTATGTGGGTTTTCCATACACGTAGTTGTTTAGCAAAGGCGAAGACAGATAAGAGTCCGAAATAGAAAGCGACGAACGGATAAAAAACTTAATACGTTTATTATTGTTTCGACGTGATGTTTTTATTTGAATACATTGACGTTTTTACTAAGCCTTATGCTAATTGCTGACGAACCCTACCAATCTCAAATTATACGAGAAGGCCGAGATTTTCTATTTAATAGGACATTCAGTTACGAATTGTACGAGGTCGTGTGATTTCCTATTTGTAGCTTGCTTAACAAAATTACACAAAAGTCATTCCAAAAAGTTGAAAATTCTGTTTTTTAGTCCTTTAGTCGAAATTTGCGGAAGAATTTGCCACTTTTGACTACACCCAGGCACCGTTACCATGGGAACTTTATGGGATAAATTTTACCGCTGACTTGCTCCACTCTCGACCAGTCAGAATTAAGTTATTAAGTGATTTTGCTGAATATACTATAATAAAAGAAACGATAAAAAACAAGCAAACATTTTGTTTTTTGTGAACTTAACGGTAATAAAGCACTGAGAGAAGTTGTTGATTTAATCAGTGATGAGACAGAGGTAAAATATTTAAATAATAAACAAATAAAATATAACATTATTTAGCCGTGGGATCAGTCTAGCTTTTCATATTTTACAATCCTCCTCAGTTTGTTTATGTTTTCTGCTGTTCCTGGTGCTTGTCACAACGGTCGTCTCTTTCATTTGTTGTTTCATGTTTAATTTCTTTCTACACGCACCTCTTTGGTTCATTCACAAAGTTCACAGATGTCCATAAAATTTGTCACAATTGCCCGCGAGTATTTGTTCTTCTCGAGCGATGAACTGTCCTGTTGGATAGTTGATAAGCCGGTGAACGGAAGGGGTCCACAAAATCTCTTCTCTCGAGCTCCGCTTTATAGGACGAAGTAAAGCAGTAGCCTGTTTTACAGCACAAAATCCTTTTCCGTCATGGTCTGGCAATCCAGCCCTTAATAAATTATTTGAGAACTGTCATGACAACGACTAAATTAGCGATGTATTGCACTTGATTGGTTTCTAAAATCACCGCATTACGTAAATTGTAATTATACACCAGAAGATTGTTACAAGTGCTTGAAAATCATCTCTGCAAAGAATGGTGGATTGTCTTCCGATACTGCCTTTCCAGGAGGTCATTTTGTCCCCTTACTACACTTTGTTATCGCAGTATCATTGTTGATAGCCCACCTACTTTGTAAGGGCAAACTGTGTCTTTCAATACAAGCGGTCGTTTGAACAAGTCTGAATCAGAGGGCGTCTGTAACTGTAGACCACTGCTCGTCAATATTTAAAGGTAAGTCCACTATTTTGCCTCAAGTCAAGATTAGTTGATATACGTTACGTTGTTTCATTGTTTGAACGGTTATTAGAAGCACAACTCGAAGTGTACTATCGAAAAGAACCTTGGACCAAAGAGACTCCGCAAAAGACACGAAGTCTCCCTCGACTATAGAAATTCTCGCCTTCGACCTGCTTGATCTTTTAAACTGTTAGCCAAGTTTCGGATTTCATTTTGGCAGCTTATCAAAGCTTTGCTGAGTCAATTCACGCAAAATTCAAATATTTAATCACATCATGACGAGTTTTAACAACTTTGTTTACACTTGGCAAAGGAAATACAATATACAATCACTTTTGTCAGCAAGAAAGATTTAAGCAATGTCTCTCCTTAACATATTCACCGCACTTTTACGCTCCATTTGACGCGCAAGTGAACATTTGACACGCAAACTGAAGTAGTTCTCGACCCACTGCTCGTAACAAACAATTTCAATTTTCAGCTTGTTTGTATTTCGACGAATGTGGTTTTACTGATTAAATTTAATACTGTTTGTTAGGTCGTGTACGGAGTTAACACCCCAGACAGTCGTTCCGCTCTCCGGCAAATCAAAGTATGATCAATCATTTCCCAGAGTTGGCTTTAACTTTCACGAAAGATGTCTTCAAAATGAGGAAACATGCACGGTTTAACATCCAAATAAACAGTTTTCAATTTGCTTGTAACGGACAGAGAGCCTCAGTGAGATAATATAAAGAAGCCATTTAGGAAATATTCAATCAGGCCGTTATGAGCCGCGAAGACTAACTTGAAATTGGTTTTGTTCTTTCAGCACATCGTGTCTTTGTTGTATACCTGTTAGATCATTTCCTCGAAAGATAATGGTTTTGATATCTTACATATTGGGAAAAATCCCGATACACCGGATATTAGTGCTAGGTTTTTGTGTCCCTAAACTATGCGTTTTGAATTAAGCACAGAGCCCTCAAAATGACAATGACAGGTATTTATTGACAACCAACTAACAATGCCATTTTATCCAATGATAACATTTTATGTCATTTGGATGAATAATCTACCAAAATGGCGGAAGAACATGGGTCAAAGCCGCTCACAATTGAATGCTGTACAATGGTGAAAACCCAAACAAAAACATCCGGTTTGATTATTTGTCTCGTTTGTCCCGTGAGATGAGTGCGCGAATAAAGGTGTAGTTTGTGGAAGAGAAAAATCAGTCTAAATTATGCGCCAACCAATATGTTAGTGAGACAACAGGGAACCTTTGTAAGTGCTTTCGAGTAAATCGGAATCAAGAACTGGTGATAAAAAAGAAGGTATGAGACTCTATTGTTCAAAAGCAGTTTCTTAAAAGAATAGAGTGTTGCGGCGATATAAAATTGCGATGACTTAGTGTTCAGGTCAGGGTGGTTCCATAAGTAGTCATGTCGGAAAAGTTGTCACAATCAAGCAGCTACAACAACGCCATAAAATTGCAACAGCTCTAGAGGCTGTAACATGGTCAAGCACTAAGGCCCGCTTCATGCGCCGTAATTTTCATGAGCCGAACTTAATTCGAATTTGGACCGACCCAAATTAATAATGAAAATTACGCCTGTTGATTCAGACGTAGAACTTAATTTACCGTTCCACAGGCGTTCCTAATACAGTCCGGGTTCCAGTTCCAGTTCTGAGTAAAACTGCTTAAATATGTATAATATAATAATTATGCATTAGGTTTGGCACATGAAAAGTTCGGCGTCTGAATCAAAGCCGTTCCAAAGTCGAAATGTCCGCCTCATCCAGGCGAAAAGAACGCCTGAGCCGTTCCAAATTAAAATAGCCGTTCTTAATTGATTCAGACGCCGAACTTTTCATGTACTTGATTGAATGCTTTAGGTTCGGCTCATGAAAATTACGGCGTCTGAATCGGGCGTTAGTCTTTTTGTTTCGTGGCATTTCTTGTGAGAGGTATCGACTCTTAAAATATTGTCTGCAACCGCAAACTTCGACGAACTCGGTCAAACTATATACTTCATTAAAGTTGTTTTCGCAATCCTGTGGTCCAAACTAATCAGAGAGGCCAAGAGAGTGTCATGACATGGCTAGTATTGATTCTATACATTGGTTGTATTTGAAAGATTAAAATATTTTCGTAGACTACAGTTAATAAATGTGGCGTCATTCCTACTGATAGCCTCTCATGGATTGTTGAACAAGTCGCGAAACATGGTGTGCGTGAATGGGAACCTCCCTTCAGCGCTGTAGACATGATCTTCCTTTTCCTCAAACGGGCGCTGTGCGTTTGTGTTTTGCATTCAAACGAGGTATCTCATTTTGAGAAATTCGTGATTGAGGTTATGAAGGCATATGCAATAGATCCTTCCAGGTTCAGGTTTTCAACTTTTGATTTGACCAGGTAGCGAGAAAGATACAAATTAGTGAAATGGCCAAGTCTGAGAGTCACATCTTGCAAAATAGCGAAATTATGGTTCTACAAAGTAGGTAAATTCTACAGACGTGCGTATGCTGGGGGCATGCAAGTTTGTGTCATCTTGAACGCCTGTAAAATTTCCCGACTTTGCGAGCCTATATCTTTGCGATTTTTAACGATACGTCTCCCAAACTTGGCTATTTTATTACTTTAATGGTGTTCTTTGCAGGAGTGTCAACAGAGGGCTCGTTACATGACCAATATCAAAAGTTGAAAAAGCCGTGGGAGGGTCTATTAACAATAACACTGAAATTTAGACCGTTTAGGCTCATAGAGTCAGGCTTGGATCTGGCGAAACAATCTAGGACGTGGGAAGAACCCGTTAGATTTTCTACGCTCATTTCGCTCGCCTGAACTACCTGAAAGTAATTGACCCAGTCGAAATGGCAAACAAGTTCTCTGCTCACACAGAAAGGTAGTTTACGCCGGATTAAGACCACGGTTATGGCTTGCACGTTTGGAAGGCAAATGCATTTCTACTAAAAGACTGCAAAGAAGGAAAATCAAGTTGATGACGTGGCCCGGAAACCTCAGTAAACGCCGAAACACTCAGCGAGAGTTAAGTAGAGTGCCAGGCAACGATGTTTTCAATTACTGAGTTTGTTAAACACTGATATAACTGTTTTCAGTATACAACGAATACACTTAAGGACAAAATTCAGTATTTTGGATGAACTGAAGTAAGCATTGAAAAAGCTGAAGCTACGTACTCTCGATTATAATGGTTGCGGAATTAAATCTATAAGATATTATCGAATCAATAAATTCTTGGGAAAGGATTTTACAATAAAAATAAATGTTAATAACAACAGCGTCTCGACCGTTCGACGCTCCAGTTGCAAGTCAGTCAAAGTTCGAAGACAATTGGCGTCTATATTTATACGACTGAGAAACTGATGACAGTAACGCACTAAAATATTAAAGAAACAACACGAAATATGAATATAAATAGCCTACAAAAATGAGCATATCGTCTGGCTCCGTTCCACATTGTGGGTCTCTCAGGTGATTGGACGAAAACTTAACCTTGTCCGTCAAAGACCACACCGTTAGGAACACTTTCGCACGTGCTGAAAGATATAAAGACATCGCCAGAGACTGTATCGCGAAAAATTTCGAAATCGTAAAACAATGTCAAAACAGGCTGCATGGACTGCTTACTATATTTGACATGCTTTTTATACGACATCTGAAGCTAGAACTTAACAAACACTGTGACTTCATCCACGCGAAGTTATTGTTAAATCATTTTAAATATTCGCTCAGCGTCCCTGCGGTTTGCACCTTTTACCCTTTTTTATTATCTTAACATTAAGTCATTAAGACTCTTATGTATGCTATCCACGCAAAGTTCTTTAACATAGTTATATTCCTATTTCTTATGGTTTCTTAAATAATTTAGTGTCCTCACTGTTATCTATTACTATGTATATATATATAGATGTTAATTGTGCTCCGAATTTTGAACTTAGAAATGACCTTCGGACGGTCGAGAGGTCGTTCGTTTTTAGAGCTTGTTTTTATTGGAAAAAGATATATCGAGACTTTAATTGCCCAGTACATTAAATGCTGTGTTTATTTTATCTCTTTAGAAAGGGTACTCCATCCGAAATAAAATAAAAAAAAAAAAAAAAAACGAATCCGTCCGTGGTGTGAGCCTAGTTTAAACGCCGCATTGAGTTCTCTAACAGCTCTTTAACAGTGACGTTAACAGTGTTTCTTTGTCAGTCTTTTTTAACAGTTTTCAACAAGGCAAGTCAAAATCTCAGTCTAGAACAAAACTTTCCGCATAATAAAACATAAGAATGAAAGTGTCTTAGGGATGGCGCATACGTGGTGAAGCTTGAAAAGCGTCAGAATCAAACGAGTTTTGAACTGTCTGCAGGAGAAGTCCTAGCCACCCTCCCTTTTGTAAGACTAGGACCAAGAGCTTACAATGGATGACAAGCATAGGGACATTTTGCGACGTCATTGGTCGGAGCTCAGAAGAGACCTGGAACCTACCAAGTTATTGCCTTATTTGGTCAGCATTTTAGACGTCACAGATGAACAGGAAGTAAAAGTGAAGGCCACGCGAGAAGACAGGATCGACAAGCTGTTGGATATCTTACCCAGGAGAGGACCAAAGGCTTTTGAGGAATTCGTGAAAGCTTTACAAGAAGTACAGCCTTTTTTAGCGGCTCCTTTAATTCAAGAAGCAGGTAATTCTGATTTCTTAACATACGCGAATTTTTGTCCAGGCAATGACAAAAAGTTACTACAGCCTTGGACCTAGTTACTTGCAGTTAAGCCAAAGTCCAAAAATCCTTCTTTAGTACGTATGCCTCAACAATATGACTAATTAAGTAACTTCTCCTTCCCCGCGCCCCTCACCACCAATTCGTTGTTGAATTTGGGAAGCCACCATTGCTAAATTTGCACTCTATTTTCTCGATAGTTTTGTCCAAGATTGTAGATAACCGGAAACGTTACGTCTTCACTGAGAAACCTAATTTGATCTTTTCCCTGAGACATTGAGAAATTTTGCAAACAAAGTCAACAAACAAACTTAACAAACAAATCAAATAACAGCAACAAAAATACTAGCTGAATTCTAACAATCTGAGCTTTGAAAGTTAGCTTTGTTACTCGGCTAAGGCAACAGAAACGCAGAGGTAATTTCACCTGCAAAGAAAGTACCCTAAAGTAATGTTCACAAAAATACGATTGCAAGATAATGGTAATTGCATTGGCTGAAACAAACAAACAAAACAAAAACGCAAACGCAGCTTAGGTTATGTTATTGGTAGGGTACGTTGAAATGTAATGCAGAGACAATTTATATATTTATTCATTTATTTTTGTTATTTTATTTTATTTATTTAATAAAATTCCAAATTACATTACATTGCACAAGACAATTCAATGAATTTCAGGTTAGATTAAATTAATATACGCGATTCCATAGAATAAGCCACCTAATATATCATAGATAGTCTCCAATAACTACCTGTAAATGGACTAAGATAAGACAAAATATAATCAAGACTACAATATCATTAAATTTATTGTAAAAGAAGGCAAGGTGTTCGACTCCCTATGTTAGTAGGTAAATGATTCCATAGACGGCAAACACGAATAGTTCACATTGGAAAAGAGTGGGAATTGATTGTTGCTGGTAAGCGATTGTTGGATTTTTTGGGGGGAATCGCGTGTCCCCCCCCCCCCCCCTTCCCCCGACCCCCAACAATCCCACAATCCCTCACGCGGCAACCTCGATTCTAGTCTTTTCGAAAGTGTTTTATCACGATAAAATAGTCCTACTGAAAAAGACAACAAGTGTCGGGTGATCAACGCTTCTCAGCGGCAACAGCTTATTGCAAAGGCGAAACGAGACATAATCTAGTTTGAACTACACTCGCTGAAATGATGCTGACGTTTTTTCTCTACAGAAATGGAGGAAATAAGGACAGAACTAAACCGCGCCAGAACACACAGCGCGAGGCTGAGAGAGGAAGTTCGAGTGATGAGAGCGGGGTTCGAAAAAGAGAAACAAAGCCACAAAAAGACCCTAAAGGAACTTGAAGAACTGAGGAGCCTGCATGAAACGCTGATAGTAAAAAGCAAAGACGAGAAGTTGACTATGGCAACGAGACTCCAAGAGTTAGAAGGCAGGATCAAACAACTTGAAGAGGAAGTGTCAGCAGAAAGAGGCGAGAAAGAAATCTTCATAGAGGAGACAACACGGCTGCGGCAAGTGTGCGACCAACTGGACGAAGCAAAAACTCAAACTTTGAAAGATTTACGAACCCTACAGGATATTCTGGATAAGACATCGGAAGAAAACAGAGAACTTGCTAGAAAGTTGTTGGGCCTCAACAACAACATATTAAACGAGACCATTTTTAGTGAGGGCGTTCGTTTAATCTCTCGTCACAGCGAAATCATTGCTGATAGAATCCCAGATGGATCCCCCACGCACCATTCTTTGATCGAGGATACGGATGTGGAAATAAAGACTAAATTTATCAGAAATGGCGCCTTCGCTGCGGAGCAGCTGGACGAGACGAGGAAAGACTTGGTCAGAGTTACAAAAGAGCGCGAAGAATTAAAGCGAAGGTGCCAGGAGCTTGAGAAACAGCTTGAAGAAACTCTGGTTGGTATGGAAAGAAAACGGACTGTTAGTTTTCACGACAGAGCAACATCGCCCGGAGAGCCAGTTGAACTTGATTTTGAAGGTAAGTTATACATTAGGGGGCGCACTTCTTCCAGAACAAAAAGGTGTTGAGGATTTCACAAAATTCTTGGGAAATCTGGAAGTCTCCGTAGCAATAATTGTTTTTCCATGATAATGTCAATGATAGTGACAATGACATTGACACTAACAATGACTATGATAGTCACAATGACAGTGACAGAGACAAAGACAGAGACAGACGGAGACAGAGACAGAGGCAGAGGCAGAGGCAGTGACGGGACAGTGACAGTGACAGTGACAGTGACAGTGACAGTGACAGTGACAAGGACAGTAACAGACAGTGATAATGACAGTGACAGTGATAATGACAGTGACAGGGACAGGGACAGGGACAATGACAGTGACAGGGACAGGGACAGGGACAGGGACAGGGACAGGGACAGGGACAATGGCAATGACCATGACCATGACCATTTGTGTAAATGTTTTGTGAATCAAGGAAATTCTACGAGCAGCAATTTTTCTTGGAAACTAGCCGGCCTCTTAAATTTGTTCTTCTTGTTGCAGACAAGCAGAACTGTCCGCTTTGCGATGCCCTGGAGAAGGAATGTACCTTGTTAAAAACTGAGAGGGATTTCATCAAAGGAAAGAAAATGAAGTTGGAAGAGGAAATTAAGCAGATGAGCAACAGATTTAGGGAGATAGGTGAAGATCATCTAAGAGAAAAACAGGCACTTCAAAAAGAATTACAAAGCATGACGGAAGAACAAGAAAAATTATCAAGACAATTCGAGATCGACATGCAAAAGACGATCAACGTAGTGAATGAACAAAAATCGAAAGAGGTGAAAAATCTTCAGGGACAGAACGATGAACTTAAGGACCAGATTAGTAAGCAGAAATCTGAAGTCCATAAGGTAACAGTGCAATTAATGAGAGAGAAAACTCAACTGGAGAAGAACCAGGAAGAGTTCGCCAAAACAAGAAAAAACTTGTCGCGGGAGAAAAAGAAAGTGAAAGAAGTTAAAGAGGAATTAGAAGCGGAGAGTAAGGCTAAAAAGGAAGCGTTGAAGCAAGTGGAGACATTAGCGAATGAACTCCGAAAACAAGACGCACACAGGTGTGAAGAAATTGCTCGCCTTCGGGAGGTTACAAGCGCGGAACGGTCCAAGTGCGACGCGCTGAGGGAAGAAATCGAAAGACTGAGAAGTATGCAAGGACGTAAGTGTTGAGTCGTGTAATGGTTTACCGCTTGAGCGTTACATTACATTACTACATTACATTACCGCTGACCGGTTAGCTCAGTTGGTAGAGCACCGGACTAGCGTGCGGGAGGTCGCGGGTTCAAATCCCGGCCGGACCGACACTCAGGGTCTTTAAATAATTGAGGAGAAAGTGCTACCTTTGTAATTACATCTGCAAATGGTTAGACTTTCTAGTCTTCTCGGATAAGGACGATAAACTGTAGATCCTGTCTCACAACACTGGTACCTAATAATCTGTGGGACGTTAAAGAAGCCACACACTGCTCGAAAAGAGTAGGGGACGTGGTTCCCGGTGTGGTGGTCTATCTCTATCTTTGAATAAAGGGGATTAGTTTCTAAAGAAACTGTGGTGCTGCGTCGGTGGGGAAGTGAGACACGAAAATTTGGTTTATCAACGGAGTTGATAATGTAAATTGACCACCGTACAGGGATTCGATTAGCTGACGTTTCGAGCGTTAGCCCTTCGTCGGAGCGAATCGAGGAATTGTGGGTTGTGTATGGTTAATATACAGAAAATGGAGCTACGCTATTGGTGGTAACAAGGTAACGTGAAAAACAGGAATAAATTAATTGAATGAAAAGCGCTCGTTGATACCGTGGGGATTAAGAGTGCCAATTTGAAAGATCAGTTTTTGCTCGAGATTTTTACGGCTTTCCGTGGTACCTTGATGTAGGGAAAGGCCGGAGATTGACATGTGTTGTTTGGAATGGTTAGGGAGATTAAAATGCCGAGCGACAGGTTTGGATGCGTCTTTGTCATCTTTCTCAACATCACGAAGATGTT